>BLSH010523830.1:153430-168874 GCA_018402905.1 Glandirana rugosa | reverse complement strand
GAAACAGGAAATGTTCTCTCCAGCAATAGAGACTAAACTGAGCATGTGCAGGACGGCTACCCTCACTGTATTATATGGCCTTGCCAAGATAGACAGTGCAGGAGGGAAGGATCTGTGCATATAGTGCCAAAGAGCCTTTTTACACAATGCGGATGATTAACCCCTTAAGTTCCACAGTGAGTATAACAAGCATGTTATTCTGCATATACAGACATATTTTACTGTTGTGCGTTTAGTAACACTTTAAGTTCAGTGAGGTGCATGCCACCTCTCCGACTTTCCTCTTTAATTTATAATTTACATTCATATTTTTATAATTTTTTTTAATGTATGAGGTGCTTGAGGAGTGTGACCACCTGTGAACCTCTGACGTAAACCCAACAATGCCTGACAATGAACTTCTCTTAGCTGCTCCTGTTTGGTCTAATAAATATATCATTAGGAACATTTTGTTACATCTGATCTGTTCGATAACTGCAAAAAACCCCCAAAAGAAACAGTTGATCCTGCCAGAAATCTTGTGGCCTGATAACTTTCTACGCTCTGTGCCTCTGCTGGCTGTTATACGTTAGTATTATTTCTAGCTTTCTCTGTGCACTACAGAAGACCTCTCCCTAATATTATGGAGATGAAAAGGGGGGAGGTGATCTGTAGTCCCAAAACACTTCCTGCCGTAGGGTGACAATGCTTCTTCTACATAGGTACAGTATGGCGAGTGAGCTTTGTCACCCCTGACAGGAAGTGTGTTAGTAGCAAGACTACTGGATGAAAATAAAGAAAACAAATGCAGCCACCACACCTGAGGACTGGTAAGCTGCAATATACAATATATACAACTTTTTTGTTCTTGGTTTTAGATATGCTTTAACCACTTCGTATCCACGCTATAGTCGATTGACGGCTACAGCGCGGATCTAAATTGCCGGGAGGCCGTCAATAGACATCCTCCCCTTTGGCTTGTGGCGCGTGAGCGTGCCCGCGGGTCGGGCGGACTCAATGTCCGCCGGAGACCCGCGATCTGGTCACAGAGAGCCAGAACCGGGAACCGCTGATGTAAACACGTCGGTTTCCCGTTCTGTAAGGAGGGGCATGACAGATCTACTGATCTGTTAGCCCCACCCCCCCCACAGTAAGAACACATACAGGGAACACATTTAACCCCTTCCCTGCCAATGACATTCATACAGTAATCAGTGTCTATTTTTAGATCTGATCGCTGTATACATGTCAGTGGTCCCACAAAACGTCAGACAAGTCTGCCGCAATATCGCGGTCCCGATAAAAATCGCAGATCGCCGCCATTACCTTAAAAAATAATAAAAACGCCATAAACCAATGTCCATAGTGTGTAGTCGCTATAACTTTTGCGCAACCCAATCAATATACGCCAGATGCATATGTAGAAGAATATATATTGGCTTAAGCTGATGAATAAATTAGTTTTTTATTTTTGGATATTTATTATAGCAAAAAGTAAAAAAAAATTTTTCTTTTTTCAAAATTTTAAAATCTGCTGAGGTGAGCAAATACCACCAAAAGAAAGCTCTATTTGTGGGGAAAAAAACGACGCCAGTTTTGTTTGGGTACAAAGTCACACGACCGTGCAATTGTCATTCAAATAGTGACAGCGCTGAAAATTGGTCCAGGCAGGAGGGGGGTTTAAGTGCCCAGTAAGCAAGTGGTTAAGATTCTTGCTGTTAAAAACACTTATATAATTCTTAAATCTTAACCACGTACGTACCCATCACATTGTAAAGTAGAATAGGGACTGGTCAGAGAGGGATCACTTTGATGCAGTTGGCCAGCCTGAACATTTTTCACAATACAGGTAACCAAGAACACCTGCTTTCATGTAAAGTATAGTAAATAGAACACAAAAACATTTATTTCAGTTTGGATAGAGTACGGGAGGACTATAACCCTGTTCAGGTTTTTTTTTGCCAAGGTGCATTTAGAAGATTTTCCTTTTTTTTGGGGGGGGCAAACAATCAAATCCATAACCCCCCCAGGTCGGGTCACAGGCGGCACCCCCCTGCCCCGCATTGATCAGTCAGTCAGGGCCCTGCATCTTGCGGACAGCACTATGGGCAGCAGCAGCTTCTCTCGGGGTTGCGGGCGGCTGCTGTCTCGGTTCACCAGTGTCTCCTCCCTCCTCCTCCTGGTGGCCAATCCGATTGGTTCTCCTTTCGGCCAATCGGGTGATGGGTCTTATAACCCGCTTCCTGATTGGCCAGGAATAGAATCAGTGTTACAATAGCAAATTATTATTGTCACACAACTGGGTGGGCTTTGGGTGCAGTGCCCTGCACCGAGAGCCCACCCTTTTTTGAAGCCTCTTAGCGCCTCAGGCTCTAATCACATGCTTAAAAAAACTCCATCCCCCATTGGAAACCATGTGTCCGGTGCCCTGCTTGTAGATCAGGGGCCTGGACGCATGGATGGGGGGCGACGCCCGTGCGCTCCAATGGACGGGCCGTCACTGCTAGTTGTCCCATAGCCAAAGCTGGAGGTGGGAAGAAATTATCAGAACAAGTGTCTACATTGAAAGATTTCCCCTCTGTTCCTGTTCTGGTGACTACACAAACTTTGCGATTTTTTTTGATTGGTCTGCCTCCAGTAGAGGAAATCGATTAAAGTGATTGTAAACGATCACCTTGTAAAGCAACCCATTCAGTTTAAAATAGAAATGAAAGCCAAAACATTTTTGTATAGATATAAAAAACCCCCCATCATAATACCTTTTTTTCCCTTTTTTAAAGTTGAGTTCCACCCAAAAGTGGAACTTCCACTTTAAGCACTCCTTACCTCCTGACATGTCACATTTGGCATGTCATTTTTTACGGGGGGAGGGGGGGGAGGGGGCAGTGGGTACCTAGTTTTGACAGGTACCTAGCTCCCACTTCCTGTTGTCGCTGCCTCACCGCCTATGGGACTCCTCCTCTCCCTCTCCCTCTCTGCAATCTTCTGGGACACATCACAGGTCCTAGAAGATTGCCTGGCCACTGAGAGAGTGCAGTGTGACTCTCGCATGCGCAGTGCGCACCCGTCTGTGAAGCCACAAACTGTCACAGCCGGGCACCCACACTTGTAATGCCGGCGCCATGGAGAGGTGGAGGAGAGGAGCGAGGCTTTAGGCGGCCGCATCGATGGACCGTGGGACTGGTGAGTGGCTTTTTATTAAAAGTCAGCAACTATACATTTTGTAGCTGCTGACTTTTAATAAACAGAAAAATGAGTGGAACACCGCTTTAAGTGATCACATTCCCTCTGTTCTCAGCTGCATAAGAGCTGGGAGGAGGAAAAGTAGCAGCACACTGAGCTTCCCAGTGAATGGCTGTGAAGGGGCTGAGTTAGGGTTGCCACCTCATCTCTTTAAACCCGAACACATATGAATTACACAGGCTCTGTGGCTGATTAAGGTGGTAATTAAACTCACTTGGCGCCTTATCTGCATTAAATTAGCCTCAGAACAACCTGTGTAATTCATATGTGTTCGGGTTTAAAGGGATGAGGTGGCAATACGGTTGCCACATCATCCCTTCAATCCAGGACACATATTAATTACACAGGTTCTGTGACTGATTAAGGTGGTAATTAAACTCACTTGGTGCCTTATCTGCATTAAATTAGCCTCAGAACAACCTGTGTAATTCATATGTGTCCTGGATTAAAGGGATGATGTGGCAACCTTAGGTGGCAACCCTAGGGGGAGTGTGTGTCAGGACAAAGTGTGATCATTGGAGGAGAGCACATTGAGTTCCTAGCATGGCTAGAGAACTGACCATGGCGTGCTCTCCTATTTAGTGTGGTCAGTTTTTAATAGGAAAAAGGAAGCAATACAAAGAAAACAGGATAGTTTCTCATACAAGTACATGGTACAGCAGGCACATATCAGGATATTAAAGTGTTGGGGTAACAAACGCTTTAAGTTGTTCTGCCTGTGATATTAAATTTGACCACTAGATGGAGCCCAGAATAAATTTACTGTTTTGCATTAAACTAGAACCTGTTCAGCTTTAATAAAAGTTTCCATCATTCTTCACTCTAAGAAAATGAAGCAGGTGCAACTTAGGAGCTCAGACTCCATTTTAGAAACCAAGAGAGAAGGAGCCAGCTATTGGATCACATGTTGTGGACTAAAATAAGCATCCCCCAAAAGCAGCATTGCTGGCGAGCACCAACTTATTGCCATCTACAGCCTAATTATGCATTGTGTTTTCATATACTGATTACATGTACTTCTTATCTGTTTTTTCTTAGTAGTTTCACCCCACTCTGTTTAGTTAATAATGCTTTAAGATTACATCCAGTCTAGCTTATTGCAGAATAGGAGGGTTTAGCTGGAAACGTTTTGTGAGGACAGAACAGTGATAACGGTAAAAGGGACACATAGAGAGGGTAAACCTCCTTAAGGCTGGGTTCACACCTATGCGAATTGGATGTGGCTTACACTGCTTCCAATTTGCATGACACTTGAAAACACATTGCTTTCAATGTGTCAGGTTCACATAGGTGCGGTGCATTTGCACTTCGCATTGCACAGAAAATGTGTGCGTTTTCTGTGCAATGCGGTGCGAATTCCCAGCCTATTAAGTTCAATGGGAACGCATCTGACACGGAGCTGTGTTCCGCACTGAACTGGGTTCATTCTCCCTGCTCGCGGCCCCCCTCCCTCCCACTCTCTCCCGCCCTCAGCTGCTGTGCCTTGAGAACGGACAGAACGGCGGCTCGGCCCCTTCTCAGCAGCAAACAGGCTGGAATTTACACCGGTGTGAATCCAGCCTTAAGGAGGCAAAGACAGCAAAAAACCTCACAATCTACTAATTCCCCTCCACTCTATCCA
This sequence comes from Glandirana rugosa, assembly GCA_018402905.1. NCBI lineage: Eukaryota > Metazoa > Chordata > Amphibia > Anura > Ranidae > Glandirana > Glandirana rugosa. Next base: position 164,031 of record BLSH010523830.1, on the reverse strand, counting down.
AAACTAAAAACAAAAGTTTTGCCCTTATTAATACTTTAAATAAAGAATGGATGAGAAATAGACAAGGGACAGCACAGGCTATCACAGATTCCCATTGTTCTTCATTTATTAACACACTGGCCATCTTACTTCTTTTTTCTGTTGAAGATTTCTGATATCATTTCATTGCAGATTGTCTGTACGTGGATTTTTGCACGGAGAACAATATCCAAACTGTCATTCTTTGTCTCCTGTGTCTCTACTCTGCCTCTCGCTTGCAAAAATGTGACGGGAACAGTCAGATTTTCAGACACCATGTGAACAAGGACTAAAGGAATCATTTTCACCCTTAGCTGTGTTCACTTCAGATAGTCACTTAACCCCTTCACGCCGACCGTATGCAAATATGTGGCCTTGGCTTGAAGGGGTTGTAGCGGGGTGATGCCTGCAGCTGCACACATCACCCTAGTACCGTTTTTTAGAGCTTACAGTTGGCTTTCTTGGGATAACAACCAATGTAGCTAAAAGCCACACAGCTGTTATTCCAAGGAGCGGAAGGGCATGCCCCCCCTCCCTTTGCCTTCTGCAGCTCTCCCATCCCACCAGGAGACCCAGGAGACCAGCCGACATGCCCGCTGGCTATCCTGAAACCCGAATGAATCCGAAATCAGCCTCGATTGGGTCTCAGATCTAGTAACCTGGAAGCGATATCATGACTTCACTTCTGGTTTACTGAAGACTTAAGGCCCGCACACACGGTACAATCATCGGCCAAAAATTTTCATACAATAATCCAACCGTTAGTACGCTTCTTTCGACGGCCGATTTTCAATTATTGTCCAACAAAAGTTGTATGAGCAAACTAGAAAACTTTTGCCTGCCGACAAGGCATCGTCCGATTTTGGGCTCGTCTGTACAGAAGTTGGACAAACAAAAGTTGTAGGTGCAAACACGCATGCTCGGAACCCAGGAACGAGCCGGAAGTGTCCGGTCGAGTAAACACAAAATTAGCTGAAGGGGCCCAAAGGGTGACGCACGAAAACTGAACTTCCTCTTTATATGCTCGTCGCATGTCACTTTGTTCGCATTTGTCGAATGATAACTTTACTCTCCCGTCAGTACGCTAGACAAAATCACAGACAGCCGATTTTGGGAAAAGTTGGACGAGCGGTCGTACGACAATCGCAGCATGTGTGCGAGGCTTAAAAGGCGCCAGATTTAAAAAAAAAAAATGACAGTATTCAAAACAACCAAACTTGGTGCAAAGGAAGGATTTGAGGTCTTATAGACCACAGACCCCCCCCCCCCCCCCATAAAGAGGACCTATCACTACCTATTAGTTACATAGTTAGTCAGGTTGAAAAAAGACACAAGTCCATCTAGTTCAACCAAAAAAAAAAATGTATATAACCAAACAATACCATATACAATCCTTCACCCACAGTTGATGCAGAGGAAGGCAAAAAACCCGAGCAAAGCATAATCCAATTTGCTATAATGGGGGAAAAAATTCCTTCGTGATCAACCGAGAGGCAATCAGATTCTCCCTGGATCAATTTTACCTATAAATGTTAGTACCCAGTTATATTATTTACATTAAGGAAAGAATCCAGGCCTTTTTTTAAAGCAATCTACCATGCTGGCCAAAACCACCTCTGGAGGGAGTCTATTCCACATTTTCCAACCTTTCCGTATTTGTAGATGAAATCTTTTTTCCTCTAGACGTAAAGAGTGCCCCCTTGTCCTTTGAGATGACCTTAAAGTGAATAACTCAACACCAAGTTCTCTATATGGACCACTTATATATTTGTACATGTTGATCATATCCCCTCTTAACCTCCTCTTCTAAAGAGAGAATAAATTCAGTTCAGCATGCCATTATTAAGCTTATGATCTACCAAAACCCCCAGATCCTTCTCCAGTATGGATTCCCCCAGTTGTATTCCCCCTAGTATGTATGATGCATGCATATTCTTAGCCCCCAAGTGCATAACTTTACATTTATCAACATTAAACCTCATTTGCCACACAGTCGCCCAATCAGACAGTGCATTGAGGTCTGCTTGTAAGTTGGAGACATCCTGCAAGGATGTTATTCCACTGCATAGCTTGGTGTCATCTGCAAACACTGAAATTGTACTTTTAATCCCAGACCCTATATCATTTATAAATATATTGAAAAGAAAGGGTGCCAACACTAAACCTTGGGGTACACCACTGATAACCTTAGACCATTCAGAATAAGAATCATTAACCACTACTCTCTGAATTCGGTCTTTTAGCCAGTTTTCTATCCTTTTACAAACTGATCTTTCCAAGCCTGTAGACGTTACCTTACACATTAGCCGTGTGTGGGGAACGGTGTCAAATGCTTTTGCAAAATCCAAGTATGCCACGTCCACAGCCACCCCTCTGTCCAAGGTTTTACTTACCTCCTCATAAAAATAAATGAGGTTTGTTTGACAACTTCTGTCTTTCATGAATCCGTGCTGTCTGTTGCTTAAAACATTTTTTTCCAACAAGAACTCATCTATGTGGTCTTTTATTAAACTCTCCAGTATCTTCCCAGCTATAGAAGCTAAACTAACAGGTCTATAGTTACTTGGTAAATACTTTGATCCCTTTTTAAATATGGGCACCACATTGGCCCTACGCCAATCCAGTGGTACTATTCCAGTCATTAAGGAGTCCCTAAAAATTAGATACAATGGCTTTGAAATGACAAAGCTCAATTGCTTTAGGATCCGTGGATGGATGCCATCTGGCCCAGGTGCTTTATCTACTTTATTCTGTCTAAATACTTCTGGACCATTTCACTTTTGAGCCATTGTGGCTCATTTGGGGCTGTGTCACTGCCCCATGCTCCTTTGTATACACAGAGCTGAAGAAAGTATTTAATAAGTTTGCCTTCTCTTTATCCCCAGTCACACACTCTAGATTATTTTGTAAAGGGCCTACATGCTCAGACTTGACCTTTTTACTATTAATATAATTGAAGAATTGTTTAGGGTTTGTCCTACTATTTTTTGCAATCTGTTGTTCTTTGTGAATTTTTGCATCCTTGATTTCCTTTTTACATATTCTGTTATATTCTTTGTAACATTTAAAATATGATAGTGTTCCCTCATTTTTATATTTTTAAATGCTCTTTTCTTATCATTTATAACTTCTTTAACTTTGGTCGTGAGCCACGTACGTTTTCTTTTTAGCCTTTTAAACTTATTGCCCATGGGAATATACTTTGCAGTGAGTTTGCATACAGTTTATTAGAAAAATTCCCATTTCTGTTCTGTGTTCATCGATGCCAATATTCCCTCCCAGTCTAAGACCTGTACAGCAGCCCTCATCTTTGAAAATTTGCTCTCTTAAAATTAAGTGTTTTTATCTTTCCCGTATGTGTTTGTTGCTTGCAGCTTACAATAAATGAAATCATGTTATGGTCACTGTTACCCAGATGTTCTTTTATATGAATTTTGGTAATAAGCTCTGCATGGTTTGAGATTACCAGGTCCAGCAAAGCGTCATTCTTATTTGGGGCCTCAATAAACTGGACCATAAAATTGTCCTGTAATAGGTTTATAAATCTTTGCCCTTTAACTGTCCCAGCAGTGCCATTACTCCAGTTAATTTCCAGGTAGATAAAATCCCCCATTATTATCACTGTCCCAGCCCTTGCAGCTCTTTCCATCTGTGCAAGGAGCAGAGTCACCACCTCCTCTTTAACACTGGGAGGTCTATAACAAACTCCAATGATAACCTTTGTAGTGTGCACACCCATATGCAGATCTACCCATAATGCTTCACACTCATCAAACTCTCCATCAACTAGGTCCTCATTCACACTCGCTTTGAGATCACTTCTCACATAGAGACAGACACCCCCACCCTTCTGTTTTACCCTGTCACAATGGATGTTTAGATTTCTAAAAGCAATAAAAATGATCAGAAAAAAATTAAAGAGACAATGTAAAAAATAAAAAAATTACAAAAATAAGAAAAAATTAATTTAAAGCGCCCCATCCCTCCGTGCTTCGCAGAAGAAGCGAACGCATACATAATTCGTGCCCACAAATATAAATGTCAGGTATCACCACGATCTTTAGAGTGAGGGAAATAATTCTAGCACTAGACCTCCTCTGTAACTCTAAACTGGTAACCTGTAGACATTTTTAAAGTGATGCCTATGGAGATTTTTAAGTACCGTAGTTTGTCGCCATTCCATGAGTGTGCACAATGTCAAAGCATAACATGTTAGGTATCTATTTGCTCGGCGTAACATCAACTTTCACATTATACAAAAAAATTGGGCTAACTTTACTGTTTTGTTTTGTTTTTAATTCATGAAAGTATGTTTTTTCCAAAAAAATAGCTTTGAATGACTGCTGCGCAAATATCGTATGACATAAAATATTACAACAATCGCCATTTTAATCCTTAGGGTCTCTGCTAAAAAAATAAATATAATGTTTTGGGGTTCTAAGTAATTTTCTAGCAAAAAATATGGATTTTAACTTGTAAACAACAAGTGTCAGAAAAAGGCTTAGGCATGAAAGGGTTAGGTCAAGTAGACATTTTACCTAAGTCTTTTTGTATATTTTTATTGTGAACATAGACTAGGGTGAAATGACTCCTTTAGAAAGACATCCCTTAAAATTATCTAAAGCCAAAATTATTTTTTTTTCATTTTTGGTAAAATTACTGTCTGTTTTTTATTTGCCATCTCATTTGAGAGATTTCCCTTTACTTCCTACTGTGTAGATACAGTGCATCCTGAAAGTATTCACAGCATTTCACTGTTTCCACTTTTTGTTATTCTTTACAACCTTATTTCAAAATGGATTAAATGAATTATTTTCCTCAAAATTCTACAAACAATGCCTCATAATTGAAAGGATTTGACGGTATCCATTTTGTATGTTAGGGTTCCACTTTAAATATCTATTAGTCTGGTTTGTTTCTTGCCTTATTTTGAGAAAATGTCTTTTGCTGGGTTCTCATGAAATAGATGAGGCCAGTTAGTCACATAATGAAGTTCTTGTATTCTGTATCAATATTCTGCAGCTAGTGTACCCTTTGTATCTTGTAACAAAGAACACCTGTTTCTACCAGTTTCTACTGCTTGATGATGTACGCATGTGCCATTTCTTGAATGATCTGTGATGTATACCGCCATATAAAGGGCGCCTCCCATGTATCACAATACACACAATTCCCTGCTTAACTATTGTTCTGTGTGTGTCTTTCTTATCTATGCAAATTATCTACAGACATGTCTGATAATCATAAAGATGCCTGTCGGAGGTTCAGGAGCTAGCCGAGGATACAGTAACCCCTTCCTTTCAGCTGGGGGCTCGTCCTGGGATTTTGGGGACCACCTGCGGTAAGTAATATTTGTCTTTTTGATGGAGATTACATTGCCGTAGGTACGGGTGTCTCCAAGACCCATTTGAATCTGAAAGGCTAAAATATCCTCCTGTTGAGATAAAAGTAAAACTAACTGGCCCGTTAGAGTGCTCTGAGAAGCACTGGGAAGTCAAGGACTCCCATCGGAGCAGTCTGGGACACTCGAGTATATAGAGAAATATAAAAAATGCTTTGGTAAGCATCGGGGTGTGTCTGGGACCCCCGGGAAAAAGTTTTTTGTGGTAAGAAACAAAAGATAAAAAACTACGGCAGTGCACTTCATGATTATATTACTTTCGTTTTCTCTCTCTCTCTGTTGCATGGAAAATGTTTTAAATGACTTGTCTTGAGTGTGTGTGTAGTTTACTGTTTTATTAGAACTAGGTTCTCTAGTAATAAATCATAATTAGATTTTTCAGAAATTACATGAGTGTGATTTAGGCTTATGTCCCGAAGCCTGCCAAACTCTATCCAAATCTCACAAAAAAAAAAAAGTATGTGAATTGGAGAAGTCTAACTGTTTGAATGTGGGGGATGATGAGCTGGCCATGTTTTATGAAGAGGTTAAATGCATTCTGTTCTCCCTGTAGTGAATGTGATTACATTATAACGTAAGTTTCCCTACTTGAGAGAGATGATTTGGCCCCCCCTCTCCCCCTCGTTCTGTGTTTTTCTGTGTAGACGGATTCCTTCTCTCCTTTGATTTATTTATTTATTTCAGGACGTTTATAGAGTTGTCGGTTGGCACAGTGCTTTGTATGTATATTGTGTGTTCACATCGGTCCCTACCTTCAGGAAGCTTGTAATCTAATAGAGATATACTGTGTGAAGTGTAGGGCAATGTGTTACGTTTTGAACAGCTATGGAATGCTAGTGTGACATGTATTGCTCAAAAGTAAGTGAAGTAAAAAAAAAAAAAAATAAAAACTTTGTTAGGTAAAGGACATTATTAAATACTTGAAATGGTTAGTTTTGCTGTGTAACTATTATTTGAAACAAAGGAAAAAAATGGCTGAGACCAGCCGACACCCTGCAAATTCCTAAAAGGTAGCCATGATTATTATAATTATTTAAATGTTTAGTCCTCCATTCCAGCCTATTGGGTGTGGAAAGGGAAAAGGCTCCACCCACTGATAAAAACCCACTTGTACCCTTTAATGAAAATCATTACTAGTAAAGACCAGGCTTAGATCATCTTTACTTAGCAGTATATGATAGGACAATAGTGAATGATCACTGGAGATGTATGTGTATGTATGTATCGTTTTGATTAATAATTGTAATGAAGTGTGATACTTTAAAATACAACACTAATGATTGTTTTATAAGTTTTTTGTTAATACAGAAATGACCACATTTATATCTACAAGTTTTCAAGATATGTAAGGTAAGAGGTTTAAATAGGAAAATCAATGGATTTGGTGATGTATAATTTTGTGCAAAATGTTATGAACATGTTATAAAGGTTATGGTGATTTATTATTGGTAATTTTTGATGGACGTCCTTTAATGAAAATCCACGTGGTGATAATTAATTAATTATGAATTTAATTCATATGGGTAGAAAAGAGTGCACTCTTATTAAACAATATGGTCATATGTTTTGTATTTTGTGATTTATATGTGTTTATTGCTAACCAGTTGTTTGTTTCTAGGAGGGAAATGTAATGATAATTCACTAAGATCTTTCATTTTGTCTAGTTTCTAGATAGTGCAGAAAAAAGTAAAGCATCAATCCACCTGTCTGATATGGTTTGATGTCCGCGAACCAAAGATGAAGATTACGGCACACATTGACAGCTTGCATCACCATAATTGTTAATATTTAGTTTATTTATGTAAACATTAATATCAAAACCACAAAGAAGGGTGGGATTGTAGTGCAATCCACCAAGGTCCCAATAATTTCATTCCTAACACTGATTGTGACAGACACCCATAGCCCACCTCCAGGTAGGACAGAGTACTGTATGGGCAGAAATTCTTTTGATGTTGGCCCCTTTTCCTGTACCCCCTACAAGGCCACTCTTAAGGCATGGACAAAATCTGTGGGGGAAGGTATTGCTCCAGTGATAGCTACAGATTTGTACAGGATCTGAGAGCCATGAATGAACTTGTGGTCCCCATTGCCCCAATAGTGCAAGATGTGCCATCACTCCTGTCCTCCATTCCATCCGATGTAGAGTGTTTTACAGTGATTGATCTGGCAAATGTTTTTTTTCGCCCCTGTGGATAAGGAGACACGGCCAATTTTTGCCTTATGTTTAACCACTTCCCGACCGCCTGCCAGTCGGGCTGCTGTGCACGAATCGCCGTAAAAACACGGCGATCTGCAAACAGCCGCTAGGGGGCGCGCGCCGCACTCCTGAGGAGTGTGCCCGCGGCTCAGGCAGACCCGATGTCCACCGGCGAGCTGCGATGAGCGGCCACAGGGAAAGAACAGGGAACCGCCGATGTAAAGACGGCGGTTCCCCGCTCTGTTAGTGGGGGCATGAGTGTTCTACTGATCCCTGTCACTGGGATCAGTTAGATCTCTCATGCCCATGTTAGCCCAACCCCCCCACAGTAAGAACACACCCTGGGAACACACTTAACCCCTAGATCTCCCCCCCAGGTTAACCCCTTCACTGCCAATGGCATTTATACAGTAATCAGTGGACATTTAAATTTCTGATCGCTGAATAAATGTCAATGGTCCCAAAAAAGTGTCAAAAATGTCCGACATGTCCGCTGCAATATCGCAGTACCGCTAAAAATCGCAGATCGCTGCCATTACTAGTAAAAAAAAAAATAAAAAAAATAAAAACCCCAGAAATTAATTCTCACCACCCGTAAACGCGGCCACTTTTGCGCAAACCAATCAATAAACGCCGATTGTGATTGTTTTTATCGCAAATATGAGGAATTATATAAATCGGCCAAAAACGGTGAAAAAAATGTTTTTTTATATATTTTTTTTAATTTGAATTTTAGCAAAAAGTAAGAAATTTGGGTTTTTTGCAAAATGGTCTCTCTTCTTTTGTTTATAGCGGCGATCAGAAATGACGCAGAGACGATCAAATACCACCAAAAAAAAGCTCTATTTGTGGGAAAAAAAGGACGCATATTTTGTTTGGGTACAACGTCGCACGACCGCGCAATTGTCAGTTAAAGCGACGCAGCGCCGAATCGCAAAAAGTGCTCTGGTCCTAAAGCTGTAAAACCTTCCGCTTGGTAAGCGGTTAAAGAAATTGCCAGCTTATTTGGTGTAGAATGCCGCAGGGCTATGTGGACTCACCTGTAGTCTACTCAATTGTGCTCCAGGCCACACTGAGGTCCTGGACTTCCCGTCATGGTTCAGTCCTACTTCAAATCAAGCAGCCGGACAGGAGGACAGTGTGGATCTCATAAACTGTGTATTTGAAAGTGGTCATAAAGTGTTTAGAAATAAATTGCAGTGGTGCTAGGAAACTGTTGTGTACCTTGGTTTTGTCCTCAGAAAAGGAGAAAGGAAAGTCAGTCACAAGAGAGCTGTGGCTCTCGTGAGTCTGCCCCACCCACTGACCAAGAAGGACATGCTTACCTTCCTTGGCATGATTGGTTACTGCCGCCAATGAATACCTGACTGTTCCTACTATGACAATCTCCTGAGACATGCCACAGGTTCTGATATGCCAGATTGTGTAAACTGGAAATGTGTAATGCTTTTGTGTATTTGAAAAATGCTATGGTAACGGCCCCTAGTCTAGGCCTGCCTGATTCCAGGGACAACTGTAAAACGATGGTGGGAGTCCTAGCTCAGGAACATGGAGGCAAGCTCCGCCCTGTTGTTTTTTTTTTCCTCAAAGATGGTTCCAGTACAGGTTCAAGGCATGCCTGCGTGTCTCAAAGCTTTAGCATCCTGTGTGATGGTGGTGGGAATGGCTGCATCATTCACTCTGGGACAGGATACCACTTTACACACCCAACATATGTTGGCCCAAAGGCTTAGTGGTTATAAGGTTATACTGCTCTCCAACCCTAAGCTAAAGATAAAATATGCCTCTCCTACCTTAGGCCCAGCCCCAATCCTCAATGTTTTGTTAGAATTAAAAGGAGAACAGGATGAGATTGTCCCACAACATGATTGTTTGGATCTCATCCATGAGGACACGTCCCCAAGACAGGACATGTCTTCTGTCTTCCAGATGCACAGAATGTGTTTGTGGATGGCTCTTGTTCAAGGCCCAATGACAACACATATCATGCAGGATATGCTGTTGTACAATTACCAGACAAAATTCTAGAGGCAAAATCAATTCCTTACCAGTCAGCCCAGGCTGCAGAACTGATAACCCTCACAAGAGCTTGCCAGCTCTTTGAAGGACAAGATGTGCATATTTTAAAGAAATAATAAAAGCTATACAGCTACCAAGGTCCATTGCGATTTTACATTGCAGGGCACAGATAGGTCAGCAAACTGATATAGCCAAAGGAAATGCCCTAGCATATAGAGCAGCAAAGGAAGCCGCATCCACTCAAAATGCAACCACCCAAATGCCTTTGCTCATGCCAGAAATGCTGTTTTTAGACCAGATATTGCAAGATTTACAGACATATGCCACGGACATAGATTGGAGCAACACAGGTGTGTGGATAGGCCCTAATTCTGGACGTATCTACGAAGAGGGGAAACCATGCATTCTAGGCCTCCCCTCCCTTGTCAAGGCATATGTCTCCCCTCCCTTGTCAAGGCATATGTCTCCCCTCCATTGTCAAGGCATATGTCTCCCCTCCCTTGTCAAGGCATATGTCTCCAGATTGTAATTTACCATGGGTATATCCGCGCTAGAAAAAATTATTTTTGACCAAACTCAGGTGAAAATTGATAAATCAGCAGCCTGCCACCAAGGTCTATAGAAAAAACCTAAAAGTTAGACCTCTGTATACGGAACTGTTCCCTCCCCTCTGTATACGGAACTGTTACCTCCCCTCTGTATACGGAACTGTTCCCTCCCCTCTGTATACGGAACTGTTCCCTCCCCTCCGGATCTTACGTACCAAAGGGGAGAAGCATCTATGCAGGTCTTAATCCCGGATAGGTGTGTGGACACAACGAGGTTAGATACAGGCACCGTATACAGACATTTAGAACGTTATAGACCAGATTTTTGTCGTAAAGACCGTACTCGTTTCCGTAAACCCACCAACGTAAAACTCACCTACGCCGAAGGAAACGACGAGATATACGATCCCGTAAA
>BLSH010523830.1:134716-145004 GCA_018402905.1 Glandirana rugosa | reverse complement strand
TTTTTTGTATAGATCTGTGTGTGTCCCAAGCATGTTTGGATCCACTTAGGCTGGGTTCACACCAGTCCAGTGCGAATTCCAGCCTGCTTGCTGCTGAGAATGAATGGACATGGGCGTCCGCAGAACTTTTTCCAGGGGGGGGCATAATTTCAAGGTCATCCATGCTCTGCCCCTTTTTGACAATGTCATAATTACATTATCACGGTCAGAGACTGCAGACGTAGTACATGAGATGGTCAGAGACTGCACACATGACCCAGGAGATGGTCAGAGACTGCAGACATGATCCAGGAGATGGTCAGAGACTGCAGACGTGATACAGGAGATGGTCAGAGACTGCAGACACGATCCAGGAGATGGTCAGAGACTGCAGACGTGATACAGGAGATGGTCAGAGACTGCTGACATGATCCAGGAGATGGTCAGAGACTGCAGACATGATACAGGAGACAGTCAGAGACTGGGGACATGATACAGGAGATGGTCAGAAACTGCAGACATGGTACAGGAGACAGTCAGAGACTGCAGACATGGTACAGGAGACGGTCAGAGACTGCAGACATAGTACAGGATACGGTCAGAGACTGCGGACATAGTGCAGGAGATGGTCAGAGACTGCAGACATAGTACAGGATACGGTCAGAGACTGCGGACATGGAACAGGAGACAGTCAGAGACTGCATACATAGCACAGGAGACAGTCAGAGACTGCAGACATGGTACAGGAAACGGTCAGAGACTGCATACATGGCCCCAGAAACTGTCAGAAACTGCATACATGGCTCAAGAGGATAAGGACCTAGTGGGGAACCCCTGATCTGATTCCTAATTCCAGGGGGGGCAGTTGCCCCCCCTTGCCCCTACCTGCGGACGCCCATGTGAATGGAGCCTCTGTTCGGTGGCTCCTGTCCATTCTCACAGCGCAGCAGCTATGCGGGGAGGGAGGGGAGGGGCCACAAGCAGGGGGAAAGATCCCCGTTCAGTGCTGAACACATCTCCATGTTAGATGTGCTCCTATTGAACTTAATAGGCGAATGCCCCGCACCTATGTGAACCTGCCACATTGAAAACAATGTGTTCTCAAGTGTCATGCGAATTGGATGCGATGTAAGCCGCATCCGCTTTGCATAAGTGTGAATCTGGCCTTACTTACTTACTGGTGACTGGCTCTATTCTTCTGCTGGAAGTCTATTCCAAGCATCAACTACTCTTTCAGAAAAAAGATTACTCTGTAAGATTAGTTTGGAACTTTCCTCCTGCTTATTTGAGGTCATGTCCCTGTGTTCTTGATCTTAGCTTCCTATTGAAAATACTATCCTCCTGCCCTATGTAGTTCAATACTTCACTCTAATCTCAAGAAGAACCCATATGAAGCTTTTCTTCACAAGCCGATTGACTCCCCCTTCCACTCAGAAAGTCAACTACCTGCGCACCACTTTACGGCCACCAAAATAACAATTGCGAGGGCATGGAAATCTCCTACCCTTAGCTTTCAGGCAGTAAAAAAAAAACCATATGAATGACATTCTGATCAATGAAAAGCTGCAGATTTCCATGACAAAGTTCTCTTGACAAAAGTCTGGTGTCCATGGATCGACCATGCCCATTTGTTCAGATTTGACTATCTTCTTCTATCCATCTAACTTTTTAATCATCGAGACCCCCCAGGACCCTCCCTTTTATTATTTCTTTCTTATTTTCCCTCTTTATTCTCCACCTTTTCTTTCTTTATTTCCCTGTTCTTTTCCCTTTTTGTGTTAATGGTAAGGTATCTACTGGTACGATGTCTACAGTTTGCACTTATGTGGTCTACGTTGGCTACTCATGTCTGTACAATGTGATTACAGCCAATAAACCTTTTGTTAAAGAAAATACTATCCTCCTGAACCTTATTCAAACCCTAATTTAAAGGTTTCAGTCATGTCTCCTTTTTCCCTTCTTTCCTCTAGACTGTACACATTGACTTACTAAGTTTCATGCTGCAAAATTGACTGGTGCACTGTTGAATTTTCTCTGTTTGGGATGCCTTGAGTCTAATGAAAGACCACTAGATCTTAAAATGAGATATATATGCAGCGCTAAAAAAAACACAAATAAAAACAAAAAAGCTCAGAAAAGTCCTCAAACACTGGTATATAAACCCTACTGGGTCTCTATTGTTTCATATGAACAGATCTATTTAGTGGCTGTCCCAAATCGAGAATGGGGGATATGCGGACGTTGTCTAGTTCCCAGAGCTGTGATGCACGGCGGCGCCTCCCCTTCTTGTCTCCCTTGATATGTGGGCAGGGAGGGTGCTCCTGTGCATCGGCGTCATGTATGTGCCCTGCTTGCAGCGTCAAATGACGCTGGGATGCAGGGGCGTTTTTAGACCATCTCATGCCTGAGACGGGATGGGTGTGATCCCACATTTGGCCCTAGTGTGGATCTCATTGTCCACCCCTTATTCTGATTTGGCATTGCACATGACGTTGGCGGGGGACGTGCCCTTTGACCGGGCCCTATATAGTCAGAGCAGATCGACAGACCATTCTCTAGGATTCCACCATCAGAAACACATGACACCCAGCCTATCCGTTGGAATCTAGTATACTGTGAGAAAAAAACAGATATTGGCGCCCCACTAAAAAAGTAAATATTTTCAATGTGATTCTGTGCCACAAAGTGCCAACTAAATAAAATATACACAGTGGAAAAACGTGTGATCAAAGGTTATGCAGCCTACCTTAATTCAGACAATGGTGTTTGTGCTGAATTGGAACAATGTATAGATATTTCAGGTATATCCGGCGCTCACCTATTACTAAAGACACCACTGTGATGGGCCAAAATGTAACCCTCTATACATGTGCATTACCAAAGTGAAAAAACATGATAAATTCCAAACAATACCTTAGGCTTAAGACATACGATACCAATCCACTTAAGTGCACTATAAATCAGATTAGGCTCACTATGAAGAGAGATCTGGGGTTTTTTTTGTTAACCACTTGCCGACCGCCAACCACAGGTTGATGGCGACAAAGTGGTTCGATATCGCAAATCGCCGTCATCTGACAGCGGCTGCGAGATCGCTCACTGTGTTCGGGGAGGGCCAGGGAGCGGGTGCAGCGGCCTCAATCGCCGCTGGATACCCGCGATGCCCCCCCCCGGAGTGAAAGAATGGAGGTCCGTGTAAGTAAACACGGACCTCCGTACTGTGAAGGGGGAACGGCTGTGATCACAGCCTTCCTCTACACGGAAGCTGTGATCACTTCCCTTCCCCTGCTAGGGCAGTCCCCCCACAGTTAGAACATTTTTATAGCACTGATCGTTGTATAAATGCAAATGGTCCCAAAAAAGTGTCAAAATGGTCCGACATGTCCGCCCCAATATCGCAGTACCACTAAAAATCGCAGATCGCCGCCATTACTAATAAAAAAACACTTTTGCGCAAACCAATCAATAAACGCCGATTGCAATTTTTTTTATCGCAAATATGAGGAAGAATATAAATCGGCCAAAAACGGTGAAAAAAAATGTTTTTTTATATTTTTTTTTGGATTTGTATTTTAGCAAAAAGTAAGAAATTTGGGGTTTTTTGCAAAATTGTCGCTCTTCTTTTGTTTATAGCGGCGATCAGAAATGACGCAGCGATGATCAAATACCACCAAAAGAAAGCTCTGTTTGTGGGGAAAAAAGGACGCAAATTTTGTTTGGGTACAACATCGCATGACCGCGCAATTGTCAGTTAAAGCGATGCAGCGCCGAATCGCAAAGAGGGCTCTGGTCCTAAAGTGGGAAATCCTTCCGGGGCTGAAGTGGTTAAACTAAAAGTTCTTTAACCAGTACGTCAGGAGTTGATAGTCACCAACCAAAAGTCCATAAAGAACTTTATCTTGCTGGAAGAGTCACCGCTGACTTTGGGATGAATGATTCTCCCTCAATGAGGACAGCTCATAGAAAGCAAGAAGAGATTTTTCATTGCGCAAATATGATATATAACAGGTGATGATACGAACGCTGTAAAGATTATGCACTCACGTGTCCCAGTGCCGACCGACCGGCACTGTCTGTTACTGCATCTGTGTCGATCTGTGTGAGAACAAGTTCCGTGTCTTCCCCAGCGTGCATTCCACCGCTCAGAGGCTGAGGACCAAGGGACCGGAAATGACGTCAGAAATAGGCGTGGCTTCTATGCATTTCGTGTTTTCCTTCAACACGTCATCAGGAAGTACCATCAGGTACTTATGCAACCTTTCAGTTATATATGAATTTATTCTGTCAATCATGTATTTCTGGAATTCATGTTTTTTTACTATGTTAGCAATTTTTGAATGTAATTAAAGTATAAAATGACTTCAGGTATTTTTATGAAATGTTAAAAAATGGTTGTAAAATAAATTTCTAATCATATAAATATATATATATTCTATGTATTATTATGCCTCATTTAAAGTCACGCTTTCCTTTTTCCTGTCCAAATATTAAATAGGGATGGAGGCTAGCTATATTGGCTGTGTCAGGTCACACTTTTTGCTTTACAGATTAACAGTGTTCATTGATTGTGGTTTTTGGTCCACACTTTTAGCCATGTAACGTATGAGAAAATAATTAATTTGGGTCATAACCCTACAAACAACCATATGAACATATACAGGGGTTGGACAAAAATATGGAAACACTACGTGCCAACATGTTTTGCACTGAAAGCGAAAATGAGGTAACATGGGATGGTAGATGGCATAAACTCCAAACATACAGAGAACACTAGACACACCAAACTGGATTACTAACGACCACAATCTTGTTTATTTGATTTAACAAATATAAACAATTAAAAATGTAACTCTTTTAATAAATAATATCTTTAAAACCATAAACAAAACCAGCCAAAATCTGAGGGGCTCTCAGTAAATATTCCTCTGGTGACTGGCAAAGACCCCCCTCAACCCCTTCTTAAATAGGGATCCTGGGAATTTCTGGAATGTTCTGGGGGGTCAGGTGACCTTAAATTATCTATCCTAGAGGACCCCCCAGAACATTCCCAATCAGCTGACTTTTTTGACCTATCACAAAATCCTCCATTGAAATCAATCAATGGTTTGCTTGCAACTCTTACTGCCACTATCCCACACGGGAAACTGGGGGCCTCAAAACAGGCTATCCCTCCCTTTCCTCACATTCCTTTGAACTTCGTAACCAAAACATTCACGGAAGAGCTGCATTTGCCAAACCACTAGTGACCAATATTAATGCTCAGAAGTAGAGAGTGGTGCAACACCCATAAATCGCAGACTATCAATCAATGAAAGACTAATATGGTCCGATGAATTGAGCTTCACACTGTTGACAACCATCAACTTGGGATGGTGACATTGTCCAAAGCTTACAACCAGGACTGTCTTGTACCAACGGTAAAGTATGGTGGTGGTGCAATCATAGTTTGGGCAGCCATATGTTGGCATTGTAGGCCCCATCATCACCTTTAAAGGTGTCACTGCCAGTAACTATCTACAAATTGTAGCCTACCATCGTGCAGACATTGTTTCCCCAAGACAGCGCTATTTATAAAGATGATAATGTTCCGATTAACACAGCTGGTGTTGTCACATTGTGGTTTGATGAGCATGCAGAAGAAGTCTCGCACCTTCCCTGGACAGTCGCTGGACCCTAATATTGTAGAGCCACTATGGTCAATTTTGGAGAACAAAGTTCGGACTCGTTATCCACCTCCGGTATCTCTGCGAGGACTAGAACAATGTTTGCATGAACAGCGTTATCAGATTCCATTATCCATCCATTATCTTACTGTATATTTGTCAATTGCCAGGAGAATTCAAGCCATCTTGAATGCCAAAGGTGGTCCAACACCATATAGGTAGCAGTTTCATTCTCTTACCTAGTGTTTCCATAAGTTTGTGTAACCCCTGTACGTAAACTGACCCTTTAAATGCTCTGGGAAATATCAGGATGCTGTTCACAGGATCCTGTTTCTGAAGAAACCTGCTCCCTTGCGTGACATCAATTTATATCACAAAGACTTCTGCTTCTTCAAAGTGCTTCATGAAAAGTAAAGAAAGCCCTTAATTTGCCCTGACAAAGCGTGACAACTATAAAGCAATGAAATATACATAGTAGTGTCTTGGTGCATTCAGTGCTGGGATAATGGGGAAATGATTCGGTGCTGTATGAATGGTGCGGAATGAATATATTGTGCATGATTTAGGAATGCAGATGCCTCCCTTGTCCTAGCAAGTTACTTTTCTCATTTAATCCCTTTAACTGTGCAGATTTTAGTGCAGCCAAATGTATTATTCAGCACTAGAATTAAACTGGAGTAAATTACATTTTTTGAAAAGGTTAAAAATGATTTTCGGGAAATAATAGGAGCAATTAGAAAGATGTATTGATAGAGACACACGGAGCAAAACAGCCAAAACAGAAATAACAAGTGAGAATTGGGTATGTTAAAGAGTCACTCTGTTCAAAAAGTAAAAAATTGTTTTCCAGTGCTTACAATAGACATTGCCAGCTTCTAAATGTGTTTCTTTTTTATCATTTCAAGTTCTTGGATCCATCAGACTCTCACATCCTGTATGGCTGCTTCAGATGTAGGCTGCAGCTAAACTAAATTAAAGTCAGTCAACTCAAAAACAAATTGAAACTCAGTTCCTGCAAAAACATTTTTATAATCTTGAAAAGAATGTGGAAGGGCTAGAACTTCTCTCCTGACGCATGCTGAACAACCCTTATTAAAGATGATTTCGTAATAAATCTTATATAAGCTGTAACATTATTGTGTCCCACCTATGTTGTTATTTTCAGTTACTTCTACCCTGTTTCCCCGAAAATAAGCCCTATACTGAAAATAAGACCTAGCGTGATTTTCGGGGATGGCTGCAATATAAGCCTCACCCCAAAAATAAGCCCTAGTTAACAGCCTTGTATAAACATGTAATCAGTTTTGTAAAAAGATTATATAATGTGCAGCGTGTCTCCTTGTGTAACTTTATTGTGGGAAATACCTTATTTACAGAGCTGCTGGGCGCTCACGCGACCTGCCAGAGATCTTCTCCTCTCCTCCTGGCTGACGTCAGTGGCCTCTCCCTCTGCAGTAATCGGAGCGGGGAAGAAGAGCTCTTGCTGGTGATGTGAGCGCCCAGCAGCGCTGTAAATATGGTTTAAGCATATGATTGTTATATGTATGCTAAAGGTCACTAGCAGAGTTTTTTTTCTCAGAAAATAGATGCAGGAACTCAACCAGGTTACCACCTTACTGCTCCCCGGGCACCTGCATCTCTCTTGTCCCTATTCTGCATTCAGTGGGAGCCACCCAGGAGATCAGATCTGTAGGAGCCATTGGGAGTAGAGTTGAGCGAACACCTGGACGTTCGGGTTCGGCGGGTCCGACCGAACTTTGGGAAAAAGTCCGGGTTCGGCACCGAACGTTGCCTGAACTTTATCCCGGACCCCGAACCCCATTGAAGTCAATGGGGACCCGAACTTTTAGGCACAAAAATGGCTGTAACAAAGTCCTGGCAAGTGCTACTGGGCTGCAAAAGGAAGTAAAATGGGGGTAAGAGTAGGGCAAGTGCCCTACAAAAAAATGGGGATAGGGAAAATAAATTAAAATCAAATAAAAAAAAATGGCAAGGGGAGGTGGATGTGGAGTAGGAGCCTAAAGGTTGACTAGGCCGTGACCGTGGCAGTGTAGGTGGAAGTGGCGGTGGTTGAGGAGGAGGAGGTAGCCAACACTGTTCTTTTTTTCTTGTTTGTTTATAATTAGGGTAGCCCCCAAAATATTGAGGCCTATTAAAAAATACAAGTATACGAATGGCTGTGTGAGTCCGGTCTAAATGTTAATTTTGCACAAGGTACAGACAAGTCTTGTGGGATCCATGCCTGGTTCATTTTAATAAAGGTTAGCTTGTCCACGTTGGCTGTGGACAGGCGGCTGCGCTTGTCTGTGATAACGCCCCCTGCCGTGTTAAACACACGTTCAGACAATACACTGGCTGCAGGGCAGGCCAGCACCTCCAAGGCATAAAGGGCAAGCTCAGGCCATGTGGCCAATTTGGAGACCCAGAAGTTGAATGGGGCAGACCCATGAGTCAGTACGTGTAGGCGTGTGCACACATACTCTTGCACCATGTTGCTGAAATGCTGCCTCCTGCTAAGACGTTGTCTATCGGCTGGTGGTGCTGTTTGTTGTGGCGGGCTGCTGACAAAGCTTTGCCACATTTCGGCCATGCTAACCCTGCCTTCTGAGGTGCTGGCGGTGGCACAGCTGCATTGGTGGCCTCTTCCTCCTCCTCCTCTGCCTTCGCCTTGTGCTTCCACTGAGCCCCCGGTGTCATTTGGGAATGCCCTTCAGCAGCGCCTCTACCAGTGTGCGCTTGTAGTCGCGCATCTTCCTCTCACGCTCCAGTGAGGGAATTAAGGACAGCAACGGGGATCCAGCAGGGTGGCCACCCAGTAATCAGAAGAAGTTACAATGTGGGCAACTCGGCTGTCGTTACACAGGCACTGCAGCATGTAGTCGGCCATGTGTGCCAGGCTGCCCAGAGCCAAAGACACGCTGTCCTCTGTGGGAGGTATATCATCTGTGTCCTCTGTATCCCCCCAGCCATGCTCCAGTGATGCCCATGAGCTGCGTTGGGTGCCACCCTGCTGCGATTCCTCCTCCTCCTCCTCCTCATCTTCCTCGTCCTCCTCGTCCTCCAGAACTGTGCCCTGGCTTGAATATTTTGGACCTGGCCTATGCTGGTGCAGGAACCCACCCTCCGAGCCACTTGCGAATAACTGGCCTGATAACCCTGGAAATGACCCCTCTTCCTCCTCCTCCTCCTCATCCTCCTGTGCCACATCCTCTTCCATCATGGCCCGAAGTGTTTTTTCAAGGAGACATAGAAGTGGTATAGTAACACTGAGAACAGCGTCATCGGCACTGGCCATGTTGGTGGAGTACTCAAAACACCGCACGCAATACGCTACACAGGTCTCGTATGGAGGCCCACTCGTTGGTGGTGAAGTGTTGCTGTTCCGCAGAGCGACTGACCCGTGCATGCTGCAGCTGAAACTCCACTATTGCCTGCTGCTGCTCGCACAGTCTCTCCAGCATGTGCGAGGTGAATTTCCACCTTGTGGGTACGTCGCATATGAGGCAGTGAGTGGGAAGGCCGAAGTTCGGCTGCAGCACAGACAGGCGAGCAGCAGCAGGGTGAGAACGCCGAAAGTGCGCACAGACGGCCCGCATTTTATGCAGCAGCTCTGACATATCCAGGTAGTTTTTTAGAAAATTCTGTACCACCAAATTCAGCACATGCGCCAGGCAAGGGATGTGCGCCAAACCGGCTCGGCCCAGAGCCGCTACGAGATTTCAGCCATTGTCGCACACCACCAGGCCGGGCTTGAGACTCAGTGGCAACAACCACTCATTGGTCTGTTGTTCAATGCCTGCCCACAGCTCCTGCGCAGTGTGGGGTTTATCCCCCAAACATATCAGTTTTAAAACAGCCTGCTGTCGTTTCCCCCAGGATGTGCTGAAGTTGGTGCTGAAGGTGTTATGCTGAGCGGATGAATAGGTGGTCGAGGAGGAGGAAGCGCAGTAGGAGGAGGAGGCAACAGGAGGCAAAGAGAAATGCCCTGCAATACTCGTGGTGGAAGGACTTGAGTCCAAATGGCTATCCGGCTCAGACCCACCCGCCACTACATTTGCCCAGTGTGCAGTTAGCGAGATATAGCGTCCCTGCCCGTGCTTACTGGTCCATGTATCAGTGGTTATGTGGACCTTGCCACAAATGGCTTTGCACAGTGCACACTTGATCTTGTCCCCGACTTGTTTGTGCAGGGAAGGGATGGCTCGCCTGGAAAAGTAGCGGTGGCTGGGAACCACGTACTGTGGGACAGCCACCGCCATCAGGTTTTTGAAACTGTCCGTGTCCACCAGACAGAATTACAGCATTTCAAAGGCCAGGAATTTTGAAATGCTGGCATTCAGGTGGCGATGAAAAGGTCCGCTCGGTAGGGAAGGGACGTGTTTGTTCAGCCCCTGTTCTAGTTCACACGTGACACGTTTCGGTAAACACCGTTCCAGGTGTATTGGTGACTATGTACCTGGTCATTCGTGCCCGTCCCTGCGATATAGAGCGATTGACGTGTGACCCGTTTACATCACCGCCCACCCAGACTCGGCCTATCGGTAAACCTGAGTTCAGGAAGGTGGTGCTCATAACGTCCCGTAAAGAGAAACGGAGGACAACGGAGGAGGAGGATGACGCGAAGGAGGAGGAGCTGGTGGATAAGT
>BLSH010523830.1:91887-121591 GCA_018402905.1 Glandirana rugosa | reverse complement strand
ATGAACAAATTTCTCAATAAAAACATGGTTTTAAAAAAAAAAAAAAAAAAAGAACTCTGATTTGACAAAGTATAGAAATCCCTTGCAACAATGACAATGAAACACCAATGGGTAAATTGATATCTTATTTGTAGTCTAAGAAGTCAATAAAGTAACACCTTTACAGAGTTATATGCTGTACACGAGAGTGGGCACAGGAGGGAATGAGTACTGTACGTCAAACCACTCTCTACTATTCACTGCCTCCACAGCCCCAAGAATGAATGAACACGAGAACGTATACACTCAGATATAAACCAGAGATCTGAAGGTTAACTAGTATAAATCACTGCTAAACAGGTACAACTCAATTTACTGTAGATAAATCAGTATAACTCAGTTGACTATAGATAAATCAGTATAACTCAAATATATCACAGATACACATAACTTTAACCTACTCTATAGGGGAGAGTTATTCGGTGAATTCAGTATGTTGTTATTTGAGCAAGTGTTGAGGCCTACTAAGTGGGGGAAAACAGATGAAAACTGTAGTAAATTAATGTTTCTTGAGCAAAGTTCAGTAGATCTTCAGTCAACTCTTTTTAGTTTAAATGGTATATACCCAAAAAGGTGACTGTGATAGCAACAAGCAAGTTTCCAAGTGGTGCACTGAAGTGATGTGAAAACACTCTTACTGTAGTAAGGCAAAAGAACTTCACAGTGATTACTGACTTTGTAAATTAACTACAGCTGACAGCAATCCAGTAAAGAGTTTAAGTGATTTTACTCCAGCTTCTCCTTCTCTGTGTTAGCTTTTAAACTTTTGCTAGCAATAAGTATGTAGAATCAGAGTATATGTGACTAGTACTGTAATAATGGGCCTCAGCCTGCTCACCCAACTGCTTTGGGATGTTGTTGATGATGAGGATGGTGATGATGATGATGATGACACTCCAGCCCTCTGGCTCCCTGAATCAGCTTCCACCACCTCCCTCCTTGCGGTTCTCCCGGATCGATTGCTTTAGCTGCACGCAGGTCTCAGGGAAAGACTCCACTTGATGCAGGGCAAGTCTACCAGATTGTCTGCTGAAGCACTGCCCAGTTGCAAACAGCCAAAGCTGTTGACGTAGGCCACAACTCAGCTAACAGTACACACAAGGTCTTGCTTGATCGATCGCTGCCATCCAGAGAGAGAGCGATAGGCCGCACCCTTTGCTTAAATAGACTCTCCCATGAGGCACTGCTTCTCCCAGGAACCTCCCTATGCAGCACAGTCTGATGGGAAATACAGTTCTCCTGCAGCACAGTCTGATGCTAAATCCTTGAAAGCACACTATAACCCCCAGAGTGCATTTCTCTTAACACAGTGGAAGTCACCAACTAATAAACTGGCACTAGGGGGAAACAGCTGCATTGTACCTGTAAGCAGGAACATCTTTATTGCCAGGAGTATAACACTTAGCTACTGGCTACACATGTATAAAAACACAAAAAACATAATCAGTGGGCTAAAAAGAACGCAACGGGCCACCTAGTGACCCTTACCACGTAAAAAGTACAATTAGATACGATCATAGCATTCCTGAGACTGGTAAATAACCCGATGTAATAGTACAATGAATAACCTGAACAGGTACTGTCCTGGCAAGAATTTTTTGGGTGGTCAGTGTAGCCAAATCAGGGTATGTCCAATTCTGTTCAATATTGATTCGCTTTAAGCTCGACTAGTTTTGCTCATCCATTCACTTCTTCAGGAGCTAATCATATCTGATGAACAGAAATACAAATGAGAATAATGATATGTAATCACTCCAAGTATGAATAAAGGAATAAAGCAGTATATACAGTAATATTATACCTTTGACTAAACATGTATATAAGAGTGTTTTCAATGCATTTACTTACAAAGGATATAGAGGATATAATAACACTTAGTTATGTAAAATGTTTTTAATTATGCCTTAAAAGTTCATTCTTTCTTTAATCTCGATTCTCTACACCATCTTCCAGCTCCACAGTGGCACTGTCCCATAGGTGGTTAAAGGTACTTACATTGCAACATCTTGCAATTCTTCCATGGCTCCATGTTTAGGCTGTGGGTTGGGTTCATGAAATAGTTTCTTGCTGTGTTTTGCTGCCTCCTTGTTAAGTTCTACATGAGCTCCTGAACCTCTCAATTTGCCCCTCATTTCCCTTTGTTTGGAGCAAGCAGTGACATTAGTTGTGGTCATGTGTACTGCTCTATACACACTACAAATCCCATAGTGCATAGTCCTTCTCAGGAGTGAGCAAGAGAGGGTAGCTACATTCGTACATACATAGTTACATAGTTTCATAGTTAGTTGGGTTGAAAAAAGTCACTCTAGTTCAACCAACAGAAGGGGGAAAAATATATATATATATATATAAATACAGTATCTCAGAAAAGTGAGTACACCCCTCACATTTTTGTAAATATTTTATTCTATCTTTTCATGTGACAACACTGAAGAAATGACACTTTGCTACAATGTAAAGTAGTGAGTGTACAGCTTGTATAACAGTGTAAATTTGCTGTCCCCTCAAAATATCTCAACACACAGCCATTAATGTCTAAACTGTTGGCAACAAAAGTGAGTACACCCCTAAGGGAAAATGTCCAAATTGAGCCCAAAGTGTCAATATTTTGTGTGGCCACCATTATTTTAAAGTACTGCCTTAACCTTCTAGGGCATAGAGTTCACCAGAGCTTCACAGATTGTCACTGGAGTCCTCTCCCACTCATCCATGATGACATCACAGAGCTGGTGGAAGGTAGAGGCCTTGCTCTCCTCCACCTTCCATTTGAAGATGCCCCACAGATGCTCAATAGGGTTTAGGTCCGGAGACATGCTTGGCCAGTCCATCACCTTTACCCTCAGCTTCTTTAGCAAGGCAGTGGTTGTCTTGGAGGTGTGTTGGGGTCATTATGCTGGAATACTGCCCTGTGGCCCAGTCTCTGAAAGGAGGGGATCATGATCTGCTTCAGTATGTCACAGTACATGTTGGCGTTCATGGTTCCCTCAATGAACTGTAGCTCCTCAGTACCGGCAGCACCCAGACCATGACACTCCCACCACCATGCTTGACTGTAGGCAAGACACACTTGTCTTTGTACTCCTCCCCTGGTTGCCACCACACACGCTTGACAAAATGTGAGCCAAATAAGTTTATCTTGGTCTCATCAGACCACAGGACATGGTCCCAGTAATCCATGTCCTTAGTCTGCTTGTCTTCAGCAAACTGTTCGCAGGCTTTCTTGTGCATCATCTTTAGAAGAGGCTTCCTTCTGGGACGACAGCTATGCAGACCAATTTGATGCAGTGTGCGGCGTATGGTCTGAGCACTGACAGGCTGACCCCCCCACCCCTTCAACTTCTGCAGCAATGCTGGCAGCACTCATATGTCTATTTCCCAAAGACAACCTCTGGATATGACGCTGAGCATGTGCACACAACTTCTTTGGCCGACCATGGCAAGGCCTCTTCTGAGTGGAACCTGTCCCGTTAGACTGTATGGTCTTGGCCACCAAGCTGCAGCTCAGTTTCAGGGTCTTGGCAATCTTCTTATAGCCTAGGCCATCTTTATGTAGAGCAACAATTCTTTTTTTCAGATCCTTAGAGAGTTATTTGCCATGAGGTGCCATCTTGAACTTTCAGTGACCAGTATGAGAGAGTGATAACACTAAATTTAACACCTGCTCCCCATTCACTCCTGAGACCTTGTAACACTAACGAGTCACATGACACCGGGGAGGTAAAATGGCTAACTGGGCCAAATTTGGACATTTTCACTTAGGGGTGTACTCACTTTTGTTGCCAGCAGTTTAGACATTAATGGCTGTGTGTTGAGTTATTTGGAGGGGACAGCAAATGTACACTGTTATACAAGCTGTACACTCACTACTTTAATTTGTAGCAAAGTGTCATTTCTTCAGTGTTGTCATATGAAAAGATAGAATAAAATATTTACAGAAATGTGAGGGGTGTACTCACTTTTGTGATTTTGAATTGCTAATGGTAAACAAAACAAATAGGGTGAATCTCCCTAAGGGCCATAACAACTGACAGCTGTTCTAATCCCTCTCTACTCTGTCCAGAACTAAATAAAAAGGTTGCCATTAGTTATACTTTAAGAATACATACTAGAATAGAATTTTTCTTTTTTAAACATTAATCGTTTATTAAAGCAACATAAAGGTATATCTGTACAAGCTTGTTACATTGCCGTTTGTTCAGTAGCTCGCCTGTCAGGCCAGGTATAGCTTTGAGAAAAGAAGCATGTTGTTATGCAAAAATGCTTTAAACATGGATAACTAACATTGTAACACATTCATTTGTGATAAAGTTTCTGTAAACTGAATCATACAATGAAGATAGCGTTAGGTTCCCAGATATACAATGATACCAAGATAGTATCATTAGAAAAGGAGGAAAAAAGAGAAGGTAAAGGTGAAAATATATGAGAAAAGAAAGGGCTTCCTAAGAGGGACGTAAAATGGTAAATTCTGAGCACATCCGCGCCCAGGACTAGGTTAGTAGTGACTCAAGCTTGTCTGACCACTTAAAAGCAAACCAAGGCTGCCATGTCTTGTGGAATCTTTCCACTTGTTCAGAGGCCTGTGCCCCTGTTTCCTTCATTTCGCAGACATCCGACACCTTGGCTAACCAGCATCTAACTGTAGGTATACTGGTAGAGTTCCAGTGTAGAGGGATCAAGGATTTCACTGCATTCAGCAGGTGTCTGGACAGGGACTTTTTATAAGCTTTGATTGACAAATTGTTTATGTGCAGCAAGCAGCTTGCCGCATCAAGGGTGAGGTCAGTCTCCGTTATGAGAACAATCCCCTTTTTAACTGCCTCCCAGAATGGTTTAAGAGCTGAGCAATGCCACCATATGTGTAGCAGTGTGCCTCTCTCCCTTTGGCAGCGCCAGCATGTGTCGGATGTCTGCGGATTCCACTTATTCAATTTGACCGGGGTGATGTACCATTGTGTTAGAAGTTTATAGGCAGTTTCCTGCATTTTAGTACTGATGGAACATTGGTGAGCCAGCGAGCAAGCCCGTGCCCATTGTTTGTCTGAAAGGTCCCTCTGAAGAGCATCTGACCACTTCCTCCTGAGGTCCTCCGATTCATTGGCTCTACTCGACCTTAGCCACTGATAAGCGGCCGAAGTCGCTCTTTGAAAGTGCTCACCTGCGTGGCACACCGACTCCAAAGATGTCAATGGTCTGGTGAAGTATGGTTTATGTTTGCTGTCTGATACGTAACTATGCAGCTGTAAGAATGACCAGAATGGGAGTTGTGTAAGCATGTGATCGTTCATCAGGGTCTGGCGGTCTTTTTTCCTACCTTTATAGAAACAGTCACCCACCCGGAGGGATTGGTGTGTCACTCCTGATCTAAAGATTCTATTTCCCTGTCCTGGAACGAAGTCTGGGTTGTCCTGTAAGGGGGTGAGAGGGTTTAGCTTCAAGGTTATACCAGTGCTTGTCGCAACTTCATACATGACCTTCAGGGTGGTCCCTGTAATCGGATGGTTCCTCGTATCTAGAGGTTGTTTCTCTCTGGGTAGCCACGGTACAGAGGTCAGTGGTAGGGGGTTTATGTCAGCCTCTAAGATCACCCAGTCCTTCGTGTCCCTGTGGCAGTGCCGATCAATGACCCTTGTGATGTGTGATGCCCTGTAATAGTCTCTTACATCTGGCAAACCTAACCCTCCTGACTCTTTAGTCCCTGTCAATAGGTCAGCTTAAGTCTGGGGTGTCTGTGACCCCAAATGAAGTTCCTAATGTGCGATTGTATCGTCTTCAGGAATCCCGTCGGAATGTGGATTGGGAGTGTGCGCAACAGATACAACAGCCTGGGGAGTAAAACCATTTTTACTATGGCCACCCTGCCCAACCATGAAAAAAGACCTGCACTCCAACCATCTAGTTCTTTCTTCATCTTTGCCAGCATAGGGGGAAAGTTCTGCGTGAAGGTTGAGCTGGTATTCGGGGTTAGCCATACACCTAGGTACTTCAATTTGTGGGGGTCCCATCTAAAGGGCGAATTTTGTTTAATCCGTTCAAGCTCTGCTACAGGTATATTTAGGTTCAGCGCTTCCGATTTCAAGTAATTATTTTCAGGTTGGAGACGTATCCAAAATGCGCGAAGGCTAGAGTGAGGTTGGGCAAAGTGATATGAGGGGTCGTTAGAAAAAATAGTAGGTCGTCTGCGTATGCTGCCACCTTAAACTCCCTACCCGCCAGCCTGAAGCCCTTAATATCCGGATTTGCGTTGACCATTCTAATGAAAGTTTCCAGTGTCAGAATGAAAAGCAGGGGAGACAATGGACACCCCTGCCTGGTGCCATTCGTAACTGGAACCTTCTCGGACAGAGCCCCATTAATTTTTAATTTAGCTGAAGGGTTCTTATAGATGGATGCTATCCAAGCCAGCATCCGTGGAGGGAGTCCTATGTGCATGCAAGTGGCCAGCATGAAATCCCAGGAGACTCTATCAAAGGCCTTCTCCGAATCCGTGGATAGGAGAAGGCCCCTGATCTTTCCAGTGTGAGCCGCCGTGATTAGTAGCATAGCTTTTGTCACATTATCTTTCGCCTCCCTTCCCGGCATGAATCCCACCTGCTCTCGTCCCACCACCTTTTCCAACAAGGGTCGTAATCTCGTGGCTAGGACCTTCGTGAACAGCTTAAGGTCTAAATTTAGTAGGGATATCGGCCCCTAACTGGAACAGACCTCGGGGTTTTTGCCCCCTTAGGAATCACCGTAATGTATGCTGATAGAAAGTCTGGGGACGCTCTCTTAGAATCTGGCAGAGAGTTCAAGGCCCCTGTCAATGGTTTCATCAGTATTTCCATAAATGTCTTGTAGTAGATGGCCGTAAACCCATCTGGCCCTGGACTTTTCCCAGGTTTCATGTCTCGAATTGCTTTAGCAATTTCTGTGTCAGTGATAGGGTCGTCTAAGCCAGCGGTATCGCTCAGATTTAGAGCAGGCAAGCCGCTTCTCTGTAGATAGTCCTGAATTATCTCATGTCAGTCGCCCTGTAGACCTGTCGGCCTATGTTGGGGTGTCAGATTATACAGTTTAGTGTAGAAAGCGTGGAAATGTTTCGCAATGGCATCTGTGGTGACATCTAGTTTACCGTCCGGTCTTCTGATACCTTTGATTGTGTTAGTGCCCATTGTGTCTTTTAGGGCTCTCGCTAAAAGCCTCCCCGTCTTGTTTCCTGACTCGTAATACAGTTTTTTCCTAAAAAACAGCAGTTTGGTTTTGTAATCTAGTATCTGCTGCAGGGCTTTTCGTGTCTCTAACAATTCCGTGGCTGATTGTATGGATAACGATTGTTTATGTATGGTCTCCAAGTCATTAATTTTGTCCGTCAGTCTTTTAATTTCAGCTTTCCTCTCTCTCTTGCGTTTAGCTCCTAATCTCATTAACTCCCCCCTCATCGTACATTTGTGGGCCTCCCAAACACTTATGGGGTCCACTCCCGGGGTAGTGTTTCGTACGAAAAACTCCTCAAGTGTGTGCTTCACCCCTGGTAGAAGCTCTGGATCTGTGAGGAGTGAGGCATTAAGCCTCCAGGTCGAGCTCCGCCTAGAGGTGTCTACTGGGTTCAGCGTTAAGGAAATAGGAGCGTGATCTGACAGGGTTTGAATGCCTATGTGGGCCTGTGTCAGCCCCTCTAAATCTCTCTGTGAGATAAATAGATAATCTATACGTGAGTACCGTTCGTGTGGAGTGGAATAAAAGGTGAAATCCCTACCCTCCGGGTGGACAAGGCGCCAGGTGTCTATCAAGCGAAGTGATTGAAGGAGCGATTTGATTTTTTTGAGGGCCCGGTATGTCACAGAAGATCTCCCCGTCGAAGTGTCAGTCTGAGGGTTCAGAGGGACATTAAAGTCCCCTCCTAATATTAGACAACCCGAGGTGAATCCCTTTAATGCCTGAATCATCCTCTGGCAAAACCTGACATGGTTTTTGTTCGGGAAATACACGTTCGCAAGTGTTAGGGGTCTGCCTTCATATGTTCCCTTCAAAAATATAAACCTGCCTCCTGCGTCCATCATCTGCTCTAATAATTCAAATGGGGCCTCCCTGCTAATGAAGACAGAGACCCCCTTCGACCTAGAGTCATTATTGGTTGCATGTATTGCCTTTGTGAAAAAGGAGTCGGTTAGCCTCTGTACATGGTGAGTCTTAAAGTGTGTTTCCTGTAGGAACACGAAATGTGGCTTACCTCTTCGGAGTTCTCTCAGGAGGGTGGTCCTTCTTTCTGGTATGTTCAGCCCCCTGATATTGTGGGAAATGACCGTGGGCTGCTGCCCTAAGGAAACATACGCCATTTGAAAGTCTCAGTTGGGAAAATCTAATATACCTCAAGTCACTTCTTGTACCTCTGTAAGACAAACTTGTATTAATGTCACTTTACAGAATGATGACCCCTCTTGGGATTGTAGGAAAAATGTAGTATAGGAAAGACGAGAGAGCAAAAAGAAAGAAAAAGAGAGGGAAAAAGATATGGAGAATCAGGAAGAGAAATCTAGATCGTCAAATATCTAAATCTAACGAACTTCAAAGTTGGTGGAGAACCAGCGTCCCACCTTTCGGGGAGTACAGTGGGAGGCTGCACTCTATCCTGGTGCAATTGCACCCTTCTCCTCTCTGTTCAGGGACACACACTCTGTGTATCCAGGAAGGGAGAACAGAGGTTAATAAAAGTTTCTTCTAATCAACTGTGAAAGATAACAGCGTAATAGCTCAACACGCTATCCCTTTAAACATCGATGTGTGAAATCTGAAATACAATAAGAACCACCCTGAGTCAAATGACCAGAACCTCAACCCCGCCAGGGTGTAAAAATATCTGCAAGTCCTGGCAGCTCACCACTGCTGTGAGCACCAACCAACTGGGTCGCTGGCAGAAGTTGCCCCTCCAATCAGCAGACCCAACCTTATATTATAATGGGAAGGAGGGTCCAACGTCTGGCATCTCCCGAGATCAGCTTAAGTGTGGATCTCTCGTATGGACATTTGAACTCTCTGACCTGTCCGTTAACCCCTCCGTAATTCCAGGCATGTATTTGGAGCCAAGTCCTCAATAAGATGTTAGAATCCTTATGGACAAACTCCGGGACCATGTCTTAGCTATGCTTCAGAGTATCTGTCCTAATATAGTTAACGAAGGGGTCAGGAGAGTGCTGTATTATCAGGTGCCTTGAGTAACTAGACTGCATGGTATGCAGCGGTAATCTGAGATAGCAAGTAGCCACAGACATTGGAGTGCCCCCGTTGATCAGTGCCCTAAGTGATGCATCTATACGGGTTCAGGAGCTGCTGATGGGTCCTGGTAAATGTTATATGTATCAGGGTGTAAAAGATTCACTCCGGAGACCTAGTCAGCATCTGCGGAGCGTGCCGGAGTCTGTCTCTGAAGCGGGGTGCCGGCCTTGGAGCCTCCTCCTTTGCTGCTTCTCATGCTCTTATGGGTTCCTCGGTCAGGCGTGGAGTAGGCTGATCTAGCGGGGCTGTCCTCCCCGGGCGGACAAGGAATTCTGAGTACCAGTCAGGAGTCTCAACAGGACCGAGATCTAAGGCATCGCAGAACTCTGTGAGATCTGCAGGAGTGCGGAAATAGTGCTGGTGGCCATTTTGTGTGACCATCAGAGCGAACGGAAATCGCCAGGAGTATTTCAGATCTTTCTCTTTAAGCCTCTCCAAGAGGGGGCGCAGGGCTCTGCGGTTTCTCAGCGTGATCTGGGAAAGATCTTGAAATAACATGACTGTCTCTCCATTAAAGATTATTCGGTCGTTCCTTCTCGCTTGTCTCATTATATCCTCTTTGACTGTCAGGACCTCGGGGTCTAACGGCTCTATGAGCCCGCACAAAGTGGATCTCCGTGTCTTCCTGTCTCTCTAGAAGACTGTTAAAGACCCTCTGTAAGGCCGGGATAGTCTGGTCTGCCTCCACTGATTCGGGGATCCCCCGAACCCTAATATTGTTCATGCGCCCCCTGTTGTCCAGGTCCTCCAGGTGTCTGTTAATCTCAATAAAGTGCATAGAGTGGGTCCCCACTACTCTCTCCAGTCGTCTGATGGCTTTTTCCCTCTGTTTGCCCACCGCCTCCGTGGCCGCCAACTTTTCAGTAAGGACCAGTATATTGGACTTTAAGTCAGTAATGGCAGCTGAAAAGGTCGACTTTATGTCCGCTGCAAACTCCGACATGTCCGCATATGTCAGTGGGTGGTCGGCATGTGAGGTACCCCTACCTGAGTCCTCCGGAGCCGACTGAGAGTCCTCACTGTAATCCTCCTCGTGGTGGCTCGGCGCCATTTTGGTTTCCTGTCCGGAGCGGGCTTGAACAGCTCCGAGATGTTTCTGGCCGATGAAGATGCCAGTCCCCTTCGTGAACGAGAGCGCGGGGTGTTGAAGGCTCTTTTACCCGGCATTTAGTGCTGGTCGGGTGGTTCTATAGCTACTGGATCTCGTGTCGTAGCCGGAGCTCCGCTAGTGTGCTGCCATCCTCGTTGGGCGCCAAGCCACGCCCCCGAATTTTTCATTTTTAAACCAGAGTGTAGTATCACTTTAACTGCTTACTACATGTTTGCCTATTGTGTGTTACTGCAACATGTAGCATAGCACATGCTTTGCTGCAGTGCAGAACTATTCATTCCAAATGGCAGCCCCATGCACTTGCATGTTAGCGTTCCCCAATGCAAGGCAATGCACAGTAGTGCAATGGGGTGTTTTGCATATGAAAAAAAGGGGTGAGCTACAGTGGCGGCTGGTAATACAGGGCACAGGGGCGCTGCCCCCCTAATGCCTGTGCCCGGCCCCTAATTTACATGCTGGTCGCTGGGCACATGGATTTCAATGGGGTCTTTTTTTTGAAGCACATGAATAGAGCCTGAAGCTCTAATTGGCTTCAAAAAAGGATGGGCTCGGGGTGCAGTGCACTTGTGTGACATTAGCGAATTAATATTCACTAATGTCTTCCTGTTTCTCTTCCCAGCCAATCAGGAAGCGAGTCCAAAGACCCAATTGGCCGGGAGGAGAAGCAGCGACTGCTGGGA
This sequence comes from Glandirana rugosa, assembly GCA_018402905.1. Taxonomy (NCBI): domain Eukaryota; kingdom Metazoa; phylum Chordata; class Amphibia; order Anura; family Ranidae; genus Glandirana; species Glandirana rugosa. Next base: position 110,506 of record BLSH010523830.1, on the reverse strand, counting down.
CATGGAGGAGGTGGAGGGGGGAAGCCGCAGCCATGACCTGGATGGAGGAGAGAGAGACGGAGGGGGGAAGCTGCAGCCGCGACCTGGATGGAGGAGACGGAGGGGGAAGCCGCAGCCCCCTCTGCTGGATGGGGTAAATGCTGATCGATCGGTGAGTGAGCTGGTGAGGGGGGAGGTTGGTGTGGGGTGGCGGGCTGGAGCAATTGGGGGGGTAGATGTCTCATGTTTGTTTAAAGCCCCCCCCTGGCCGATGGAGCACCAGTCGCCACTGGTGAGTTGTGCTCTTTAAAGATCACTGCCCAATATTTTAATGGGCTGCCTTAATCTAACCCATGTTAATGCATGACATAAGGCATGTTAATGCACTGCAAAGAAGTGAGCGGGCCTTAGGATTTAGGACAACTTTATAGCTTTTAGATATAAATGTGAATAGCTTAATATAAATCATTTTTTTCTTTCGTTTCGAATAGACAGTTAACAGATAACAGTTATGTAAACCCGAACAGTAGCCTCTTTTAGGGTGTTAAATATGATATTGAAATACGCTGTAAAAATAAAAAGAGATAGCCCAGGGCATTTAATACTAAGTTTACACCGGTGTTAAGACTCTTCTGAGCTTACACAGTTTATTAAACAGGCACATTCCTGTACTAGCACTGTAGCTATCACAGAGACAACACAGTGAAGAAATTAGATATTTGGTTCCTACTTTAATTACTAAACACCTCTTAGGAAATTACCACCCTGATTCACTGCTATAAGGCTTAAAGTGGTTGCCAACCCTTGACAACCACTTTAACCTACAGGTAAGCCTATAATAAGGCTTATCTGTAGGTTCCCTGCATATCTCCCAAACCTGCACAGTTTAGGAGATATGCAGTTTACTGTGATATGCCCACGTCATTGGGCACATGTGCAGTGAAGAAACAGCCTCCGTGCCGTTCCTTTACTGAGATTGTGTCGCGAACGCGGCCCCTTCCTTCCCTGGAAGGAAGAGGGGCAGAAGATGGACGCTTCTTACTGCGGGGACAGTGTGGGACATCACAGGCTTCCAATTCAGGTAAGTTCCACATAATGGGCTAATATGCGATGCATACTAGCCCATTATGCTTTTACATTGCAGGGTAATAAAGAGGAAGTAAAACCCATCAGTGTTTACTTCCTCTTTAACACAACTTAACACCTGCTTAACACGGTTTATTAAACATACACCTTAATGTACATTCTAGCTTAAAATATATAAAAAGCCATTGTCTTTTCGGATAGAATGTGGCAGGAAACGACACATTTTTCAAGTAGGTGTATGTGTTCCATAATCTCATTGTCCGATGGCTGTGGCCTCTCACATTGTCTTCAGTCTTGCCAATACACATGTAGTGCTGGGCTTCTGGCACTTGCTACTCTGAGAATTGAATGGGGCATAACCATATATACCCATATAGTCAAGTCTATGGAACATTAAAGCACAGGTATGGACCTCCCAGCACTACGGTTTTACCGACCGGGCTGCAGAGAGTGCAGAGAGTGCAACATCCATTGGACAATGAAATTCTGGACCTGCTGGAGGGGTGACCTAGGTCTATCTATTGAAGAGACTAGAGAGAGGTTCTAGTGAAATTTTTTAGCAAGCATGTACGTGCACTTTAAGATGTCAGAGGAACCGGAAGTTAGGAGAAATGTGTTCTGGTGACAACTGTCTAGGAGGGGATATCCACAAGTTTTAGTTAAATTTCCCCCTTCTTCCTGCGGTGACTCTGGGACAGGAAGTAAACTGAAACCTTCCCAACGAGAGAAAAAACTGCCACGGTAATTGTACTATCCTGCTATTCTTTCTCTCAATGGATGTCTAGGAGTTTATTCAGGTTGACTGAAAATAGAACCTCTTGTAATTGCTATGATTTTGGCAGTTGTTTATCAGGACTGTATGAAGGACAATCTGCTTATTTGGCAGGGAATTGATATACCTTTGGACAAGGTCCTTTTCTTCCATCATGCACATCCAATATTCAGTGCATTTCAGACAATCTCCAATTGATTGCCTATACCTCGGTAGCGATTAACAAGAGGGGAATAATGCCTCTGCAGAATTGACTAGGAAATCAAACAAAAATTTCCATTGTGGCCATTGCTGTTTTTTTTTCTTAAGTTGCTTGCTCACTGGCTGTCATACATTTTCCATTCCTTTACTAATTAAGTAGAAACTTTATTCCCTGGTTTAATTTTAATGTTAACACCTTCTTACCTGGGCTGCTGGTGTAAAATTAAATAACATACTCTACCTCCCAGCAAATTCAGCTCTGTCCAGTCATCTTTCAAAAGCTACCATGCCGCTGGTTCCGGTACTACCATTTTGTTTGTGAGGGCCGGCTGTCTCTTCTGGATCTTAGAAGCTGACCTCCTGATGATGCTGTCCTGCACATGTGCAATGTGTAGCACTATCCCCACAGAGACTGCTTGGTAGATTGGGTTCTCTGTTCTTCTGCCTCCACTCTGAGAACAACCTCAGCCCCTCTGACATACCAGGTTAAGCAAAGGGATACTGCACTGCTACTGAGAGTTCAAATATAGATAACCTGCACACAACTAAGGTTCAGAATAAAAAATCAAAATGGTTAGCGGTGAATGAAACCAATATATTGTCATGGTTCGCAGTAAATATCAGTATGCATATAAACGAGTAAGCAAAGGATTGGGTCAATCACAGTTCACTAGACAATATGTTCACTAGGTTATAGCAGCACAGAATGGATCTATAGTTCTATGCAGCTAATGTAGAGTAAACTTGGTAATCCACAAAATCAACAAGAAGTAATTGCATTACAAAACAGTAACAGCTTTCAGAGCATTAAAGATCTACATCCTCTAACTATTTCCACGAAGACAGTGATCGGAGCATGGGTGTCAGTGATCCCTTATGCTAGAAAAGGCTCGAGACACTATTCTCCAAATACTCCTTTATGGTTAAACCCTTCTTTACCGGAGTTCTACTCTATTCCGGACCCCTCCACGTGGGCTGTTTGGGGTGTCCATTACTTGCCCCATATTTGCGAGCGCGGCGCATTGTAAACATTTGACCAACTTTTTTTATTTCAATACATTTTTATTAGGTTAAAGAAATAACATCAAAACAATCAGTGCATAATGCACTGTACAGTAAAGAGAGCAGTATATAGTATACAAATTATGGGAAAGCACAGCGTATAGAAGCACAGTGAAGCAAAGACAAATTTGCACCATATTGTTTTAGATACTTATACATTAGCTAGATTTCCCGTGTGTGAGGTCCATATGCCCCAAGTTCTGTCAAAGGAGTGGCCTGACAGTGAATTGATTGCTATTAGGCGTTCCAGGGTGTAGGGTCATTGGACCACTTGTTTGACTTCAGACACATTAATGGCCTTGTCTCCTTTCCATCTTTGGAGTAGCAATGTGCGGGTTGTTAGGAGGATGTGGGTGGTGACCGTTCTTCCATCTGGAGGCAGGTTGTGTATTCCTATATTGAGTAAGGCCAATTCTGGGGAGGGTTTGGTCAGGCACCCAGTTATTGTGGATATGAGTTGGAAGACCTGGTTCCAGAGACTCTTTATGCTGGGGCAGTCCCAGAATATGTGGAACAAGTGGCCGTGCTGACCGCAGTTGCACCGGCAATCAGGGGATGATCCAGGAGACATAAGGGCCAGTCTGTGGGGCGTGTATTGCCATCTGTTATATAATTTCAACATCATCTCCCAGTGGCCAGTACTGTGGGTTGCTTTGGAGATACTCCTGAGCGCAGTTATCCATTGGGCCTCTGAAAAGGATTTTTTCAGATCTTTCCCATTTTAGGTGAGTGTTTGTTTTGCGGAAGACCTGTTTCCTTTGGAGCAGGTTGTAGAAAAGAGTAATGCCTTTACTTTTGGGTGCGTGTGAATTGTAGTAGTCCCATACTTGTTGGGGAATTTTTAGCGTAGGAATCTTATGGCATGTTAGAAACGTTTGTATTCTTACTCTGGTGAAAAATAAATTTTTTGGAATATGAAATTTTTCGATTAGTTGTTTAGTTGTCTTAGGGGTGCAGCCAGAGAGAAAACTTGTAGTGTGGAAATCCCACATTCACGGATTTGTCTCTTAGGAAACATGGGCATTCTATTCGTTAAGGTGATTAGAGTGGGTTGAATATCCAGCAACCAAAATTTAATAGCAGTCTCCATGCCTGCAATGATACACAAATGGTGGGATGTATGTTTTGCATGGGCCATTGTGCCCATGCGTCTCCTGTAAGGAGTGATTTTAAGTCCCGGATAGGGGCTAGATCACTCACTAGCTCCACCCACGATGGTGTATTTTCGCCACTAAACCATTCTCTCAATTGGTCCATCCTGGTAGCCCAGAAGTAATCGCCTATATCTGTCAGACCAGCTCCTCCCACAGACCAAGCCATGCACTTTCTGGACTTTTTTAGCGCTATTTGCGCATTCGCGCATGTTCACGGGCAAACGGCTCTATTTCCGTTGTGCACGCCCTGCAGCAAGTGCTGTCTGATCTACAGCATCTAGTGTGTGTTCCTGATCTACCTGTACTCTGCCTATCTGTTCCTGTTACTTGGCCTACCTGACTTTGCTGATTTCCGCCTGTACCGACCCCTGGATTGCCTACGACCACTCTCCTGCCTAGCCCTCCTTTTCTTCTGCTGCCTGCCTGTTGATGACCCTGCCTGAACCCGACTATCCATCTGCCTGCTCCTTCTGTACTGCACTGCCAGCCAGCTTCACAACCCGGCCTGTACGACCACGCTTCTTGTGCACGAGTGCACCCACGGACGTCCTACCAACACCAGTGACCCAGTACGACCCTCATGCCATCCTGCACTCCTGAGCCACCTGTCTGCTCTGTCAGGGGTTACCGAGTCAGGGTCCTAAGGGAGGTTACCCACTGCATAAGTCAGACTCATCCACCAGGTATGTGACAGGGTCATTAAGTTTTGACGTGGACACCTGGCACGTTTCCCACCCCAAATGTATTTCCATAGGAGACTCGATAGGGTTTGTAAGAAGTGAGATGGAGTAGGGATTGGCAGAGCCCTGAATATATATAAAATCTGAGGTAAGATGGACATCTTAAAGGCCGCTAGCCTGCCCAACCAGGAGAGCTCCTTTTTTGACATCGATTTTAATTGGCCTTCTATTTTAGTCACAATTGGTTTATAGTTGGAGGTGGCAAGATTTGATGTTTTGGGAGTTAGTTGAATTCCCAGGTACTGTATGTTTTGGTCAGTCCATTGATATGGGAGAGATTGTTCCAGCCTCCTTTTGGCGTGCTTGGGGACTCCTAAGTCCAAGATCAGTGATTTTGTGTAATTAACTTTGTAATATGATATTTTGTTGAAGTCCTCTATGACTTTATGGGCATTGGGTAGGGAGATTACCGGGTTTGTTAATAATAGTATTATGTCGTCCGCAAATAGAGTCCCGAGTCAGGGTCGTAAGGGAGGTTACCCACTGCATAAGTCAGACTCCTCCACCAGGTTTGTGACAGGGTCATTAAGTTTTGACGTAGACACCTGGCACGTTTCCCACCCCAAATGTATTTCCATAGGAGACTCAATAGGGTTTGTAAGAAGTGAGATGGAGTAGGGATTGTCAGAGCCCTGAATATATATAAACTCTGAGGTAAGATGGACATCTTAAAGGCCGCTAGCCTGCCCAACCAGGAGAGCTCCTTTTTTGACATCGATTTTAATTGGCCTTCTATTTTAGTCACAAGTGGTTTATAGTTGGAGGTGGCAAGATTTTATGTTTTGGGAGTTAGTTGAATTCCCAGGTACTGTATGTTTTGGTCAGTCCATTGATATGGGAGAGATTGTTCCAGCCTCCTTTTGGCGTGCTTGGGGACTCCTAAGTCCAAGATCAGTGATTTTGTGTAATTAACTTTATAATATGATATTTGCTGAAGTCCTCTATGACTTTATGGGCATTGGGTAGTGAGATTACCAGGTTTGTTAATAATAGTATTATGTCGTCAGCAAATAGAGTCCCGAGTCAGGGTCGTAAGGGAGGTTACCCACTGCATAAGTCAGACTCCTCCACCAGGTATGTGACAGGGTCATTAAGTTTTGACATGGACACCTGGCACGTTTCCCACCCCAAATGTATTTGCATAGGAGACTCGATAGAGTTTGTAAGAAGTGAGATGGAGTAGGGATTGGCAGAGCCCTGAATATATATAAAATCTGAGGTAAGATGGACATCTTAAAGGCCGCTAGCCTGCCCAACCAGGAGAGCTCCTTTTTTGACATTGATTTTAATTGGCCTTCTATTTTAGTCACAAGTGGTTTATAGTTGGAGGTGGTAAGATTTGATGTTTTGGGAGTTAATTGAATTCCCAGGTACTGTATGTTTTGGTCAGTCCATTGATATGGGAGAGATTGTTCCAGTCTCCTTTTGGCATGTTTGGGGACTCCTAAGTCCAAGATCAGTGATTTTGTGTAATTAATTGTAATATGATATTTTGCTGAAGTCCTCTATGACTTTATGGGCATTGGGTAGGGAGATTCCCGGGTTTGTTAATAATAGTATTATGTCGTCTGCAAATAGAGTCCCGAGTCAGGGTCGTAAGGGAGGTTACCCACTGCATAAGTCAGACTCATCCACCAGGTATGTGACAGTATCAGACAGCCATGTCAGAGTCTGTGCAGGGGACCTCCCCAACAAATGAACTTTGTACACACTTGGCCAGCCTTACTCGGGCGGTGAAGGCTCTACAAGATGATTACATGCGGCTGGAAGGCCAAATCCTGGAGCTCGCTGCACCACCCGCATCGGGCCTGGCCATCTCACTCCTTCAGGATGGACCCCAGACCTGGGCTCACTAATTACTTGAAGAGAAGTCCCCTGATACCACCATTATAGAAGGCTTTTTCCGTGCCATGGCACGTCTGTATGATGACCCGCACCAGACTGCCACAACCAAAGTCATGCTCCATGCGCTCAAGCAGGGCTGTCGTGCGGTGGAAGATTATGTGGCTGAATTCCGACCGCCTGGAACTCCGCAGCCCTCAGTTTCCAGTTCCGGTTGGGCCTGTCTGAGCCCCTGAAGGACGAGCTAGCCCGTGTAGGGGTTCCCCCAACTTTGAACGCTTTAATGGATCGGGTCATCCAGATTGACCGTCGATTACGGGAGAGCAACTCGGAAAGGCTGGTCACCCACTGGCGCCCGAGCCTCACCTCAGAGGAGAGACTAAGTCGCATGACCCATGACCTGTGCCTTACTGCGGTGCTTCCGGGCACAGGGTGTGAACCTGCCCCACCAAGCGGCATGAGAGTTCCTACTCCGTCAAGGGGGAAGTCCTGTCCCTGTCCAGTCCTACGGCACATTTGACACTCTCCGTCACCTTACAGCTGCCAGGGGAAGATGTCCCAGTCCGGGCAGTCATTGACTCTGGGGCCTGCAGTTGTTTTATGGACCTGACCTTCGCAGCCCAGCACCAGGTTCCCCTCCAGCCTAAGGCGCACCAAATGACTGTTCACCTGGCCGATGGGTCCACCATCAGCTCGGGTACGGTGACCCACGAGACCGTCCCCATTCCGGCCCGTACTCTTAATGGTCACTCAGAATTGCTAATACTGGACCCCATCACATCTCCGCTGTGCTCCTTGATCCTTGGGCTTCCCTGGCTCTGGGCGCACTGCCCGCAAATTGATTCGGTCACTGGCAATGTTCAATTTCCATCTCAGGGTTGTTGTTGCTTACTGAGGATGTTGTGGCACTATAATGGCAGTGGGTGGCCATAAGACTAAGACATGATAAATGGTTAGAGCAGCTGCAGAGTGCTTGTTGTTGTGAGCTTGTAGTTGTGGGTATAACACGCTGCAGCATGCTGAAGCTGGGGTGGTAGGGCGTAGAGATATATCACTTTTGAGCTGAAGGGTCAACCGTGGAGGACCGCCTGATAGTGTAATGTGGTAACACCTTGCTTTTAAGAGGTGGATTACAGCCTTTATATGACTTGTGTAGGAGATATGGGGCCTGGTCTGTCAGTATAGGCCACAAGATGGCGGCTGTATCCACAGTGCCGGAGGCTACAGAGGGCAGTAATGGCCTCTATGTTTCCCCAGGACCTATATCCACCCCAGGGCTTGTGGGTGCTGGATGGGGGTGATAGTAGGCTAAATGAATCTCCCGTATGTCCCAGGGGCAACACTGGTGGCTTCCAGTCTTGGCCACAAGATGGCGGCCACGTCTGTGGTGGGGATTGTGGGAGCGTGTGGTGGCTCTTGTCGTACTTTGGCTCCTTATAATTGCTCCGGAGGGTGCAGGCACTAGGCGGGGAGTTGATAGGAGTCGGATGTGGCTGAACAGAAGTTGGTCTGGGAAATGATGCTGGAGGCCTCCGAACCAGGCTGCAAAATGGCAGCGGCTGCCGCGAGGCTGGAGAGGTAGGCTGCAGGTGTTTGGGTCAGCCAATAAGTGGCTCGGGGTATCGTCCAAGCTGTGGGGAGGCTAGTAGGTGTGTGCAGATCCACTCACCCGATGATGCTGTGGCGGATGGCAGTGGATTAGGCAGTGGGAGCCAGCGCTCTCCGGTCCTCTCCGTCCGCTGTTATATGTCGCGGCCTGGTTTTAATCGTGGCCATGCCCGCTTCTGGTACCTCAGTGGGGTGGGTGACTGTCCTGTGTCACTGGGTACCTCTGGTGATAAGATGGGTTGAGGGAAAGCTGTAAAAAAACAGGGGATTTTCCCTATGGCTGAGCGGAGCTGAGGAGAGTGTATCTGTCCCTGTCCGCAGCCGGCCACGCCCCCCCAATATTTGACCAACTTAAACATAAGTTTGCACTACCCAACTCCTACTTTTTCTGGTTCTTCCAGCTCCTTCACACCTTCACTGCACAATTTGGAACATCCCCACTGCTTCTATATCAAGCTGATAAGGAGACGCTCCTCAAAGAAGCTCCTCACAAAACTTTTATCGGCAACTTATAAAGCATTAAAACAAACTGTACACCATGGGATGGACAACCTTCATTCTTTTTCGGTGGCTGGACACAAAGGATTGGGAGGAGGTGTTGGAACTACCCTTCACTCACCTCATATCCTCCAGCGATCGCTTGATCCAATTTAAAATTCTTCATAAGTATCACTTTACACCACATAGATTGCATTAAATATTTTCAGACTGCCCATCGTGTTGTTGGCGATGCCAAAGCTGAATTGACCAGTTATGTACACACGATTTGGTCCTGCCCACTCCTGCAGGTATTTTGGTCTGATGTACTCACATTCATTACTGGCCTAACTACTATCCCTCTACCTCAGAAGGTTGATGTGTGTATTCTGGGACTGGTGAATACTCTGGCCCCCTCCAGAGCTGTTCGTACATTATTAGGCCTACTACTGTTTTATGCTTGGAGAAGCATCATACTCAAGTGGAAAGTTTCTTCTGCACCTACTGAATATGTGAAAGTCACTAGTCAATTCGGCCATTCCCCTATACAAGAAAACCTATTTGCATAGGAGCTGTCCGAAGAAGTTTAACAAAGTATGTAACATCTGGCTGGAGTTTGATACTACTACTAATGAACAAAATAACTCAGGAGATGTCACATCTTAGCTGACTCACTATCATTTAATGTTTAGTCAGACGAATAGAGTAATCATGGCTAACGCACTGTACGGCCTGTAATATTAGATGAGCTCCTCCCATGTTAATGGCACTATTGAGATGGTACAGAAGGATGGTGTCACTGGTCTGGTCGTGTCCTCCTCTTTAGCAGCAAGTTTCTTGGGATGTTTAGTTTTAGTTAGTCAGGGTATCGGGGTATGCCCAGAGGCTCTGTCTTTGTACCTCTGTACCTTTTTCAAAAAAAAAAAAAAAAAAGAAGACAGTAACAGCAATGATAATCAATACTGCAATACCTCCTCTGTAGACAGTAGGCTATATCCACTTTAGAGTGCACTCTAAATGAATAGCAGTAATGAAATGTAAAACTCCCTATGTCTATGGATAATAACTATGGACAACAGGCAAAGTTCTTGTGAAGCAGCTATTTGAGTGAGCAGTCATTAGCCCTACATCTTCAGCCAGCTAGGGTTATGGTGGGAGGTGCACATGAGTATAGTTCCAGTAAAGTCTGCGTGCAATGTATAGTGCTGCTAGTTAGATGGCCAGTCCCTATGTGCTCAGTCTCTGCTAGCAGCAACAGGCTAATGGCAGCAGTGTCCTCTCACCAGTCCAAGTGATACAGCAAGAGGGGTCTCACTGTTCAGATGTCAGCTCACTTTTGGATCTGTGCGGAACAACTCCGGCCCTCAGGGAACAGCCACAGGCTTGTAGCAGGTTTATGTGCACATGGGAGAAGCGATGTACATACTGTGATCTCCTTGCAGCAAAGAGGAAATCCCTTGGTATTCAGCCTGTGAAAATACAGCTCTCTCTTTATACCTGGCTTGCATTTGGAATTGTAGTCCAATACTCTATTAACTACCATAGTAAATTTTATTTCGCAAACTTCATCTCCCACGATTCAATGCTGCCAACCATGAAGTCTCTTGAGCTCCTTCTGCTTGTCAACTCCCCTTGGTGGATGGAGGTGAGCTGAAAACCATTGGGAGACATAGAAAGCACTGCAGCAAAGTGCCCTAAATTGCTTTCTTTCTCTAGCCAAGCCAGGCATCCCATAAGGCTTCCTTGGGGGCATTCAAGCCAGAAAGGCAGAAACGCTGGATGCATGTTGCTGAAAAAAGTTCCCATGCAGACAATTTTTTTTTGCAATTTGCTGAAAGGGATGGTTGGGGGAGCCAAATTAGTGGAAGAAAAAAAAGGGGATAAGATAGTCACTGAGTCCAAGCAAGCATGCAGCCACTGAAGTTGCATGTGCCAAACTGCACATGATAGTCATGGAAAAACGGCAGCTCTCAAATTTAGTTCACTACAATCTCCCTTTGTGAAATCCAGCATTGCCACAACTGTTAGGGTGATTTTATACAGAAAACAGCTAAACAGCTTTAAACAGCTAAATACAACATGTTCCTTCACAGCATATAATAAATCCACCTAGTAAATAAAGAAATGTTCACATTATTCCACCCAAAGCTTCAACAATAAGCAATAGAATTAGTTCTTGGCCTTAAATATAGATTAAGCACAATGCAGCAAACCTGGCAGCACAAAGGCAAACAAAAGGCTTGCAGAGTTCCCCCTTGCCAGAAAATGATTTTTACTTTCTACAACATCTGTCCGCTGGCTTTAATTTATAAAAGAAAAACACATTCAGCAAAGTCACACTGTATGAAATAATTAGAAGGGCTGAGCACAATATAAATTACTATTGATTGCTCTCCTGAAATTCTTTTAAAAGTTAAGCATACTTCCAAGCTCTATGTTAATAAAACAGATATCAAAGGTTTTGTTTATTGTTCGAACAATACAGGTTAGAATCATTTTAAAATACGTTGTTTCAAGTGTAAAACACATATTGACTCAGAACATAATATTACTTGCAGACAGGTATATCCAATGCCAGACTGGGGATAAAAAGCAGCCTTGGGCTCTCAAGAGAACCTGTCATAGATTTTAGATTTAACTAATGTTATTGGAGTGAACCTGTTTTGGATAAAAAAATGGACTAGGGTAACAACAGTGCTGAAGGGCTTGTTCCTTTATAAGGGCAAATACCTATCACCATGCTTAAAATATCTTCTGTGTGACCTTAGATCCGCTAGACCTGGCTGTACCTAAGGCCTTATTCACACGGGTGAGTCAGGTGACCGTGGAGACCACTCCTACAGCCCCTATCACGGGACCGGCAACCACGGCGGACAAGCGGCAACGTCTCCAGCACATCACGAGACTACCTGCCTTGAACCTTTGGCTCCAGGACTCTGCCAACAGGCCGGCGAAGACGGATGAGCTCACGGAGTGATTGCTATTATTCACTTCACGGTATCCATGCCCACAGGCTGTGTTAATCTTGGCTGCGAGCCCATTATTGCTATCTGACATCAGGCAGCCCCTTATTGACACTGGACAATGGTCCTAGCAGTAATACCACCTACAAACTGGAGGGGCTATCTGGAGGTGTGTGAAACCATTCATCCCATTGACTGGTGTTGGAGGCCTCTTCCCCTAACTTAGGGGCAGACTTGGCGACCCACGCCAGAAATACACCGGCACCACTGCCATTCATTTTGGCTTGAATATCAGACTGTGTCAGCTACTCCTGTCCGTCCCTCCATTGCGTTGCTCACTTCAGACCAAATACGATCGGTGACAGACTCCCCATGACAGGGTTCAGCCAGGCTGTCACCCAATCATCATACTCATGCTGGATGCACGGGACTGTTTGAACTGAGTGACCACGGTCTCCCCCAGGATCTGGTCCAGGGGACCACAAGGCGCTACATCACGCACGACAATTGTGCATAATCGCAGCTGACTGCTATTCCTACACAGGGGGGTTACTCCCAACATCACCTTCACTAGTGCATGATTGCAGCATGTGTGGTGGAAAATGTGTGAGTTAGCCGGCTGACTTTTTCCCTTATGTACTGACAACGTTGTCAGTTTTAATTTGTGTGTTCCAACGGTAAACAGTGGTCTTATTGCAATTGGTTTTTGTCTTCTACTTGTGTATTAATCATAATCAATAAATTCTAGTTTTTTATTTAAAATATGCCCTGAGTGTCCCCTTTATGGGCTTCTTTGTGTTCCTTACACAACCTTGCTGCAACCTTGAGCCATAGCCCTAGGGACCCCATCCCAACTGGGATGTGTGGCCAGACTGGTCGAGTGTGAAATCCACCTGATCGGTTTACAATTGTATTTTTTCCTTACGGGGGGACCTTTTATCTCATTTTTGTTTCTTATTCACACGGGCCCTGAGGCCTGTAGTTTGTGAAAGGGTTATGTGTTTTTGGTGCTTGAGTCACCAGGTGTTGCGAGCAGGTGATCCTTGTATGTGTATGGTGATCTAGTGGCTGCACAGACACAGGAGCTTATCCTAATTTGACAGGCGTGTGGGTGCAGATAAGCAGCCCTCAGCACAGACAGTGTGCGCTTGAGGATTGCTCACTCGCACCTGCGCGTCTGTCTCAATGCAGTTGTTGTGTCCTCATATATTGAAATGGGCTGCCTGTATCGAGCACCTAGTGGCACAAGCAGCACATGCACACAGCCCATCCACAAGCTAAAGGCCTAAGCGCCCATGTGAATGAGGCCTAAAGCCATTTCAGAGTAAACTTTCAAATTCCCCATCCTTTACTCCATCCAAAATAAAAACCATTCATAATCCCCTTTTTACTCACCTTAACCACTTCAACCCCGGCAGGATTTCACACTTTAGGACCAGATCACTGTTTGCGATTCGGCACTGCGTCGCTTTAACTGACAATTGCGCGGTCGTGCGACGTTGTACCTAAACAAAATTTGCGTCCTTTTTTTCCCACAAATAGAGCTTTCTTTTGGTGGTATTTGATCACTGCTGCGTCATTTCTGAATTTCTGATCGTCGCTATAAACAAAAGAAGAGCGACAGTTTTGCAAAAAAAAAAAATTCTTACTTTTTGCTAAAATACAAATCCAAAAAAAAATATAAAAAAGCATTTTTTTTCAACGGTTTTGGCCGATTTATATTTTTCCTCATATCTGTGATAAAAAAAAAATCGTAATCAGCGTTCAGTGATTGGTTTGCGCAAAAGTTGCTGCGTTTATGGATGATGAGAATTAATTTCTGGGGTTTTTATTTATTTATTTTTTTTACTAGTAATGGCGGCGATCTGCGATTTTTAGTGGTACTGCGATATTGCGGCGGACATGTCGGACCATTTTGACACTTTTTTGGGACCATTGGCATTTATACAGCGATCAGTGCTATAAAAATGCACTGATTACTGTGTAAATGCCATTGGCAGTGAAGGGGTTAACCTGGGGGGGTGCTCTAAGGGTTAACTGTGTTCCCTGGGCGTGTTCTAACTGTATTAGTGCTTGGCTGGCAGGAGAAGGGAAGTGATCACAGCTTCCTTATAGAGGAAGGCTGTGATCACAGCCCTTCCCCCTCTCACAGAACGGAGATCCGTGTTTACATGCACGGATCTCCGCTCTTTCACTCCAGGGGGGGGCATCGCGGGTAGCCGGCGGATATCGAGTCCGCCGCACCCGCTCCCTGGCCCTCCAGGACACAGTGAGCATGCGAGCGCGCCTCCGGCGACGCGCGGGTGTGCGATCTGGCAGCCGCCGTCATATGACGGCGATTTGCCTAGCAGAGCCATCTTGTCGCCGTCAACCTGCGGTTGGCGGTCAGCAAGTGGTTAATTCTCCCTCGTGTGACCCTGTTGATAATGAAGGCTAATAATTAGTGTTGAGCAAACCCGGACTGTAACGTTCAGGTCCGTACCGAACTTTCAGGTGTCCAGGACCCGGACCCGAACATGGACATTTCAAAAAACATTCGGGTTCGGGTTCTGGGTTCTGGTAGTTGATCACGCATGTTGAATAGCTGAAGGGCAGCCAATCAACAAGCGTTTCACTGGTTTGCCCTTAGAAGCCATCACAGCCATGCCTACTAATGGCATGGCTGTGATTGGCCAGTGCATCATGTGACCCAGCCTCTTTATAAGCTGAAGTCACAGTGCTGCATGTCACATGCTCTTGGGTTAGTGTAGGGAGAGGATGCTGCCGGCGTTTTTGTGAGGGAGAGATTGCAGACATTTTAACATCTGATCTTGCATCCTGAGATTACTGCTGCTGTTGCTCTGAGGGACAGGTTGCAGAAATTTGAGATTTCACATACTGCTACTTTGAGTGACAGATTGCAGATCAAACTCTGCATAACACAACGATCGCTACGATCGCGCACAACGATCAGATTGTTGGAGTAATTTGAGATTTCACATACTGCTGCTTTGAGTGACAGATTAGAAACATAGAAACATAGAAAAGTGACGGCAGAAAAAGACTGAGTAATCCATCGAGTCTGCCCCTTTTTATTTTATTTATTTATTTATTTATTTTTTTTTTTTACATTAACCTTGTTGTCTGACTATGGATTTATGTTTATCCCAAGCATGTTTGAAGCCATTTACTGTTGACTGTCTCACAACCTCTGTTGGTAGTTTATTCCAATCATCAATCACCCTTTCAGTAAGATAATACTTTCTAAGATTAGTTTTGAACTTCCCCCCAGTTAGTTTGAGGTCCCCGTGTTCTTGATTTTGGTTTCATATTGAAAAGACTGCCCTCCTGAACCTTATTCACCCCCTTGAGGTATTTAAAGGTTTCAATCATGTCTCCCCTCTCCCTTCTTTCCTCCAGACTGTACATATTAAGTTCCTGAAGTCGCTCTTGATATGTTTTATCCCCCAGACCTTTCACCATTTTTGTTACCCGTCTCTGAACTCGTTCTATTTTATCAATATCTTTTTGTAAGTGAGGTCTCCAGAACTGGACACAGTATTCTAAGTGAGGTCTCACTAAAGATCTATATAGAGGAATCAGAACCTCCTTCCTCCTACTGGTGATTGCAGATTGCAGATCAAACCCTGCCTAACACAACGATCAGATCGTGGGAGTAATTTGAGATTTCACATACTGCTGCTTTGAGCGATCTGACTGCACTAGGTAGAGGCTTCTGCTTAGAGGGACAGAGTATTGTTAAAAAATCATCTCCTAGTTCTAAAGGGAGAGGTTCTAACTGCAGCTGTAAGTGACACATTATTGTTCAAAAATCATCTCCTAGTTTATTTGATTTTAATTTATTTTCCCTATCCCCATTTTTTTGTAGGGCACTTGCCCTACTCTTACCCCCATTTTACTTCCTTTTGCAGCCCTCTAGCACTTACCAGGACTTTGTTACAGCCATTTTTGTGCCTAAAAGTTCGGGTCCCCATTGACTTCAATAAGGTTCGGGGTCTGTGATAACGTTCGGGCAACGTTCGGTGCCGAACCCGGACTTTTTCCCAAAGTTTCTTACGGACCCTCCGAACCCGAACGTCCAGGTGTTCGCTCAACTCTACTAATAATCCATTGCTGCAGTCCAGGCCCACTGTTGACCGGTCTTGGTACTATTCTAAATAATGACATCTTCATGTTGCCACTAGAGTCTTCAGGACCTTCTGAAGACCTCGCCAAGAGACACCAATAGGCCCAATGGTGGGTGTTCAAGTCACCTAGCAGTAATGTATGCACCTGATGAAGCTGACGCTACTGAACTGTGCTTCCCATTGGGGCACTCGTGCGCGCTCGCACCCAAGCTCTGCTGCTGCGTCCATTGACACAGATAGTGGGGCTCGGCCCCGCCCCCCTCTCTTTTCACTTGCTTTGGTTGACAGCACTAGGAGCCAATGGCTCGCGGTGCCTCAGCAAAGCCAGCGAGACCCGGAAGAGAGGGGAGAAAAGACCTTCAGAAGTACATGATGCTGGATCAAATGAGGGTTCAGGTAAGTAAAAGGGGGGCTAAGGGGGTGATGCTGATACCTAAACATGTTTTACATCAATACAAGTAATGCATTAAATAAGTTATAAAGGCAGAACGTTTTTTATCTTAATGCATTCTATGCATTAAGATAAAAAAGTTTTTGTTTGTAGCAGCCTCCCTAGCACCCCCTAATTACTTACCTGAGCCCCATCTCTCTCAAGCTGCTGGCTGTGGGGGGCACTCAATAGGAGGGAGGGGCTAGGAGCAGCAAAAAGGGACCCAAGAACAGGAGGATCTGGGCTGCTCTGTGCAAAACCAACTGCACAGAGGAGGTAAGTATAACTTTTTTTTTATTTAACCCCTCCAGATCCGCGCTATAGCTGAAGTACGGCTCCAGCGCAGATCTGAAATGTTGTCCCCTGTGCACGCTCCTCGAGACCCATGATCGCCTGACAGAGCTGCAGAACAGGGAACCGCCATTGTAAACACGGCGGTTCCCCATTCTGTGAAGAGGGACATAGCAGATCTACTGATCCCTGTCACTGGGATCAGTTAGATCTGTTATGTCCCGGCCAGCCCCGCCCCCCCACAGTTAGAACACACCCAGGGAACATTTGTTAACCCCTTCACTGCCCCCTGCTGGTTAACCCCTTCAATTCCAATGACATTTACACAGTAATCAGTGGATATTTAAATTTCTGATCGCTGTATAAATGTCATTGGTCCCAAAAATGTGTAAAAAATGTCCTACATTTCTGCTGCAATATCGCAGTCCTGATAAAAATCGCAGATCGCCGCCATTACTAGTAAAAAAAAAAAAAATAATAAAAACGCTATAAATCAATTCCCATAGTTTGTAGACGCGATAACTTTTGCGCAAACCAATCAATATACGCCGATTGCGATTTTTTTTTTTACCAAAAATATGTAGAAGAATATATATCGGCCAAAACTGATGAATATTTTTTTTTAATGGATTTTTACTTTAGCAAAAAGTAAAAAATATTGTTCTTTTTTGCAAAATTGTCGCTCATTTTTTGTTTATAGCGGCGATCAGAAATGACGCAGAGATGATCAAATACCACCAAAAGAAAGCTCTATTTGTGGGGAGAAAAAGACGCAAATTTTATTTGGTTACAACGTCGCACGACCGCGCAATTGTCATTCAAAATGCGTCAGCGCTGAAAGCCAAAAAATGGTCTGGGCAGGAGGGGGGTTTAAGTGCCCAGTAAGGAAGTGGTTAAAAAAAAAAAGAAAAACGAGACTTTACAATTACTTTAAGGTAAAAAATGTTTAGGCTTTACAATCACTTTAAAGGTAACTCTAGCATTCAAGCCCTAATCTAACCCTTTGAGCCTAAGCACACATTAATTTTAAATGATGTAAATACATTTAGGGTGCATCAACACCACAAGTGAACAAAGTCTTACTGCTGGTTTTGCTTGTAAAGTACCACCAGCTCCTCTAAAACAGCCTGTTTTCTGCTAGTGGCCTGAAGCTAAGGACTGCTGCTCTCAATTAGTAGTAGTCTCTCTGTAGCGGTCTGATATACCCCCCTGCTGAGTCAGTCCTACAGCTCAGAAGGACTGATGTCTAAATAGGTTTTTCTTTTTTTGTAATAATTGACAGGTTTTACAGCATAGTGTTGATATGTGTCATTCAAGTGAGACTGTTAATGCCCTAAAACAGTGGTTCTCAACTCCTGTCCTTGGGACCCACCAACAGGCCAGATTTTAAGTATTACCTTGGGGAGATGCAGACTAGAATACTGCAATCACTGAACAGCAAATGATATCACCTGTGATGTAATTCAGTTATCCTGCAAACCTGGCCTGTTAGTGGGTCCCCAGGACAGGAGTTGAGAACCACTGCCCTACAAGAAAACATCTTGCAATACTTAGCCATTGCCTGGGATGAACAAAAAAAATGTTTACATGATGGCTCACCATAGTACACAGTACATAAGGTAAATTGTCTTGTTCTTATTATGCAGAGTATTGATTTAACACTGGAAGCTTGTTCTGTACAGCTTTATCTTTCATGGAGAAATAACACATCATGTCTTACAGGAACAGGAACTTAATAGCAAACAAGGGAGAGAGAAATGTACTTCCTCTCATATCATAGAAAACCTGAACTATACACTACAATACTGTAGTGCCACCTACTGGTATAGATAAGTATAATATATATATATATATATATATATATATATATTAGATATGGTCATCCAC
>BLSH010523830.1:71457-83024 GCA_018402905.1 Glandirana rugosa | reverse complement strand
CGATGTGGACAAAATGCTTCTTCAAAGAGAAGCTAAGTGGATTTTCAACTTATCGGCCACAAATTATCCTGGACTGAATGAGGCTCTTAGGTTCAAGCCTTTCCTGTGATGCCTCTCCAGATGAAAAGGGTGGTACCATAGGGGGTGTGGAGTGAAAAAAATTTGGAGGGACCATTAGACCTTCTGACTGGTTCCAAAAAAAAGGGGGGGGCTCTAGCATTCTCATGCATCTATTTATATTTCTTATTCATTTATTGACTTTTTTCTTTGTAAAGCATTGGTCATTTATGTGGGTGGTCCCTGTTTAGTCCTCCCTATATGTTATCAGGTGGAGGGCTGGGAATTATAGGCTCGATGTAGCTCCATAGGTATTGGCAGGCAATCATACGGACGCCCAGGGCACCACCCTCACTCTAAACTTTCCCCTTGGTTTGAGTCAGAGTGGTGCCAAATCTTTGTCTTGTGAGTCCTGGCTGGTTCCTTCTTCTATGATATGATTATCTGGCTGGAGGCAATGACTTATGATGGTTTTCATTTTTACTGTCTCTGATCTATTTAGATCAGGTGCTGATAATGGTTATTATATATTTTTTCTCTCTTCCCCATTGCCCCATTTTTTGCCATATGAATAAAACATAGATATAGAAAAAAAGAAAAAGAAAAAATAAATGAGTTGTAAATGACATGGAACTTGCCAGAGATGTAATTAACACTCTGTTGCTATCTGTTTGAGATATAAAAAATGTTTGTTACTAGGGGTGTCAGCAAGCGGATCAACAGTATTAGACTGCAGGTGATGGGATCCTTTTCAGAGATAGGGGCTTTGTTTTTAGCGCCTTGCTTATGGCTGCTATTATTTTTTACTTGCTTTAAGGAGACTTTTTTTATTACCGTCAGGCATTTATCTTTCCCTTGCCCACCTATTGTTGAGCAATGGGAGGGATCTTCCAAGATGGTTACTCTGGCTTCATGCATACACAGGTGGGTGGGGAGGTGGGTCCCGCTGTCCTTTCCGATTCTATCCTGTTTAAGGATTTTCCAATATGGCCGCCGTGGCTTTGCAAGTGCGCATTGGCTCACTGTTCCGCACGCAGCAGCAGCAGAGGGAGTGCACAGCTGAGGCACTAATACACGATCCTTCATTGGACAGCCAATCTCATGCTGACATCCAATTAGCGTCCGCGGACAGGGCGGTGACGTCAGACGCCGCTCTGCCCGGGGGGGTATTTAAATCCTGGGCGGTTAGCGGCTAGTCAACACGGCTGCGGACCCTGATGGATGGACACACTGGTTTGTCTGCAGTAAAAGGTACAAATTGAACCTAGCTCTTGCCCAATATCACTACCATTTATGCTTTGTGCCCTAGTAAACTAGGGCTATAACAGTTTGCCTCATGGTAATCATTTTGTTTAACTTTTCACAGTCTCCACTGCAGCAGTGCTGTGACTGCCAGCACTGGAGTAATTCACATTCTATTGAATTGAGACTTGCCATTTCCATCCTCTGAGTCTCACTCATAGAGACATACTTTAAGGTGAAAACCTGTATATACATGGTTTTTAAAATTATGTTTTTTATTTGATCCAGCAATTGGAATTGCTAAACAAATATTTAATTCATAGACGTATAAATACTTACCTTTGATTTGTTCCAAATTGTTTCCTGTGGCTTTGAAGTGTCCGTTTTTTGATGTTTACAGTATCTTACCTACAGAGTAACAGCTGAGATGAGATTATACTAATAACAAGATAGAAATGTGATGCATAAACTTGAGTCAATTGCTGGAGTCTAAAATAATATGAATTAATAAAGAGTAACAAGTTACTAGAAGGGGTCATCCAACTGTGGAACTATCAAGGTGGGTTTTAACCCTCTTGTGTCCCTTTGTTATGCTCAATAGTGAATTATTTAAGCAATGATGAAACTGGCGAGCCCATGGTTTATAATCTAAATAAAATAAATATATTACTTCTCCATCAGTGGTTGTATCTCTCCTGTGATTGTCAAATGCCCCTTGGATCTAGACTGGCAGCCATGTCCGCATATTCTCTATTTTCCAACATTCCTGTGAACTGGAGGTGAGGCTTGGGACCCCTATAGGATGACCAATGTTAATGTTTTGCATGTAATCTTAGGAAATGATTAATCTTTGTTGATGCTTCCTTTTTAGAGCACAATACTCAGGTTGCTATATACACTTCTTTAAATGTTTGCATTGTTCATTTATGTATACCTACTCTCCATTTTTTCTAGTGATAAGTAAGCATTTGGTGTTAGAGGCTCCTGAAGAAGCCAAAGACGACGAAACATGTAGAGCATACACCCACAACCATGCCGTATGATTCACAGATGAATTGTTTGTGCAATTTTGTATCATGTGCTCTTTTATATGGTTCTAATAAAATATGTAATTTTATAGAAAATCATTCTCTTATATTGATTATCTTGGCACCTTAAAATCCCATTATTTCTCTCCTGGTTCCTAAATAATTCACTGAACAATGTTCCCCATATTTCCTGTAATTTATTATTTCCTATGATTGGCTCCATTTAATGGCCAAAATATGGTATAGTTTTCTGAAATACCTCAATGAAACAATATACTGCATTTTGACCACTAGATGTACAGTAGCTGATGATCATAGGAATAAATCTATTACAGAAAATGCAGGGAACATTTTTCCAGCCTGAATGAAGTGCTAACATTCGTCCAACAAATATTTTAAAGCTAGACTCCATAGAGTGTACAGACCATAAAGAGACAAATGCTTCACTATGCACTCATGTGAGTTGAAACATTTTTAAGCTTCACATAGGGGGTTGCTTGCTGTAAGTTAAAAATGTGGGTGTAAAAATGGGCCCGACCCCTAGAGGGCCAATGGTGACCTCCAGAGCCAAGAACAGCTGACATCCATCTTCATAGGGTGGGTAACTAGGCATGGTGGGTGCAGATAGAAGAACTGAGTTGGGCGCCAGGCACTTTGATGATGCAGAACAAAAGAGATTTATTTTCTCTTAAAGAACTGGGGAGAGATGGTCGGGGCCAGGACAACTATGGATGGGTGCAAAAGTACTTAGCAGACTCCGAGACTCACAAAAATAGGACAATAGAGTAATTATATAATCCCACAGGCCTTTAAACTGGAACTTTGCCTGGCAAGATCTATTTCCTTTGGTATTGAAGTGGTATTTTTGATCGGTACACATACCAAGCTTGGTATCCCCGTTGTGTAGACCTGGCCTCCATCTCACAGCCTCCCGCTGCAGCTTCATGAACTTGAACTCACAGTCTCTTAACAAGACTCCTTGGACTCCCACTGCCACTGGCTCCCTTGAACTTCACACAGCCAACCGCTGTCCCTTACTTGGCTCTTCAGCCCAACTTCTGAACTCTCTTGCAAGCATCACCCCCTCTATCCTGCTGGGTTCCTAGCTTAACTTCCAATGGGACTTTCCCAACTTCTCCACCATCCCCGGCTAATGAAAAAGGCTGCCCTGTACTCTCTCAGACTCTGAACTCTGGCCTCTGATAACAGGCGTTATCAGAGCGTTGTCCCTTGACGGTGACAGTTTCCCCTTTACCTCTGACCCTGGTTCACACTTTGCCTCTGGTGAAAGGAATGGTTGTCCTCCATTATCAACTCTGTCCCTTCACCTCCAACAAAGAGGGGTTCTCCAGCCGGCAGATTCCGTGCAACTTTGTTAGGCTTCCGACATGAAGCCCCAACCTCATGCTGCTGATTCTTGTCCTGGGCAGGCCTCAGACTTCCTAGCAACCAAGTGCTCCCGGATAGGCCCCAGGCTTCTGGCCTAGCAGCCGGGAGTTTTCAAAACTTGCCCACCCAGACAGCTGTCCAGGTGTCACAGAACCCCGGATCACCTGTCTTCTTCCAAACAAATAGGCTTTCCCAGCAGGCTATGGGACCCAAGAAAACCCCTGGCAATTGGCTAGAGCCAATCCAGTCATATTCCAAGTTCATATGCACCTTATCATTCCAATGCCATAAGCAGCAGTGCCACCCAATGGCAGAGGAGAGAGGTGCATCAAACTCAGAGTTAGGAAAAGAATCAGGAAATCTCCTAACAATTGGCCAGGTTAGTTACCACCCAGCAAACTAGACCTGACAGCATCCCTGTTCAAGACCAGGGTACTACATGGCAAGGGCCCTATTTGGACACTGCTGTGTACAAGGCCTTAGGCACTTGGGACTATAAAATGTCAGACTGATGTAGCTTGATACCACCTGATGTTTTAGATGGATAAATCCTGTAATATAAAACCAAGTGCAGCACTCAGAATAAGTCAACACAGCATGAAATACCTCATTATGTTAAGAAACGAAAACTTACACAGGTTTTCCTATACTTCACTAATAGATCGTGACTCATCGCCAGGTAAAATCCTGCAAAACAAATTCCTTTCACGCAGCCTGCTTAGTGTGGAATTTTTAGGTGTCACTTTCAAGGTCATACAAATCAACCTCAATCCTCTCTGTAAATCTTAAACTACACAACTAATTAACACATTCTCATTAGGAACAAAGAGGTTAATTAGCACCATAAAAGATTTATTGAAAGTGTTATTTCAAGCGTCAAATAAATGCCTCCTTGTGAAACTATAGAAAAGTCTTGTATGAAGCCACATAAAACAAGCCTTGCAATATAAGCAATGCAAGATCTGCTCAAATTGCCCAGGTCCCCTCCTCCTTTATAAATAACATACTGTTACAAGGTGTAAAAGGTAGATTTATAATTGCTTTATGCCATGTTTCACATCGCTAGACGTGACGTCATCAAGAACCTTGGGGAATGTAGAACAGGCCCAATGTCGTGAGAAAAAACTCTTCTTGTAAATTTTGGCTGCTCTGTTTTCAAAAATACCTAGCTGGAAGGAGTGTGATGTCATCTCCCCCTAGGCACCATGAGTAGAAGACTGGGTTGAGTTAAGTATGAACCTTCACATTTTTCCTTAGGGATACATTTTTGATTGAGTTGTCAGTGGATTTTACATTTTACTGCAAGGTCCACTTTAAAGGGATTTTTTTTGGCATGTTGGTTTTCCTTTAAACCTCTTGTACGCGGATGTATTCATTTACTGATATTTATACATAGGATTTTGTTGCTGGAAAGATATGAGTACTAAGTTCCGTAAAAACCTTTTGCAAATGTGTGCATGTGTATACATGCGTAAAATTCTTCTTTATCCTCTTCTAGTTGCCATTGTTGCAATATACATGCATCTGCATGTAAATTACTACTCTCAAATGTAAAACTTTCTATTTCGTGTAGCCATGTTCTCCCTTGGGAGGCTCTGAGGAAGAAGGCTTACCTTTGAAACATGCAAGCTGTTGCAGCCCCCATGTCTTTTTCATCACTGTTTGGAGACTGCTGCCACAACAGGACTGTTTGCCCCAAGTTGGAGGCTATAATATGCGTGTTTATTTCACATGTTTGTGAGTATTTTTAATCCTTATTTTAAATTAAATACTTTTCCTTGGGAAACACACAAGGCCACTGCACCCTCTTTCGGGACATCCCCTATCCTAGAGGGCAGCAAAGCCACAGCTATTATCCTTTGAATATTTGTTCACCTTGCATCACACTATTGCGCAGGAGTGATTGTTTGTCTCCCTTGGGAGTGGCTGTTAGTTGTGGGTCAACCTCTGGCTGCCTCAATCCCACCATATCTCACACATCCGGAGTCACTGAAAAGGTTGGCTCTTGTTTTTGTTTGTTTTATTTAGGGGATTAACTTGAATGGGAAAAGGGGTGACTGTGGAATGCCCCAAATAATTACTTTACAGGATATAAACACAACTATAACAACTATATACACAACTTTATATACATGTCTACGTCCTCCAACACTTCACTTGCAGACCGTTACTCCTCTCACTTATCTCCAGCACTTAATTTGCAGACCGTTACTCCTCTCACTTCTCTCCAGCATTTCACTTGCAGACTGTTACTCCTGACCTGAAGGGAAATTTATCAGGCTCACTTAACTCCTTTCTTTTCACCACAGCTAGCACATGGTGAGGCCTGCACTCGATCAGCATGACCTCCGGACCACCCTTTACAGGCCAGGGTCATGGACCCCTCTAGTGTAGCTTAGTACATTGGTGCTAGCTGGGCCTTTGATGGACTACAACTCCCAGCCCATCCCTCTTCCAGACCACACAGGTCTGCTTTCCTCTCCGTGACACTCCTTCCCCTGACTGGCTCCTGAGACCTCCACAGACTGGTCACTATTCCTCTCCCAGTTTGCTCCAGCCTTTCTTCCAGCTCCCCGGGTCTGTCACTCACCGCCTCCAGTGGATACTTTAAAGTGTCCTCAGTAGCACCTCTGCTGTTCTCCTACTCCCTTGTGTGGCTCCAGGAATTAACTCCACTCCTGGCAACACCCGAGTCTCCAGGCCTCAAGGTCACCCCCCCCAGACTAGGGGCTCCCTTATGGTTAGAGGCCTCCACAGCACCTCTGCAACATCTTCATCACTTCCACCCGAACTCTCCTCCCACCTGCTGGCAGATCACTGTATTTAAGGAGGCCTGCCCCCCTGCCAATCCAGATTGGGGATTGGTCAGGGCTCCTTAACATACACAGCGAGTGACACCTCCTCATCCATTACCCCTTCCAGCACTTTCTGGAACCAGGGGAGGAGTATCCAAGAGGTGTCCCTCCCTGCAATCTCCAGCCTGCTCTGAGCCACTCACCTGCCCAGATCAAAACATTCAGGCCTGCAATTTACATCAGGCCTGACTAAACTTTGCCTCTCCCCACAATACAAATAAAACCTATAAGTGCAGCGCTAATCAAAAAATATAGAAACAATATAAATTGGATAAAATTAAATGTCCATTATACATCTAATAAATAGTCCATGTGCAATTCACCATTTAGACCTGTGTTATTAATACACAAGCACTAGTAAACAAAGTCCATAAGGTTCAAAGGGACACATAGAAAAATTCCTTCATAGATGAGACAGGAAGTGTAACACCATGTGAAGAAAGAAGGTGAGTAATTACACCCACACACTGACAGTGAGTCCACCACCGCAGAATAAATGGAGACTTAAAAGAGCTTGTTTGCTTCCAAATGAAGGGAGAGCCGATAACAGCATATGGTGAGTGCAAGTCACTTTCCCAGATAGATCATATGGCGCTCTCAGCAGCATGAATCTGTGTGGATCCTGGTCAATTATCCCTCAAGAGAGTGTATAAAAGACACCATAGCGTAATCCAGTAGTAGGTTTATTAAATATGTAAAAGAGCCATTCCACTCACATCTGAGTAGATAAAAACAATTGCATAGACAATGCTGCAGCAATAGGGAGATTCAAGCAAACAGATCGAACGGTCGTAGGAGCGTGGTATGGCACGTCTGGTCCAACCAACTAGTTTCATCACAAAATTGACATCGTCAGGGGCGATGTCAATCTTGTGATGAAACTAGTTGGGGGGCCATACCACGCTCCTACGGCTGTTCGATCTGTTTGCTTGGATCTCCCTATTGCTGCATAATTGGCCTAAAATGATGAAGAAATTAGATTTTTACATTAGTTATTATTGCATATGTTTTATAGCAGAAAGTAAAAGTTTTTTTTTCAAAATTGTCAGTCTTTTTTGTTTATAGCGCAAAAAATAAAAGCAGCAAAGGTGATGAAATACCATCAAAAGAAAGCTCTATTTGTGGGGTACAGCATTGCACGACCACGCAATTGTCAGTTAAAGCAACGCAGTGCTGTATCGCAAAAAATGACCTGGTCATTAAGAGGGGTAAACCTTCCAGAGCTGAAGTGCTTAAACAATATCAGGCTCTTGCTGACCATGCAGCTCATATATACAGTCACATGGAGCCCATGCATGCATTTATGGCAGCTAAGGTTTTTTTGTGCTGAAAGGGTGCTCACAACTCTTGAGCTCTCATTATGATTGTCAGCTGACAGCATAGGCTCCTGATCATGTGACCACTGTGACAGCCAATCACAATGGTTATGTGATTGGATAGTCTCTCCCACTGCACCACCTTAACCCCTTCATATCCCGGCCATTTCTGGCACTCCTCTCCTACATGTACAAATCATCATTTTTTTGCTAGAAAATTACTCAGACCCCCCAAACATTATATATGGTTTTTTAGCAAAGATTCTAGGGAATAAAATGGCAGCTTTTTATGTCATGCGGTATTTGCGCAGCGATTTTTCGAACGCGTTTTTTAAAAAAAAAAAAAACAGTTTGTGAACTAAAAAAAATCAAAACGGTAAAGTTAGCCCAATTTTTTTTCATAATGTGAAAGATGATGTTACACCGAGTAAATAGATACCCAACATGTCACATTTTAAAATTGCGCAAACTTGTGGAATGGCGCCGAACTTTGGTTATTAAAAATCTCCATAGGCGCTGCTTTAAAATTTTTTACAGGTTAGGTGTTTTGAGTTACAGAGGAGGTCTTGGGCTAGAATTATTGCTCTCACTCTAACGCACGCGGCGATACCTCACATGTGTGGTTTGGACACCGTTTACATATGCGGGCGCGACTTACGTATGTGTTCGCTTCTGTGTGCGAGCTCGCAGGGATGGGGCGCTTTAAAAATATTTTTTTATTATTTATTTCTTATTTTACTTTTATTTTTTTTTATTTTTACACTTTCACTTTAATTTTTTTTTTTTGATCACTTTTATTCCTATTACAAGGAATGTAAACATCCCTTGTAATAGGAAAAGTGAGTGACAGGTCCTCTTTATGGACAGATGCAGGGTCTATAAGACCCTACATCTATCCTACAGGCTGGAAAGGCTGAGATAAGAAAAAAAAACAGACAATCTCAGCCTTTCCTTCCCCTTTAACGGCTGTTGTTTACTTCGGAGACCCGGAAGTGACGTCACGACGTGCGCCCGGGCCTCCGAGAGCCATAGAGATGACCGAGGGACATCTGTCCCTCGGAAATCTCTGCCACTAGCATCCGGCGGCAGGCGATTCTTTCTCCCGGTCACCGATCGCTCAGGTGAGCCGGGAGAAGCACCGGAGGGCGGCGGGAGGGGACGCCCCCCCCTGCCGCTATGATCGTTCTTACGGTGATGGGAATCGCCTGAGGAAAAAAATGATACCTCAATGATGCCTGCAGGTGCCGGCATCATTGAGATATCACCACTGAAACCCCAGGACGTCCATGGACGTCCTAGGATCTGAAGTGGTTAAGACCCAATTGAAAGTTGGTTAAGAGGACGGTCATTTTAATTAAAACATAAACAATCTACTGACCATTGTGAAGCTGAGGCACCTGCATCTTTCATTGCCCTCTGCTATGCCCTACATGTTGGGCCCTTCTGACCAAGCAAAACTCCAATACTTTCTAGGGGCGATGGTGCTTGCCTGCCGCCCCCTACACATTCCTATTGTCCAGTAAGGCCCCTCAGTGTAGCACCCTGGTCCTAAATGGGCTGCTAACAAATTTAGTTGTGCTAGGTGGTAACTAGCCTGGCTAATTGGTAGGGGATCCACTGACTTTACCCTAAGCCTGGGTCTGGTGTTGTTTCTCTCTTCTGTCATTAGGTGGCATTGCTGCCTCTGACATTAGAATGATGGATCACAGATAGCACCGTTATGAATAGATCTGTTATCTGAGCCAATCAGCAGGGTTTTTTTTCGGCCCCAGAACATGCTGGGATAAACTATTTATTTGGGAGGAGTCAAATGATCGGGGTTCTTTGCCACCGTCTGGATAGACGTATGTCATATGGCTTCGGGTTGCTAGGCCAGAAGCCTGAGGGCTATTCCGGAGTACCTGGCTGCTAGGCCTGACCAAGGCCTATCCAGGAATCCAAGCAGCAGCAGTGAGCTAGGCATTGAGTCAGAGGCCTAACTAAGTTGAGGAGGTTCTGCCTGAAGGAGAACCAGATCATGTGCCAGCAGTAAAAGAGAAGCAGTTGCCACAAAGGGACGACCATTACGACCTGTTACCAGAGGCAGGTGTAGAGAGGATGGAGGTCTAAAGAAGTACTAGAGCAGCCCTTTCACTAGCTGGGGACGGTGAAGAGGTGGGAAAGCTTCAGTAGTCTCATCTGGAAACCCAGCAGGAGGCGTGGGTGCACCTTGAAGATAAGTACAGCGGGTAGCAGTGAGTCAAGCCAGGGACCCAGCAGGACAGCAGGGGTGAAGCTTGAAGATAAGTACAGCGGGTAGCTGTGAGTCAAATCAGGGACCCAACGGGACAGCGTGGGTGAAGCTTGAGTGATCTACAGATGTAAGTGAAGATCTATAGTGGGATACTGTGAGATGTGAGCAGAGATCTACAGCAAGTTACTGTGAGCTAAGTGTGTAGATCTACAGTGAAGTATTTAAAGAGAAATGTTGCTTTAGGAGACAGCAGTTGCTACGAAAATACAGATTGCTACATTCAGCTTAAAGGCCCTTTTTCTGTATCGCTGTCAGCCTATTTCTATTTTTGTCTGCAGAGTCTGCCTGTTTGCACATTGCATTTGCCTAAGAGTGTCCTGGCCCTAAGCCCTCTCTCCCCAAGTTCTGGTTAAGAGACAATACATTTATTTTTGTTCATTTCAAAAGTGACTGGCGCCCATTTATTCTACCTTGCACTACACTCGCTATACTTAGTAACTTATACCCTGAGGAGGAATGTCAGCTGCCCTTGACTCTGGAGGGCACCATCAGGCCTCTGGAGGGTGAGAGCATCGCTACATCAGCACAGTGATGAGTAAATAGAAATGCATGGAGGTTGGAGGGTGTGGACAAGCTCCGACATTACCAGTAAGTACACCTGTCAGCAGCATCTTTTCTATAAAATGAATGTGTAGTCCTGAAGAAAATGTATTGTATGTTGCAAGGAAGAGCAGAAGAAAGGTATGCTTTTTTATTTTATTTTTTTATTGCATTTTTGTTATCTATGAAGGTTTTAGAAAAATGGTTTTGAAACTTCCTGTTTCAACTAAGCCCTCTTAACTGCCCCCATACTGTGGCCAACTAGTAGCTGGCAGCTGTAAAATAAAGTTAGGTTGTGAATGAATTTGGTTTCATGGTTATGTTCTGGTTGATAGCTTAGCTCTACACTCGTTCATAAAACATTATGAAAGTACATTGCAACAGGGTGGGTCATAAAATGGAACCTCCCCTAATGTAAAAACTCCTGGTGCATTCAGCTCTGCATGCCAATCTATGAACTTTTGTAATTCACCAATATAAATCAAAGTTTTAATTTTTACTTACATTTAGTTTAATATATTTTTATTGTTTTTGAACAGAAAGAAAAACAAAGAGCAGGAGTACAAATATCCACATCATGACATTGTATAACAAGTTATAGAATAGTCCTGCAGTCATTGAAACTAAATATAACCACTTAATGTTTTCAAGTATCTAACCGTACGTCTCGACTTACGTGGTCCTCAAAAATGTAATCCCCTCCAAGGTAAAATACTGGGTGGGACAACGTTACATGAAAGTATTACAAAATACTTGCTCACATCTCGATTCGATAGTTGGTCTTGTATTGGTACTTTGGTTTAAGTAAGTGTTGGATTGAAATAAAATGTCGACGGTCGATGATCAA
>BLSH010523830.1:25364-40131 GCA_018402905.1 Glandirana rugosa | reverse complement strand
AACTCTAAGCAGCGGTATTTGAAATCTCAAATTCCCCCAACAATCTGATCGTAGAGCACGATCGTAGCGATCGTTGTTCTATGCAGAGCTTGATCTGCAACTCAAAGCAGCGGTATGTGAAATCCCTAATTTCTGCTATCTGTCCTCAGAGCAACAGCACAGACAGCAGTAGTAAAATAATCTATCTCAGGATGTAGGATCAGGTCTTAAAATGTCTCAAATCTGTCCCTCACGCAGTCAGCTACCTTTCCCTACACTAACCCAAGGAGCATGTGACTGCAGCACTGTGACTCCAGCTTATAAAGAGGCTGGGTCATATGATGCACCGGCCAATCACAGCCATGCCATTAGTAGGCATGGCTGTGATGGCTTCTAAGGGCAAACCAGTGAAACACTTGTTGATTGGCTGCCCTGCAGCTTCTCAACACGTGGAGTAAAATAGCAGAACCCCGGACCGAACCCGAACGATTTTTGAAATGTCCGGGTCCGGGTCCGTGCCACGGACACCCGAAAGTTCGGTACGGACCCGAACGTTACAGTCCGGGTTCGCTCAACACTACCCATCAGTGACACCAATCAATGCCCATCAGTAATGCCAGTCAGTGCTGCCTTTTAGTGCCCATCAGTGCCTGCAGTGCAACCCATTGGTGCCCATTAGTGTCACCCATCAGTGCTGCCATCTATCAGTGCCACCTATCAGCGCCCATCAGTGCCACCTATCAGTGCCCATCAGTGCCACCTAGCAGTGCCCATCAGTGCCACCTATCAGTGCTCATCAGTGCAGCATATCAGTGGCACCTACTAGTGCCCATCAGTGCAGCATATTAGTGCCTCCTCATCAGTGCCGTCTAATCAGTGCCCCCTCATCAGAGCCCATCAGTGCAGCCTATCAGTGGCTATCAGCGCCGCCTCATCAGCACACATCAGTGTAGGATAAAAATTACTTATTTTCAAAATTTACTGACAGAGACTAAGAAACGTATTTCCTTTAAAATAAAAAACCCAGTGGTGATTAAATACCATCAAAGGAAATCTCTATTTGTGTGTAAAAAATGACAAAAAAATTACATTTGGGTACAGCGTTGCATGACCACGCAATTGTCATTCACAGTGTGAGAGCACTGAAAGCTGAAACTTAGCCTGGGCAGGAAGGGGGTGAAAGTGCCCGGTATTGAAGCGGTTAAGTGTACCAGATGGGATGTCACTGCAGCAGCACTTGGAATAGGACTGTGTTGGCAGCACAAGATACTACAGTTAATTTCAGCATTCTCAGTGGCCCTCTAAATGTGATTTATTGATAATGGTACATACTGTATAACCAAGCTCAACCACGGTAAGTTTTATAGATTGATTATTCCTGGAGATCAGCTGTAAAGTAACAAGTTCACTTACCTACCACCATTCCCAGTTACATGAACTAACCTTCATTCCATTTTTTCGTTACTTCGTAGGCCAAAAGGTAGTGAGTCACATGCCCTGACAATACCTGGAAGTACCAGCATTTTTTTTTTTTTTAGATGAATGAAGTAATGGGGGAGCTTATCATAGGCTGGTGTGCTGCTAGGGAAATGTAGGACAGGTTTAATTGCTTTTGACTGAATGATTGATATGGGCAGTTTAAAAGTGGAAGGGGAAATGAAGTAGTGGAGAGGTTTAGTTCAGGTGGATAATTAGCATTTGGATGATTTGACACGTGACTGGTCCCAGTAAGACTTGGGATGGTTCACTGGGCACTGGAGATTCCAAATGCAGTGAAGTATTATCTAATCTAACAATTAATCCAATTGGCCTTTGCAGTTGATTACTATGTTCTGGCATTTGGTGCAAGGTAAATGCAAATTTTATAGCGGTTGACAATGAAACCTTTGCCAGGGGGCCAATTTGCAAAATGTGTTTCACAGGTTCACCTCAAGCTGTTAAGATGGGAAGGAGCACTTTTTCCTCTGTAATCTGTTTTACAATACAAATGCTATGGCTTATGGTTTGGTTGACTTCTAGTTGGGCATGTATCTCTGTATGCATGTAATCTCACACAGTGACTTAGCTTGTCTGCATGCAACCTCAACTTGTCTTGATTAAAGAAGCCTGCACCCCCAATAAAGGGATGGACAAGGGCAACAGGAAAAAGGAAGTAGTGATATGGGCGATTGGCCTTAGTACTTACAGGTTAGCTCAAAACAAAGAAAGGGGGGAAGAAGCTAGCAGCCCTGTGAGTGGGGGAGTAACAGGGAAAGTCTGCCACAGGGGCTGGGGCAATGTGACTCAAATGGACCTCGGGAGCAAAAGGAGGGCAGGACAAATTTGCATAGCAGCGTGAATCCATGGCTTATGTACATAGGTGATGGCACAATTAGCCAACAGTGATCTATATAGAAAAATAATTGTATATGATTCTCAAATCCCTATTATGTGACAACGTGAGAAAGTAGGAACAGAGTGTGCATAGTATAGCTGGTGAGTACAAATCAGAATCAAGCAATATACACTATAAACTGACTAAGGTGGTTGAGGCATAGATATAGGTCAAAGGGCCCCCTTATTAAAGGGGGCTTCCAGATTCCGATAAGCCCCTCTGCCCACAGACCCCCAGGCTTGTGGGGAAGAGGCCCTTGTCCACATCAACATGGAGACAAGGTGCTTTGAGGTGGGGGGGCAGTGCCCCTCCTCCCCCAAAGCACCCATACTCCCCATGTTGAGAGCCTGGTACTGTTCAGGAGGGGGGGCACTCGCTCGGTCAGGGTCTGGTTTGGATTTTAGGGGACCCCACGTCACTTTTTTAAAAAATTTGGCACGGGGTTCCCCTTAATATCCAAACCAGACCCAAAGAGCCTGGTTTGGACTGGGGCTCACACAAACTTTTTTTCAGCAATTTTTTTGTATATTGCCGGGAGCTGGCAATACATTACAGCCGTGATTTTAAATGACAATTTTCCCTATGGAAATGTCATTTTGCTCTGGCTATGTTGTACACCTCACAGAGATGTGCCCCTTTACACACAGATTAAGGACATCCCCCAGGCACAATATTTAAAGGAATTTTTTTTTTCACTTTAAGCATTATTAAAATCACTGCTATCGATTTAAAAACTTTTTTTTTCATTGATACTTATCCCCTAGGGCAGATCCCGGGTCCCCATACCCTTTTAGGGCAATAAGATTGCATATAAGCCTCTAAAATGAGCACTTTTGATTTTTCATGTTCGAGTCCCATAGAGTTTAATGGTGTTCGGATGTTCGCCCTGAACTTTTTGTCTGTTCGCATCTTCTGGTATGAACCGAACCGGGGGGGGGGTGTTCGGCTCATCCCTACACATGATGCGAGACATCACTCGTATTGCAAAACGCTCGTTAACCGCGTTACTCCCAATCAGAGGTTCCACTGTAGTCCTATTGGTATGCATCTACCATTTATATCCAGAGGAGGGTCCCCGCCAACGACATGTGGACACTGAATGTTAGAAAGGGGGGAGGGATGACACCCGGTCCCAACCGACGGGCACACCGGAGCAGGGGAGGCGTGTCAGCCTCACGGCCTGGCTAATTGGCGTCAGATAGAGAGAGACCACGTGGACACCTGGATCAGCTCAATACATTTTTTTTTTATCTGTAATTTAATATGTCTATTAATTGTAAACATGGAATCTGCCAATATGCAATAAAATTGCCAATCATGTGTACTATTATACTTTGAAGTGATTTGCCTCATTTAAAGTCCCGCGACCAATGTTTCTCCTTTTTTGAATTAGCTGACTACTTGGTGATGATCTCTGAGACGGGAATGTGATTTTGATGAACCCCTAGGGCATCTGAAGGACATACAGTACAATATCAGGATGTAGTTTCATGCAGTTCTGATATTTTCCTTTCTACCTGGAACATAGCTTCCAGAAATGTAATGCATCTGTACCACTCAAAAAAACATGACATCTTTAAACTTTTGCAAAGATTCTTCATTCATGTTACTATTTGTCAAGAAGGAATCATACTTTTTTTGACAGCGTCTCAGAATTTTCAAATGATCTTTTAGATTAGCAAGTGCATTATGTATTATTTTGCACTGTTGCTAGCTTCATCAGCAAAAGTTGGATTAAGTAAAGATTTGTTCGATAGGTTAGACATACTATCAGCAATTTTTGCCTTGGTTCTATCATTTTTATTAGGGTTAAGCCCATTTTCGGGCAACCTGCTCATCCCCTATATCCCTCCACCCCTTTTCCAGAATTAACTCTCCTAAGCCCCTCTTTACTCTCCTGAATCCACCATTACATGATTTGCTGCATTACCTCTTCCAGGATGAAAAAACAAACATTCATCTGCCACTTGAGCTGGGATCAATCCCAATTGGTCTCGTGCAGCTCCTTGTGGTCATGTCTTTTTAGAACTTTGTGAAGACCCTACCGAATTACCCAATGATAGGTATCTAATGTCATCATACAGAGCTTCCTTTTGGTGGTATTTGATCACCTCTGCAGTTTTTATTT
Organism: Glandirana rugosa; assembly: GCA_018402905.1. Classification (NCBI taxonomy): domain Eukaryota; kingdom Metazoa; phylum Chordata; class Amphibia; order Anura; family Ranidae; genus Glandirana; species Glandirana rugosa. Next base: position 35,650 of record BLSH010523830.1, on the reverse strand, counting down.
TTTGCGCTATAAACAAAAAAAAAGGGCGACCATTTTGAAAATATTTTTTACTTTTTGCTATAATAAGTATAAAAAAAAAATTAAAAAAAAATTCATCAGTTTAGGCCAATATAAATTCTTCTATATATTTTTGGTAAAAAAAAAAATCGCAATAGGCGTATATTGATTGAGTTGTTATCGCGTCTACAAACTATGGGAATGGATTTATGGCATTTTTATTTATTTTTTACTAGTAATGGCAGCGATCTGCGGTTTTTATCGGGACTGTGACATTACGGCGGACATGTCGGACATTTTTGACACTTTTGTGGGACCAATGACATTTATACAGCGATCAGAAATTCAAATAGCCACTGATTACTGTATAAATGTCACTGGCAGGGAAGGGGTTAACACTAAGGGGGCGATCAAGGGGTTAACTGTGTTCCCTCACTGTGTTCTAATTGTCTGGGGGCTGGGCTGGCAGGGACATAACAGATTTAACTGATCCCAATCACAGGGAGCATTGAATTGTAAATTGTACAACATTCAGGACTAGGGATGAGCCAATAGCTTCTTCCCCGCCTTATATTGTGTATTTCTAAATTACTTTATATTTAAAATGGTTCTAAAGACAGAAGTTTTTTTAATCTGAATGCATTCTATGCATTAGGATTAAAACCTTCTGTGTGCAGCAGCCCCCTAATACTTACCTGAGCCCTATCTTGATCCAGCAATGTTGCAGGAGAGACTCGGCTGTCTGGGACTCTTCCTTCTGATTGGGTGAGGCACACAGCGGGTGTCATTTGCTCCCAGTGCTGTCCGTCAAAGTCAGTGAGCCAATGAGGAGAGAGGGGGGTGGGGCCGAGTGGACACACAGAGCAGCAGCTCGGCTCAGGTGCCCCCATAGCAAGCTGCAGGAGGGAGGGGCCAGGAGTACCGATGGGGGACTTAAAAGGAGGAGGGTCAAGGCTGCTCTGTGCAAATCCACTGCACAGAGCAGGTAAGTACAGACATGTTTGTTATTTTTAAACAAACAAAAAAAAAAAAACAAGACTTTAATATCAGTTTAAGTAAGCTGAGGAATGCTGAGTAATCCTATCTAAAGCAGATTGGAATATAAGACTAACACAATCATTTTAATGAACAAAATAATTGGTCTTAAGCAGCCATAACTTTAATGTCATAAATATGATGACAAGACTGCAATTAAAAATAAAATGCATCCTCTTTGCTTACAAAATATAAATAATTCTAAAGGAGATAAATGACATGGTCTTAAGAAAGCAAAGAGTGTATAATCCATTTTGATAATAAATAGGCATTAATCTAATAAGTGAAATATAAGCAGTGCAAAGCACAGGTAAACATACAGTAGATACCCTGTGTTTAAAGCTTAAAAGAGAAGTTTGGCCAAGGCTTTTTGGTCATGCTTCTCTTGTGGGTCACAGGAGTGACTTACTTGTGCTCTCCTATGACCCAGAACGGCTCCAGGTTCTGGAAAGATCCCATCTATATTGTTGAGATCCACAAAGCTGCCTGATTGACCGCTGGCTCCAGTTCTCAGTGCTGGATTGAGAGCAGAAGCCAACTGCACCTGCCACCACAACCCCACTGACAGTCACTGCACTCTGCTCAGGCCTGACAGAGAACTGAGCAATCAGCGGTCACATGATTGCTCTGTTCTCAAGCTTAGAACCAGTGGGGGACAACTGGAGCATCAAACTAATGCTGCAGCATAGAGGTGAGTATTTTTTTTTTTTTTAACAATCCCAAACGGCTCCTTTTAACTTTGGGCAATAAAGAAGAAAAAAACATCACATTCCCCTTCCTAATTTACTCACCTCTAGCAAATGTATAGTTCCTAGTATAAAAATTTTAATTACCGGCCTTGATTACCTACTGAAACTAACACATGAAATACTTGGTGATGTGGAAACTGGATGCCAAAGGGCTCTACTAAGGGGTCCCCAGGTCTTCCACCTGCGGTGTCATGTCGTCACAATGCTTCTGATTATGTTGCACACCAATGGTGAAACACATAGGGAGGGGCTTCTGGTGACGTCACTTCCGTTTCTTGGGATGCATGCTGGACATCAAAGTGGCGTTCTTGGTTTCACTTTTCTCCTGTGCTCATTTAAACTCACTTAAGTGCATTACTTTTTATGAGACTTATTGACTGAGACTTTATGAGATAAAACATTACATTTATATCAGCAGCTTTTCCATTCTTGATGGTTCTACCATATGATCATTGACACCACTGAGCATCTAACACAGAAGTGTTTTAAAGTCCAAAAGGCTAAAGACCCACCAGCTTCATTTTAAAGGGACCACAGACCATCACTAACCAGATGGGGTTTCACGATGCATGGCACACTGGTAGAAAAGCGTATTTTCACTTCTTTCATATTAAGAAGTCAACAACATCTGGTGAGTGCGATGTGTTTAACCAGGGACACGGAGGAAAGAGAACATTCTGATTTGTCACAATGTACTTTTTTGGATTGATTCATGCACCAAGCACTTTATTCACACAGAATATGTTATTAATGTTATATATTACGATCTGAGATTTTGTTTGAGTTTGCATATATGGTGATTAATTAGCACTGTCTTTATTGTAGTAAGAGGACTTTTTTGCATATATAAAATGGTGATATATGTAATCACATCCACTTCCTTTTTTAATCTGGGGTTACCATTGTACAAGTAGACTTCTAAAAATACTAGTTGCCTGGTTGTTATGCTGACCCTTTGTTTTTGAAGCTGATCTTCAGTTGTGATCAATTTTTTTTTTGCTATTAGTCCTCCCTCTTTCCCTTAAAGAGGAACTTCAGTTTCTTTTGATATTTTCAAAGTCAGCAGCTACATATACCGTAGCTGCTGACATTTAGAAAACAGGTACTTACTGGTGAATGGGGCCAGCGCTGTCTTCCTGCAGCCAGTTCTTCTTACTGTGGGTCCCTGGCTCCATCTTGGATAGGGATTGGTTCGCACCAGAACATGCAAACAGACAAAAAGTTCAGGGTGAACATCCAAACACTATTAAAGTCTATGGGACGCGAACATGGAAAATCAAAAGTGCTAATTTTAAAGGCTTATATGCAATGTTATTGCCCGAAAAAGTCTATGGTGACCCGGGTCATGCCCTAGGGGACATTTGTCAATGAAAAATTTTTAAATCGGTCGTTTTTTCAGGAGCAGTGATTTTAATAATGCTTAAAGTGAAAAAAAAAAATTCCTTTAAATATTGTGCCTGGGGGGTGTCCTTAGTCTGTGTATAAAAGGGTGCATCTGTGTGAGGTGTAGAACATAGCCATAGCAAAATGACATTTCCATAGGAAAAATTGTCATTTAAAATTGCGGCTGTAATGTATTGCCGGTTCCCGGCAATATACAAGAACTCGCTGGAAAATAGAGTGTGGGGGGCACTTTTTTCCAGTGATTTTTTTGTACATACATTACAGCCGCGATTTTAAATGACAATTTTTCCTATGGAAATGGATATTAAGGGGAACCCCGCACCAAATTTAAAAAAAAATTGACGTGAGGGTCCCCCTAAAATCCAAACCAGACCCTTATTCGAGCAGGCAGCCCTGGCCGGTTAGGATGGGGGGGCAAGCGAGCGCAGCCCCCTCCTGAACTGTACCAGGCTACATGCCCTCAACATGGGGAGTGTGGGTGCTTTGGGGGAGGGGGGCTCTGCCCCCCCCCTCAAAGCACCTTGTCCCCATGTTGCTTGTGGGGGTCTGCGGGCGGGCGGGGGCTTATGGGAATCTGGAAGACCCCCCTATGTGAACAGGTTTGGGGTACATTGTACCCCTACATGTTCACCAAAAAAGGAGTGTAGTGTAAAAAAAAACATTAGGCAGTTTTTGACAAGTCCTTTATTTTGTATTATAGCTCTTTCTTCTTTCTTCCTCCATCTTCCCCTGGCCTGGTCCTTCTTCTGGTCTTCTTCTTCTTTTAGTCTTCTTGCTTCCTTTCTTCGTCTTCAATCTTCATCTTCTTTCTTCTTCTTTCCCCGTTGCCACGCTCTCCGCTGGTGCAGTCCGGCCCCTGCACCTCTTGCCGAATGGGCGGTCTTCACGATGACAGTTCTTTTATAAGAAGCGGCGGGGTCACCCGGGACGTAAATGGGTGACCCGCTCCCTCTGACATGACATGACTTCAGAAGGGGGCAGGTTCACTCTGTTACGTCACTGGGTGGCCCTGCCCCTTCTTATAAAAGTACTGTCATCGTGAAGACCGCCCATTCGGCAAGACGTGCAGGGGCCGGACTGCACCAGCGGAGAGAGCGGCGGCGGGGAAAGAAGATCAAAATGAAGATTGAAGATTGAAGACTAATAGAGGAAGCAAGAAGATTAAAAGAAGAAGAAGACCAGAAGAAGGAGCGGGCCAGGAGAAGATGGAGGAAGAAAGAAGAAAGAGCTATAATACAAAATAAAGGACTTGTCAAAAACTGCCTATTGGTTTTTTACTCCAAACATATTTACATGGGGGGGTCGGGAGTCGGGATCTGGGGGCCCCCTTATTAAAGGGGCTTCCAGATTCTGATAAGCCCCCCACCTGCAGACCCCCACATCAACATGGGGACAAGGTGCTTTGGGGGGGACCTCAAAGCATCCTGCCCATGCTAAGGGGAATGTGGCCTGGTATGGTTCGGGGGGGGCGCTCACTCGTCCCAACCCCCTCCTGCCATGCCAGGGCTGTGTGCTCGGATAAGGGTCTGGTTTGGATTTTGAGGGCGACCCCACGCCATTCTTTTTTTTAAATTTGGTGCGGGTTTACCCTTAAAATCCATACCAGGGAGTGCGCATGCGCGGAGCTTCGGTGATGGCTGCTTAAGCCCGAAGCTCCGATCCGTCTCGACCATCCGGACCCGTACAGTGAGATTTGGAGCCTGGATCTCCCCCCATCCACCTCAGGAGACGGGGCACATCCGAGGGAGAGCCACCAGTGTTCGGGACGCCGCCCGCCTGCACAGATTCCCGGAGCCCGGTCCCAGTCGTCTACGCAAGTCCGCGGCTCGGGCCCATCCGCCTCCAGCGCTCGGATCGAGGAAGGGATTAACGGGCGAATCTTTCTCCAGGGAGCTCAGTATCTGAGTGGTCCCTCCTGTCTCTAAAATGAGTAAGGAACCCGCTCCTGGTCCCGGCTGCCAAAGAGAGCCTGCGGCTCAGGCCTACCCCATATGAACAGTGAGTTTTTAGAGTGCTAGCTGAACCCACTCCACAACTGCCTGTACAATATACTTAAAGGGCACACATAAAGCTCCATAGAGAACTAGGGAACTAGCCATCCTAAATAACAGCCAGCTTACAGGAGGACATTGCCTGCGGCCTAGGAGTTATCTGGAGCCTAGGCTCACCTGCAGCTGCCCCAGCCACTTATCGCACGGGGACCAATTTGTTTGCCCTCTCATCCATCAGGCCATCAGCCCCGCTCCAGAAGGGGGTCACAATAACTTTTAGACACGCTCCCATCTCAGTGCCTTTCAGGTGAGCTCCCTTGAACCCAATTCCAGGGATCTATACCAATGCAATCAGGCTCTGCCCGGAGGGATTTATCCCGCCAACCAGGTTTCAATAACACAGCATCAAAGTCCCCCCACAACACTCCCAGGTCTCATCAGGATATGGGGGACAAAGGCGAGGACATGGAGGCCGGGACTGATGGGGGTTCTCAGATCCTTTCCTCGCCAGGCCCTCCAACGGGGACTCTCACATCTGCCCAGATTTTGTCACCCGTTCCACAGTTTCACTCCTGGAGAGAACATTGGACGAACTGCTCACAACTCCCCTTAAGGACCAGGCTTCCGGCCACTCTCATGCGTGTTCCCCGGATTCACACCTTTCATCTCTCCCTCCAGACTTCCAGATGAAGGATGGAGGTCTTCTCCAAGATTCTATCCAGAGGACTGGCTCAAACAACATCCCAAATTACATCCGTCTTACAGACCGACCTGCAAAATTTAGGTACCCGGATTGACACCATTGAAATTAAAACGAACCAAACGGTCGCCAGAACCAACCAGAACACAGCTAGAATCCAAGATTTACAAGATCAACTGGAAACTGCCCTGTCCAAAATTGATGATTTGGAAAACCGCTCCAGACGCTATAACTTTCGAATCAGGGGCCTTCCCGAGTCCATAACAGACGTCCATGCTACGGTAACCGAGTTTGTCAAAGTCTCAATTCCGGGCATCCAGGATCATCGCCTGGAGCTAGATAGAGTGCACAGAGCTCTCCAGCCTCCACGTTCTGATGGCTTACCCAGAGACATAGTGGTCAAACCTCATTTTTACAGTGTTAAGGAGGAAGTCATGAAGGTCTCTAGAAACTCCTCCAACCTTTCCATTCAGGGTCACCCCATACAAATCTTTGCGGATATATCCCCCTCCACCATCCAGAAAAGAAGATCCTTAAAACCACAGCTGGAAGTCCTCTCTAAATCGTCCATCAAATATTGGTGGTCATTTCCTTTCTGTTTGTCCTTCTCCTTCAAAAGCAAGACTCACGGTGTTTCAACTTTTCAAGAGGGAGAACAAGTGCTACTCCAGCTAAAACGTATCTCCCTGGACTCCTCCTCCACACTTTCACATAAATACGCTAGTGCCTTTAAACGTCCCTCCCCACAGAGACCTATAACCCCGATCTGGAGGAACCAACAATCCAAGCGTTCCAAAGACTCACATCCCCCTTGATCTCTAGTAACAGCATTGGGTTTGCAACTCTCTTTGTTCAGAGGACAGTGACTCTCTAACCTTTATGTCTCATAATATTACTGGTGGAGAGCCCCATGTTTTTCTTTTAAGGTCTCCTATTGTGACTTATTCTTCCCAGTGTTCCCCCTTTGCCTGGTCCTCCTCTCCTTGGTATTTTTGAGAGGGGATGGGTCCGGGGGAGACTCCACGTTGGTTTTGTGGGTAGGCCTATGTATTTATATATCAAACAAAAGGAAAAGGGAATTCCTTTTTTTTTTTTTTAATTTTTATTCTTCGGTCCTCCTTTTGGCCCGGGGTGGGTCGGGGAGGGGGCGCAACCTTCTAGGGGGCGCCCCTATCCCAGTCCCATCGTGGAAGGATTCTCCCCCTTGGGGGAGACCACTGGGGTTCCTTTTTGGTTCCAATAATTACTATATTAGATGTGGTTACAGTTTCTCACGTTGCGTTTTTTTTTTTTTTTTGGGGAGACACCACTCTCGTTTGATTATTGTCTGAGAATTGGCCGGGGCAGACGTTATGCTCCTCCCTCTGTCTCTGGGAAACCTATGTTGGTTTTCTCACGGACAGATGTATTTCCATCGTATTGGTGGCTACACTATTGTGTTTTCCCGAGATTGGGGGTTTTTTTTCGATCCCCCAGTCTCGGGCTTTTGAGGGGCCCGGCGACGGTTCTTCGCTGGCTCCCTCCTGTAACTTATGATACTGTTATCCTTTCCCCATATTTCCGTTCTCTTTTTCTTTCACTTGTCTTTTTCTCTCTCAGGCACCAGGGAGCCTCAGTCTTCACTGAGTCACAGTGGTTCATCTCTTTCTTTGGGTTTAGTCACCCTCGGACACAGGTAAGCTTTCCCTCAGTGATGCTTAGATTTACACCCTGGCAACATGGCTAGGTCCCCTAACCACTCAACAACCCTGAGAATTGCGTTACATAATGTTCAGGGCCTCAATTCCCCTGTTAAGAGGAAAAAATACTTTAATCTAGCACACTCCCAGCATCTGGATGTCCTCTTACTACAAGAAACCCATTTTCCCGGCCAATATAATCCTGGGTTTATCCATTCCAAGTTTTCCCAATTCTTCTTGGCTAATGCCGTGGACAAGACTAGAGGTGTGGGAGTCTTTTTAGCAAAGCATGTAGCCTTCACCCCCCAGAAAGAAATTAAGGATCCGAAGGGGGTCATAGGGGGCGCTACATTTACATTTGTCTCATATTACAGGGTCAATTAGGTTTCTTCCAATCAATGTTTAACGTTATTTCACCACACTTTGAAGGTTCTGTGATAATGGGGGGTGATTCGAATATGACCTTAGATAACATGATTGATAAATCCGGGATTGGTCGTCCACGATCACTTCGTCCTCCGAAGCATAGTCTGAAACTCGCCAAGCTTTTAAATATGGTGGGATTGGTGGATATTTGGAGAGAACTTAACCCAAGGGTTAGGGACTATACTCATTATTCTGCCCCTCACCAGAGCCTCGCTAGAATAGATCATGTCTTTGTACCAACCCATACTATTCCCCTGATCCTTAAAGCGTATATCAAGGATTCCCCCCTATCTGACCATTCGCAGGTCTTAATACAAGTCAAAGCTGATCTTGGCCAAAAGGGGAGGCCCCAGTGGCGCTTAAATGAAACATTGTTATTTAACCCGGTTCATCGCACATTATTAGAGAAAGATCTCAAAGAATATTTTCATTTGAACAACAACGGAGAAGTCTCCCCCGCTATTCTCTGGGCAGCCTATAAGGGGGTAATTAGGGGTAAAATTATACAACTTTCAGCAAGACTTAGAAGGGAAAAGAGGATTGATTTGGAGAAATTAGAGCGGGATTTTCATGCCCTCTCTAAATCTCACAAACAGAACCTGACCCCTCAATCGAGGGCACAACTCTAAGCTGGTAGGGTAGCCTTGAACTTGGCCCTGACCACCAGTACAGAGAAACAAATACAATGGTCTAAAGCCCATTTTTAGATGCAAAGGGACCAAATAGGCCCCAGACTGGCTGCCAGACTTTCCCCCCAAGTTCCGGACCTTTTCATTTCCCACCAGGGGAAATTACTGACTCAGGACCCTCAACGAATTATGTCCGCATTCCAAAATTTTTATGCAAATCTTTACGCTCCAGGTAGCGCAACCTCTCCACACTCCCTAGCCTCATTCCTAAATAACATCTCTCTCCCCAAACTTAATAAGGACCACATAAATTCCCTTGAACAACCGGTTACTGAAGTAGAAATCAAAAATCTCCGGAATGGTTCTGCCCCCGGCCCAGATGGGTTTTCCACAGGTTATTATAAGGCTTTTGGCCCCACTATCGCTCCTTACCTGGTGAAATTCTTCAACTCCCTTAGTAAGGGGTCCGCTTTGCAAAATGAAGCTAATCTAGCCTATATAGCAGTTATACCCAAACCTGGCAAAGACCATTCAGATGTCAGCAATTATAGGCCTATATCATTAATCAATAATGACCTCAAAATTCTTACCAAAATTTTGGCCAACAGATTATCTAAGTTCATAGGTAACTATGTTAATAAGGACCAGGTAGGATTTATTCCTGGCAGGCAAGGTCCAGACCAGATTCGTAGAGCAGTGGATATTATCTGACTCTTAAATTCAGGTTGGGAGGGGGGTCAACACCAGGAAGGATACCTTCTATCGGTGGACTTACAAAAGGCATTTGACGCAGTAGATTGGAACTATCTGTTCGAGGTTCTCAGTAGGTGGGGTTTTGGACCAAAATTTCAGCAGATCTTAAAAGCCCTTTACTCAAATCCCAGTGCCCAAGTGAAACTCCATAACTATTACTCAGATTCATTTAATATAGCCAAGGGAACCAGACAGGGCTGCCCCCTCTCCCCCTTAATTTTTGCTATTCCAATGGAATCTTTAGCAATAGCCATCAGGGATAATCCAGCTATCCAAGGTGTTCAATGCGGGCCCCAAATTCACAAATGCGCATTATTCGCTGATGATTTACTGTTGTTTATCACCTCTCCTCTCACCTCCACCCCCCTAGTGATTCAACTTCTTTGGGAATTTGGGAAGGCTTCTGGGCTCTGTGTGAACTGGTCCAAGTCTGCAGCTTTAAATGTTTTGATACCTGAATCTAAGTTACATCGTCTCAGGGAACTTCACAAGTTCACCTGGAACTCTAACAGTCTCCCGTATCTGGGGGTTAGTCTGGCAGCCCGCATTGATCAACTTTACCAGGTTAACTACCCGCCCCTATTCAAGAAACTTTCGGAGGACCTGTCAAGATGGGATCAGGAGGGTCTTTCCTGGTTAGATAGAATACATTCAGTCAAGATGACCCTTCTTACTAGAATTCTGTACTTCTTTCGGTCCCTCCCAAACCCTATAAGGAAGTATCAGTTGCAAAATTTGCAAAAACAAATATTACGATTCGTTTGGGGGCGGAAAGGCTATAGATGCCCTGCTAGTATTCTTTATAGAAGACGCACTCAAGGGGGTCTTGGGCCGCAGAAGATATTTCTTATGATCGTCCCGTAGATATCGGAAAGGCGGGGGTTTGCTTAGCATTATAAACAAAAACGTTTAAAACGTTGACT
>BLSH010523822.1:681009-694130 GCA_018402905.1 Glandirana rugosa | reverse complement strand
CATGGAATGAAGGTCATGCGAGTGACATGTGCAGTTTGGAGGAAGAGGTGGTGGTCGCACAGAGGCACCAGCACAGCAAAAGAGGAAGCAGGTTGCAAAAGCAGAGCGAGCATTCCCTAGGCAGTATGCCTGCTACTACCCACCGCACCCAGGGACCTAGCACACCAAAGGCAGCTCAAAGTCATTCCCCGGCGTGGCAGTTCTTCAGACAATGTGCTGACTACAAGACACAAGTGGTTTGCACACTGTGCAATGAGAGGCTGAAACGAGGCACAAATGTTCTAAACCTGAGCACAACCTCCATGACCAGGCATCTAAATGCAAAGCACTTGCTGCAGTGGAATAAGTACCTCAAAATCCAAGAAAGGTTTCAGCCTCCTCCTGCTTCCTCCTCTTCTGCTGCTGCCTTGGACTCTTCCTCCACCTCTACAGTGCCAGTGTCACCTGCCACCCAGCAAACAGACAATGTGACAGCAATGCCACCATGTCCGCCACCATCCCCGAGCATTTACACACAGTCCCATGGAAGCTTACAGCTCTCCATCTCCCAAACACTGGAGAGAAAGAGGGCATTGAACAACAGACCGATGAGTGGTTGTTGCCACTGAGCCTCAAGCCCGGTCTGGTGGTGTGCGATAATGGGCAAAAATCTCATAGCAGCTCTGGGCCTAGCCGGTTTGATGCACATCCCTTGCCTAGCACATGTGCTGAATTTGGTGGTGCAGAAATTTCTAAACAAACTACCCGGATATGTCAGAGCTTCTGCAGAAAGTGCGGGCTTTTGGCGTTCTCATCCTGCTGCTGCTCGCCTGTCTGTGCTGCAGCGTAACTTTGGCCTTCCCGCTCACCGCCTCCTATGCGACGTGCCCACAAGGTGGAACTCCACCTTGCACATGCTGGAGAGACTGTGTGAGCTGCAGCAGGCAATAGTAGAGTTTCAGCTGCAGCGCGCACGGGTCAGTCGCTCTGCGGAACAGCACCACTTCAACACCAACGAGTGGGCCTCCATGCAAGACCTGTGTACCATATTGCTGTGTTTCGAGTAACACCAACATGGCCAGTGCCGATGACGCTGTTCTCAGCGTTACTATCCCACTTCTATGTCTCCTTGAAAAAACACTTTGGGCGATGATGGAAGAGGATGTGGCACAGGAAGAAGAGGAGGAGGAAGAAGGGTCATTTCCACAGTTATCAGGCCACTCATTCACAAGTGGCTTGGAGGGTGGGTTCCTGCAGCAGCATAGGCCAGGTATCACTGCAGCGTGGCTGGGGGGATACGGAGGACACAGATGATACACCTCCCACAGAGGACAGCTTTTCTTTGCCTCTGGGCAGCCTGGCACACATGATTAATGACATGCTGCAGTGTCTGCTCAACGACAGCCGAGTTGCCCACATTTTAACTTGTGCCGATTATTGGGTGCCCGTTACAAGGACAACGTGCTGTTCTTAATTCCCTCACTGGAGCGTGATAGGAAGATGCGTGACTACAAGCGCACGCTGGTAGACCTTGCTGCTGAGGGCATTCCCAAATGACACAGGGGGCTTTGTGGAAGCACAAAGCGAAGGCAGAGGAGGAGGAAGAGGTCGCCAACGCAGCTGTGGCACCGCCAGCACCTCAGAAGGCAGGGTTAGCAGGGCCGAAATGTGGAAAAGCTTTGTCAGCAGCCTGCCACAACAAACAGCACCACCAGCTGATGGCAGGCAATGTCTTAGCAGGAGGCAGCATTTCAGCAACATGGTGGAACAGTATGTGTGCACACACCTACACGTACTGACTGATGGGTCTGCCCCATTCAACTTCTGGGTCTCCAAATTGGGCACATGGCCTGAGCTTGCCCTTTATGCCTTGGAGGTGCTGGCCTGCCCTGTAGCCAGTTTATTGTCTGAACGTGTGTTTAGCACGGCAGGGGACGTTATCACAGACAAGCGCAGCCGCCAGTCCACAGCCAACGTGGACAAGCTAACGTTTATTAAAATGAACCAGGCATGGATCCCACAAGACTTGTCTGTACCTTGTGCAGAATAGACATTTAGACCGGCCTCACACAGCCATTGGTATACTTGTTTTTTTTTAATATGTCTCAATATTTTGGGGGCTACCCCAATTACAAAAAAAAACAAACAAACAAATAACAGTGTTGGCTACCTCCTCATCCTCCTCCTCCACCACCGCCACTTCCACCTATACTGCCACGGTCACGGCCTAGTCAACCTCTAGTCCACATGCACTTCCTTCTCCCATTTTTATTATTTTTTTGTTATTTTAAGTTATTTCCCTATCCACATTTGTTTGTTTGTCCTACTCCTTACCCCCATTTTGCTTCCTTTTGCAGACCTCTAGCCTTTTCCAGGACTTTTTACAGCCATTTTAGTGCCCAAAAGTTTGGGTCACCATTGACTTCAATGGGGTTCGGGGTCCGGGGTAAAGTTTGGGTCAAGTTTGCGAAGTTTGGTCGAACCTGACGAACCCAAACATCCAGGTGTCCGCTCAACTCTAATCTTTACTAAATTGTCGTCTCTGTGACTGAATCAGGTGCTTCCTTCCCTGATAAGGATCAGGTGGGCTTTGTGCCTCTGAGACAGGCAGGAGACAATACTAGGAAGATCATAAACTTAATAGATGTGGCTAACAGGTAGGGCAGAGAAACTCTGGTGTTACCTTTAGATGCAGAAAAGCCATTTGATCGCCTGGGCTGACCCTTCCTGTTTGTCACATTGCAATTTATGGGATTTCTGGGGCCTTTCCAGAAATCCAACACCTCTACACAAACCCCACGTCCCAGGTCAAGACACCTTTTGCCCTCTCATCCCTCTTTCCAATCATTAATAGCACTCAGCAGTGGTGCCCGCTTTCACCTCTGCTTTTTGCCCTGTGTGTCGAACCCCTGGCGGTGACCATTCGTAGACACCCGGACATAGAGGGTATATCGGTTATGGGCAGGGAATTTAAACTGTCACTATTCACTGATGATGTGATATTGACCCTGACCCACCCTAGGACATCCTTGCCAAATCTCCATGCTGCGTTAGACATCTATGGAAGTCTCTCAGGTTTTAAAATCAACACCTCCAAATCTGAGGCCCTCCCGATTAATATTCAAAAAGAGGAAGTTGAGCACCTGGAGTCCTACTTCCCCTACAGCTGGAAAACCACAACCCTGAAGTACTTAGGAATCCAACTCACCCCATCTTTCACCTCCCTATATCAGGCTAACTTACCCCCGCAATATACGGCAATCAGGGAACTGGTTAAAAAATGGAAATCATATCATATCTCCCTCCTAGGCCGCATTGCCTCGATTAAAATTGTAATTTTACCTAAACTTCTCTACTTGTTCTAAACGCTGCCCATTCCACACCCCCTATACACCTCTGAGAAAGCTACAGGCTGAAATGATACGTTTCGTGTGGAATCATAAGGGACACAGGATAACTTCCTTGGTTCTCATGGCATCCCGACAGAACGCTCACCGGTCCTACAACAAATGGATGGCAATTAAAAAAATTTGGCTTGCGCCAATTCACCCTAATAGTCTGCTCTGGGGTGCAAACGCTGACGTAGAGCCCAACAGACTTTTGGGGTCCATGTCCCAACTATGCTCGTTATGGTGTAAGCTACACCAAGAATTTGAACTCAAATCGGAGAGGTCCCTACTGACCTCATTTCTATTTAACCCCCAGATGCCAGCGGGCCTCACATCCCAGATGTCTTCCCCATGATCCTAAAGGGGCCTATTTCACTTTGGGCAGTTGGTGGACCCCAGATCTCATAAGCTATTAGCATTCTCCGAAATACAGGACAGATTTGGCCTACCGAATAAGGAGTTCTATAGATATCTGCAACTTCGCCACTACGCCCAAGCCATAGCTACCGATCTACAGTTCTCATCTCCGTCCCCTTTTGAACAACTGGTCCTGGCAGGATTAGCGGGGAGGGGACAGATATCTGATATATACAAAATTCTCAATGCCTATCCACTAGCAGACCAACGCAAACATGCATTTATGCTTAAGTGGGAAAAAGCACTAGGCGAAACATTCACCATGAAGACATGGAGGGTGATCTAGTCTCAGGTGGCCAAGAGCTCACCTTGTACCCTATATAAAGAAAATACATATAAAATGATATACTCTTGGTACATGACCCCTGATGTCCTCCATGCCATCTATCCATCCTCTTCCGACTGCTGCTGGTGATGCGGTATGGAGAGGGGAACCTTGCTACATGTGTATTGGAATTGTGCCCTGATCGCGCCCTATTGGCACCATGTCAGACAACTGCTCAATCGCCTCTTCGATATATCTGTCCCCAACACCCCCAAATTCTTCCTATTGGCATACCACAATTGGAAATGGCTAAATATCATAAGAAACTCCTTAGACACATCCTCACAGCTGCTCGATGCTTAGTGGCCCTCTATTGGAAGCAGCAAATTCCACCCCCACCTCAAGCTCTATATGATAGGGTTAAGAATTTGGAACTCATGGAAAATATGTCAGCTAGATTGGGGGACAGCCTGGTGGGACACGACAAAGTCTGGGAGCTGTGGCACCTCCGGAAGGACACCCCTTGACTAACTAGCAAGTAATGACAGGTTAATGCTTTCTACTCTATCTTCTTCTCTTTCCCTCTCTCCTTTTCTATCCTATATTTTCAACAGATCCTTATGTAAGCATGTGTTGTATCATCCAAGGGACTTACTGGTCAGTTATGCAATATTTTCTGCTTATGGAAGCACCACCGCAAGCAGGTCCGGGAAAAATACTGTATGTTCAGCTCCTTAATCTCATAAATTACAACACGGACACTCTCCTGACTTCATCTACAATAAATGTGTGATGCTAGGGTCACCCAGTTCAGGGCCCCCTGTCAACTACAGCATAAATAGTCTCTGTAATATATTCTGTATTATTGTATGGTTCCCATTCAACCATTGCTACTGACTGTGTACTGTTGATTCTATCTGAAATATAATAAAAAACTTTATTTGAAAAAATAACTTACTGCATTCAGCTACAGCTGTTCAAACAATGCACATTTGTCCTGCTGCACTTCTGTACTGCTATACTTCCAAAGAGCAAACTCTACAGAGTTGCTCTTTGGAAGTGTACCTTCATAAGGGTTGTCTGTTGAAAGCAGCTGGGCTTGTAAATTAACTACAAGAGCGCTCATCAGCGCCCTCGCCGCTCATTCAGAACTACAAGCCGTCAGCCGCAGAGGCTGACAGCATTTGTAGTTCATTTATTCCCAGGAAACTGTGAATGAGTGACACAGCCGCGTGGGCGCTCTTTTCAAAAAGTGACAGTGGGTATGGGAAGAAGATTCCCCACCCACTGTCACACTGAAAGAGAGATCAGGGAAGCAAGAGCTGGAAAATGTTACATATTCTACCCTAAATACTGGTGGAACTGTAACATGTTATAAAAGGTAAACTTTGCCTTTAAATACATTCATAGTGATACCCCCCTCCACGCTTGCTAAAAGTGAAATGTGTGCAGATGAACAAACAAGTGATCAAACTGAGAACCTATGAAAAATAGTGATCATAAACAATTGTAGAACCAACCGCCATTAAATTCTCCCACAAATATCAAAATTATGAAGTTCAAAATGTGATCCCTTATATAGTATCGTACATTATATTAATAGAGCTTTACTATATGAGGGATTACATTTTGAACTTCATACATTTGATATAAGTTTATATACATTGGTGACAGCAACAGAAGCTAATTTATACAGCATTTAATATTTTCCCTGCAGCATGCGAGAAATAGCTGCAGCGACTTGATCCTGCGATTTCATTTGGCTGACTAATTGTTGCTAAGAGTTGAAAAGCATTAATAGCATTTGGTGTGTGTGTTTGGAAGGGAGAGCATGTGAACCACCAACCATGTAGACAAAAGGGTGCCACTCATTTTGGTTCAGAAACGTCTACCAAGTACTGTAAAAAAAATATATATTTTCTCAGATAAAATAAGTATGCAAGATTTTTTTGTTGCAGGCTTGCAGGCCTGGACAGTTTCATATATAGAGTTAGGTCTGCAGTATACAGGGAGCCTTGACGGGGCCTGCAGCTTACACATGCACTTGCAAATGTGTGTAACCAATCCCCTGCCTTTTAAACGCTACTGTTAGACAGGTGAATTTGTTTGGTGACAGACTGGTCGGTAAGTTGAGCATTGGAATTCTTTGTTGTTTGTGTGTAGATGCCCCTCCATAGCTCCTTGCTGCAGTGGCCAGTTATAGGTGGTGGACAGTGACTTTGTTTCGTACTGGACAGTTTTATACCTAAAGTAATGGTTGGAAAGCAAGTGGAAAGCATAGTTCCTGGCTACACCATTTTAATATACTGTGGTGTACACCAGGTAGCATTAGGAATGGTTACAGTATATTATTATTATTTTTTTTTTTGTGGGATAAGATTGTGCATTAAGCCATAATGGTTCTATTAAATGTTGACTATACTGTTTGAAACAACAAGTGTGCTTACAGTTGTACTGAAATTCCCCCTGAGGAAGACACGTGACCCTGTGTCAACACGCGCAGGGGAGGGGCAAGGATGGTGAAGGCACCCAGACCCTTACAAGAAATAAGCAGGGAGATAGCAGTCGTGCAGCTTTGGGGGTGATTTTATTCATTACTGCCTGATTTAGCCGGGTGGAAGCACCAGGTACATGTAAATACCCTGTTTAAGTTTATTTGATAAACATCCATATCTAAATGATATAAGCACTATTGGAGTACTTTTTTATATCTACATGCACTTGTATGTTGTTCATTGATGGGGAGATTGTCACAAGGAAAAGTGCAGGAGTCAGCGGATCTAGATCTACCATACTTGAGTCCTGGAGAGGCTTAAACACATTTTTTGACCCAATTTAAATGAGGGGTCACATACTTTGAGGTGAGGATACACCCAATAGGGGGGAGCATGTGTGAGGTGGCACAGTGGTTGTTGGAGTACTTTACATTGGATTGCAGAAATTTCCATCGAATGTGATTTACATAAATAGTCAAGTCACATATGGGACACTTTTTTTTTTTTTGATGGACTGTATTTAGCACTATTTGCTGCATGTGATTATATTTGATACATTATTATATCTGACACTTTATTATTCACTAATAATTGCATATATTATATTTTTTAATATTAATATTCAGTGTTTATTATTGCTTGTTGAGCACAGATTTTAGTGTGTATATACACAGCAGGATTGCTATATAGAGTGCAACACATTTATTGATTTGTAAGTGTGCCTACTGTGCCCTTTCTTCAAGTGTCATGCACAGAAAAAGTTTAAAGAAATCCTGTCATGGTAAATAAGGATGCTGCCATTGCTGATTCTTCCTACTGAAATGTTGCTTGTCTCTAATAATGGGCTTTGGGTTTAATTTTTTCTCTGAGTCCTTTATTCAGAGCAAATCCGTAGATCAAAATGTATGACTTCCGACAGGGCTGGCCCAACACATTGTGCTGCCTGGGTCAAAGAATGAAATGCTGCACACCCCCCATAAAAAAAAAAAATAAATAAATAATGCCCACCAAAAGGTACCCACATCCATTATTTTATATCATGATAATTAAAACTAAAATTACATTTATCAGGTAGTCAGATTTACAAGCAACAGCACCTTGTCTATATGCAAAATTATATGACATACGATTATGTTCAATTCCAAGGGACGGGCTAGAGGAGTATATAGACAGGCTAGGGCAGTATATAGACAGGCCAGGGCAGTATATAGACAGGCTATGGTGGTATATGGACAGGCTAGGGTAGTATAGGGACAGGCTAGGGTAGTATATAGACAAGCTAGGGTAGTATATGGACAGACTAGGGCAGTATATGGACAGGCTAGGGCAGTATATGGACAGGCTAGGGTAGTATATGGACAGGCTAGGGCAGTATAGGGGCAGGCTGGGGTAGTATATAGACAGGTTAGGGTAGTATATAAATAGGCTAGGGTAGTATAGGGGCGGGCAAGGGTAGTACAGGGGCAGGCGGAGCGGCCCAGGGGGCAGTTGTCATCATGGCACAAAAAACTGCTGAAAAAAAATCTTGGTTGTTAAATTTCTGGGTAAATAGAAGAGAAGGAGAGGCAGCCGTGGTTCAATTTGCTGCCCCTCTCAAAGTGCTGCCTGGGTCCAATGGACCCACTGGGACCTATGGTAGGACCGGCCCTGGCCAGGCAACTAGCTTTTTCAGAAGGTGGTTACTAATGGTTCACACGCATTGCTCTCATTACAGGTGTACTTTAAAAAAATCAATACCTCTAAATGGAAAAGCATGGGAATGTTTACATTTAGTATCTTTAATAATTAGTTAAACCTCTTCTACATGTCCTGCTTTGAATCAGATCACAACAAAAGGTACAGAGCGGTGCCATTTTTTAAAAGGCATCTGTTTTAGTTCATTGCCACAATTTTTTGAGTTTAGCATACAGAAAGTTTCTCTGGTATCTAAAGTAGAGTATCCTGATTCCACAAAAAAGAAAGAATGCATGTAGAATGAGCAGCATAGAATGTAAATCAAAGTTAAGATTGTAAGGCAGTGGAAAGAAAGGTATACTTGCAGTGTGTTGGTAATTCTAGAAAAATGATCATAATATCCAAAATGTACAGCTGTACACATGTACAAATATACACAATTGCTGAGACGACAAAAATAAAACCTAAAAGTCTTACCAGCATTACAAATAGACCAGAAAAATCATTGTCACCTAATAAGACCCCTGTTTATGTGAAAGCTGTTTGTTGTGGTAAGAGCTGTTAGGTTACCCAGTGGAAAAAATCCAATGTCACAAATGGTTTGTCATGTCTCTTTGCCCTTCAGTGCTGTGCTGATCTGCACTTATGACACTCCAGTTTCTTCTTATGCGCCCAGTAAGATGAAAGCACTGACGTATTTCACACATGATGCAAGAAGACTCCTTGCAATCAGCAACTGGAAGGAGGCCTGGAGAACAGCAGAGATTGATAGACACAGACTGAAAAGTCCACAGGCCTTTAGAGAAAAAACGATTCTGCATTTTAATATCAGCCTCCAAGAAATGTTTTTTGCATAGTTAAACTATGCATGTTAAATTATTTAACTGTCAAATTAGGTTTTTTGTTAAGAAGAAAAAAGTCTGTTATAAAATGCAGAAAGATTTGGTTTGAAGTAAAAAAAAAACAATCTAATACCAAAGCTATTATTCCTATACTGAAATTGATTCAGGCATGACTATATATATATATATATATATATATATATATATATATATATATATATATACAGTATCTTACAAAAGTGAGTACACCCCTCACATTTTTGTAAATATTTTATATTTTTTCACGTGACAACACTGAAGAAATGACACTTTGCTACAATGTAAAGTAATGAGTGTACAGCTTGTATAACAGTGTAAATTTGCTGTCCCCTCAAAATAACTCAACACACAGCCATTAATGTCTAAACCGTTGGCAACAAAAGTGAGTACACCCCTAAGTGAAAATGTCCAAATTGGGAAAAAAGTGTCAATATTTGGTGTGGCCACCATTATTTTCCAGCACTGCCTTAACCCTCTTGGGCATGGAGTTCAGCAGAGCTTCACAGGTTGCCACTGGAGTCCCCTTCCACTCCTCCATGACGACATCACGGAGCTGGTGGATGTTGCGCTCCCCCACCCTCTGTTTGAGGATGCCCCACAGATGCTCAAAAGGGTTTAGGTCTGGAGACCTTCTTGGCCAGTCCATCACGTTTACCCTTAGCTTCTTTAGCAAGGCAGTGGTTGTCTTTGAGGTGTGTTTGGGGTCTTTATCATGTTGGAATATTGCCCTGTGGCTCAGTCTCCGAAGGGAGGGGATAATGCTCTGATTCAGTATGTCACAGTACATGTTGAAATTCATGGTTCCCTCAATGAACTGCACTCATGCAGCCCCAGACCATGACACTCCCACCACCATGCTTGACTGTAGGCAAGACACACTTGTCTTTGTATTCCTCACTGGTTGCCGCCACACATGCTTGACACCATCTGAACCAAATAAGTTTATCTTGGTCTCATCAGACCACAGGACATGGTTCCAGTAATTCATGTCCTTAGTCTGCTTGTCTTCGGCAAACTGTTTGCGGGCTTTCTTGTGCATCATCTTTAGAAGAGGCTTTCTTTCAGTATGAGAGAGTGAGAGTGATAACACCAAATATAACACACTTGCTCCCCAGTCACACCTGAGACCTTGTAACCACTAACAAATCACATGACACCGGGGAGAGAGAATATGGCTAATTGGGCCCAATTTGGACATTTGCACTTAGGGGTGTACTCACTTTTGTTACCAGCGGTTTAGACATTAATGGCTGTGTGTTAAGTTATTTTGATGGGGCAGCATTTAGACTCTCTAATTTACATTGTAGCAAAGTGTCTTTTCTTCAGTGTTGTTGCATGAAAAGATATTATAAAATATTTACAAAAATGTGAGCGGTGCACTCACTTTTGTGAGCTACTGTAAATTATAAATGGTTACAGGCAAAGGCCAATTTTCAGCTTTCAGTGCTGTCACATTTTGAATGACAATTACATGAATTACATGGTCATGCAACACTGTACCTATTTGTCATTTTTATCATTTTTTTTCACACAAATAGAGCGTTCTTTTGGTGGTATTTAGACACCACTTTTTTTTTTATTTTTTGCTAAATAAATTATTTTCTTCATAAATTTAGGCCAAAATGTATTCTGCTACATTTCAAATCAGTGTATACTATTTGGTCTGTAGGAAAGTCCACAAACTATGGTGTGTGTATATATATATATATATATATATATATATATATATATATATAATCGATCAATCATGATGTACTGACTGCCTATCTCATTTCCTTAGACCCAAAATGGCAGAACAGTACAAACATCCCCACATTTTGAAAAAAAAAGCGTTTTTTCTTCATTTCTGTTATAATTTTTTAAATATAGAAACAATCTTTCTTCAAAAATTTAGGTCAAAATGTATTCCACAAACTATGGTATATATTTGAAAATCGATCAATCCTGCAGAATCTCAAGGTTGAGCTTGAGCCTGCAAGTGTGCCACCATGGTAGCACACCAAGAAGAGCCGGAGACCTGAGAAGAGAAGAAGGTAAATAAAACATGCTATACTAGATAAAAAAAATGAGCACTAACATATAAGCTGGTAATAAGTTTAGCTGTAACAATATTAACCCAAACTATAACTGATGAAAACAGGGCAACAAGTAATACTTGAAAATAAAGGTCCAGGTTCTTGTGTGCAGACTATGTATACAGCCATAATAGCTGGTGGGCCTATGCGTTCCTGATGGAGGGATATCCCTGGAATTAACAGCAAAGTACTTAATTATCAGTGTTGGCTGGCTTTCATTGGGGCACTTCTCTGGGAGGTGCACATGTAGCTGTCCCTTTAAGAGTGTGTGGCAGATGGGTAATGGGCTAGTAAACAAGGGGGAGTCTCTCATGCATTAACTATGTCAATGTTGAGATAAGCACGGATGTTCAGCTTACTCTTCCTAGTACACAGGGATCCATTCCACATCACTTGACAGTGTGCAGTCCTCTGATGTCAGTTCCTAACGGCTCAGCCTCTCAGTTTGGATTCCCCACAAGTCTTAGTCACGTAGTGTCCTTTGCAATGTTGTATATTCCTCCCCTGATTGGGTCTGGAGGGAGGGGGGAGCAAGGAGGGGAATCTTCACAGCCTGCTCTCAAACACACCAGCTCCATCAGCAGCCACCAGTGCAGTAGTTTGTGTGTGTGCGTGTGTGTGTGGGGGGGGAGAGAAACAACCCACCTCTAGCAATGATGAAAAGTGGAGAGCCACCACAGACACCCGCAGCCTGCTCTACCTCACACGGCTGACAGCACAGTGGCTGTGGGTGGGGCAGGGGAGCATGTGGGGATCACACAGCCACTCCAGCCACTGCTACACATTTAAGGAATGACCTATGGAAATTCTCTGGCACAAAATAAGGTTTAGAGTAAATAGATTTACTGGTACAGTGAACATAAGTTATGATAATAACAAGTGTCTTAATTCTTAATAGGCTATGAAAATTGGGTGAAAAGCGCAACATTCCAATTCTACCCATATACTCATTGATAGATGGGCATTTCACTGAATTGACTGCATGAACCTCACTGCTCTGCAGTAGCATAGAAATGATTAACCTAGCCAGAATGATTTTTGACTGGGGGCTAACCTTTTTTAAAAGTCAAACTTGAAAGAGTAGTCCTGTGGCTGCTATATGTCTACCATACAACAAACAGATTGCACCTTAAAAAAATGCAATTTTGGACAGGTCAATAGTATTGAGGTGGTGAGCAGGCAGATTGCATCTTTAAAAAATAATTTATTCTATTTTTATTTGAATCCTAGACTACTATCTTTGAGTGAAAAAACAGGTAGATATCATTAGGGATGGGCCAAACGGACCCCTGTTCGGATCTCACCAGAACATCTCGAAAGTTTGGACCCGACAACGAACCCCATTGAAGTCAATGGGACCTGAACGTCAAAAATCAAAAGTGCCCATTTTGAAGGCTTATACGCAAGTAATTGTACATATGATTGTTATAGGGGTCCGGGTCTTGCCCTAGGGAACATGTATCAATGAAAAAAAAGTTTGTAAAAAACATAATTTTTAAATGAGCAGTGATTTTAATAATGCTTAACCACTTAAGGACCGGAAGGATTTCCAGCTTTAGGACCGGAGACCTTTTTGCGATTCGGCGCTGCATCGCTTTAACTGACAATTGCGCGGTCGTGCGACGTTGTACCCAAACGAAATTTGCGTCCTTTTTTTCCCACAAAAAGCAACAGCCCAGGTTTGAAAGCTCTACAAGACCACTCTAGGCTTGTCCCCAGGCAAACCGGGTAGGGATTACTATAGATGGACAAAAAAGTGAGTTTCTATCATCAGATCCTAAGTTTATTTTTATCTTATTTAATAAAAAATTTCTACGTTAGACGGACGAGTGGTGGAGTTATGATAACTGGACAGGTTTTAACGTAAAAAAATTCCACGTTAGACAAACAACATACCATCTGTATATCGTCGGTGTCCTGATGAGAAAGTTCAAACTGAAAATTTT
>BLSH010523822.1:640651-663377 GCA_018402905.1 Glandirana rugosa | reverse complement strand
TCAAAGCAGCGGTATGTAAAATCTCTAATTTCTGCTATCTGTCCTCAGAGCAACAGCACAGACAGCAGTAGTAAAGTAATCTATCTCAGGATGCAGGATCAGGTCTTAAAATGTCTCAAATCTCTCCCTCACGCTTTCAGCTTCCTTTCCCTACACTAACCCAAGGAGCATGTGACTGCAGCACTGTGACTCCAGCTTATAAAGAGGCTGGGTCACATGATGCACTGGCCAATCACAGCCATGCCATTAGTAGGCATGGCTGTGATGGCTTCTAAGGGCAAACCAGTGAAACGCTTGTTGATTGGCTGCCCTGCAGCTTCTCAACACGTGGAGTAAAATAGCAGAACCCCGGACCGAACCCGAACGATTTTTGAAATGTCCGGGTCCGTGCCCCGGACACCCGAAAGTTCGGTACGGACCCGAACGTTACAGTCCGGGTTCGCTCAACACTAATACTGAGCTCATATATGAGCTCAGCATCCGTTTTGCCCATGCAGAATAGAATATGGGACTTTTCATCCTGCATGGGACAAATGGATACTGAGCTCATATATGGGCTCAGCATCTGTTTGGCCCATGCAGAATAGAAAATGGGACTTTTCATCCTGCATGGGACAAATGGATACTGAGCTCATATATGGGCTCAGCATACCATTGTCCAATGATGAATGAAAAGTGTGGATTTTCATTCTGCATGGGGTAAACGGATACTGAGCTCATCAATGAGCTCAGCATCTGTTTGTTCCATACAGAATGAAAAGTACTTATAAAACAATTGAGTAAACATGGACACAAAAAGAATTAAATTGAATATGATATTTTTTATTAAAGAAATGCTTACAGAGTAGAAAAGATGATTCTTGAAAACTTTTTAGATATGATTTTCTTGCCATGCCACCTCTCCCTGCGGAGATACAAAAAAGGACGCAAATTCATTTTGGATCGTCATGATACCTGCAGTTGTATGAAGGTCCATAAATTGTACCCGAGGGCTTGGGTTGCTTGGCTCGGGTTCCACATTACTGCTGTCATGATTTCTTAAAAAATTGTGTAGCACACAGCATGCCAGGACCACCCTTAGTGCGTTTTCCACGTCAAGTTGTATAGCGGACAGCAAAACACGCCATTTTGCTGTGCACTCCCCAAACGCACACTCAACCACGCGGCGTGCACAGCTCAGTCTCTAATTGAATATTATTTTTTCTCGGCTGAGGCCAGAGCCACTATATGAGTTCATCAGAATTTCTGAAAGTCCAAAGGCCTCTTCTGCGACCATCACCAAGGGCATACTTGGCTGTTCAGTTCCGGGTAGTGGCCTGCTGTGTGGGATGTTTAGGCTTCCCTCCATCAAACGACGTCCAAATGCAGATTGGCGGAATATCCGGGCATCGCCTTGGCTGCCAAATGCTCCCACATCAACAAAAATAAACTTTAGATTGGCATCGGCTAATGCCAGCAAGACTACAGAAAATAACTTTTTGTAATTAAAATAAGAGGAGCCGGAGTTGGGAGGCTTCTTCACCCGGATATGTTTCCCATCCAGGGTTCCAATGCAATTTGGGAACTGCGTCTTCTCCCAGAATACATCAACCACAGATTCCCAGATTTGCTCAGTGGGCTCCGGCATCTCTACTGAACGTAGCTCCTCCGAAATTGCCACGCATGTAGTACACACTACCACTGAGACGGTCATTACACTGAGAAGAAAATAGTGGTGTAGTGACACATAACTCTGTCCGGTCGCTAGGAACCTAAAATAACATACAGATGATAGAATATTAAAATAAAAATAGCGTAAGAGCGCCAACAATATTACCTAACCTTATCACATACCATTAACCCCTATTCCCTACAATCTACTTCTAAGCCTGTCCCCTAACCCATAAAGAAGCCCTATTAGCGCATAATTTATGAAAACATACCCCCTAACCCATATGCGTACTTCTTAACCCTATTCCCTAAAACCCATTTTTAAGCCTGTCCCCTAATCCCTAAAGAAGCCCTATTAGCGCATAATTTATGAAAACATACCCCCTAAACCATATGCGTATTTCTAAATTTTTTTTACTTATCGGAGTGTCACTAGCAGCTTTTCCTCTGGTGAAATAGCACACTGCATCTCCGTGTCCATCAGGGACAACCAGGGGCAGCTTTTCAAAAAGCGTGACTGACATCCTGGTGAAATTTTGAAATTTGTCCGGATGTGTACGCAGCTGAGTGTACATCTGGGTGAAGTACCCCACAGACAGCCGCTGGGATACCAGGGGATGGATCCACATGCGACGTCGCCTGCTGGATCTCTCCTCCTCCAACTGCCTCCTTCTCCGCATCCTCCACAAGGTGATGAGCAGGATTGCCTCATCAATCTTTTGGACAAGAGGATCCATCACACAAATGAAGAAGGTTTTGCAAGATCGCAAAAAAAACGCACACTCCGAGCAAACACCAACAAACTCCGACAACGTACTCTCTCCTCTCTCTCTCCAACCAAAATGGCACCGTCACATGGTCTCGGACGTTTTTTATTGCTTTTCTAGGGCATTGTGGGTAATTTGGGAGTGTAAAATATCTGTGGGATGTCTTTTAAAAAAAACGTTATTTAGTGCTGGCGCTTATTAACGCTCATTGACGACGATGCAAAACGCCGCTTAGATCGTGTTTTTTAACGCCGATATAATAACGTCTTTTGATGCCGACGCTCACTAACGCTTATTAATGCTTGCTAATGACGATGCAAAACACCGAAAAAAACACAGATTTTATCAAAATGTCAAACCCGCTTATTTTTTTTCAGACGCCCATGTGTATGAGTTCTAAAACCTTGTAGCTGATTGGTTTCTGTGTGGAGCTGCACCAAATTTTGCACTTTCAAGCTTTAGTAAATCAACCCCAGAGAGTCTGATTCTTTCATCCAAAAATGTGAAAAACAAATGCATTTTTTAAACTATATAACCTCCTTAGTTAAAATCACTCCCCACAGATACTTCCCACAGAAAGAGTGGCTCTAGTACCTTCCTTTCAGATAATACAGATAAGATTTTGAGATGGTCCAAAGCTACATTTTTATTGCATAACAACCCTGCTTCTTTCATGTTTGCTAGAAAGTCAAACCTCCACATGTCTATTAGGGATGGGGCCGCGGCTCGACTCGAACATCGGGCGTTCGCCCTGTCGTCGAATTTAGAACATTATGGGGCATTCGCAGCGACTTCGCCGCCGCAGAGTGCCCCATAATGCATTGCCGCAGATGGCATGCACAGCTCCTCCTCCGTTTGCGATGGCCTTGTTTTGACATTTTATTTATAGTGCAGGGCGGGGCAACCGGGTGATATACTGGTGACTCTGCCCCCTTTTGACTTCATGTGACGTCAGAGGGGCAGGTCACTCAATTACGTCACTGGGTGGCCCCGCCCTTCACTATAAATAAAACATCAAAACAAACAGAGCTCAGTCGGCAGAAGCCCTTCCATGGAGGAGGAGCTATTCAGGTTTTTTTTTTTTTTCGGGTCGCTTGACGATGGTGATTGACGATGGATTACAACGGAGGACACTTATTTTTATGTTTTAATTTTTTTAATAAAGCACTTGTCCCTTATCTCCTGTGTTTTTTTATTTTTTCGACACTTTTGGTAAAGTAGTAGTGGTACGATGTGCCCAATACTAATTCACATGGGGGGGTCGGGATCTGGGGGCCCCTTATTAAAGGGGGCTTCCAGATTCGGATAAGCCCCCCGCCCGCACACCCCCACATCCACAGATCAGGGTTGTGGGGAAGAGGCTCTTGTCCCCATCAACATGGGGACAAGGTGCTTTGGGGTGAGGTGGCGCTTATCTTCCCACTGGAAATTAAGCCATTATTAAACTGTTAGAAAAGAAAGGAAAATACTCCACCCAACTAGGTTCCTACAGACCCATATCCCTTTTAAATATCAATGTAAAACTACTCTCTAAAATAGTAGCCACGAGACTTGCCACAATTATGCCGGACCCCATAGACCCTGCACAATCCGGTTTCATACGGGGCAGGACCGCTACATTAAACATCAGGAAGGTCTTAGTGGTGCTGGAGATGGCGAAGAGAGATGGGGGGGCACGCCCTCATCATCCTAGATGCAGAGAAAGCCTTCGACAATGTCAGCTTTGAATGGTTACATTTGGTACTCGAGCGACTAGGCTTCAAAGGCTCCTTTACCCACCTCATCAAGGCTATGTACTCAGCTCCTGCGGCTAGGCTGGTGGTGGCAGGTCTTCTCACTCCCGAATTTAAGCTACATAAGGGTACCAGACAAGGATGCTCCCTCTCCCCCCTGCTGTTTAATCTAACTCTGGAACCGTTTTCCAGATACCTTAATTATGTTGCCGTCATGGCGTTAAATTTCGGGACTTTGAACTACGCTCATCTTTTTCGCTGATGACGTCCTCATATTCACTTCAAAACCTGCCACTGACATGTTCACGATAAAAAAATCTTTGACACATTCAGGCTATGCTTGGGTCTTCGTATCAATTATCATAAGAGTGAGATGCTTTCACTGGGAATCTCCTCTAGCCTTTCTTGGACCTCAGACTCCCCATTTGCAATAGCTCACTCCCACATGACATATTTAGGTATCAGAATAGGCAAACTACCCTCATCTCTCTACTATCTCAACTACCCCCCTCTCTTGACTAAGATACAGTGGGAAATGGACAGCTGGATGGATCTGCCCCCCTCGCTCATGGGGAGATGTTACTTAATAAAAATGGTTACCTTTGCTCGCCTTTTATACCCCCCTCCAAACAATCCCATTGTTGCTAAAACACAAAGATATCCAAATGCTCAATAAGGGCATGTCACGCTTTATTTGGCGGGAGAGGCGACCCCGCATATCCTTACACGAACTGCATCTCCCCAAGAGCGAGGGGGGCACAAGTCTTCCCAATGTTAGATTGTACAATATAGTATGCCTGCTCAGATTTAGCCTAGACTGGATAACCCAATCCTCTAGATACTCAAATTACCAGATTGAGTCAGATATGGTATACCCCTACTCCTTGGCAGCTCTCCCCCACTCGAGGTGGAAAACAACTCCACCGAACATCCAACACAATCTCTTGATTAGGGACACTGCAATAGCCTGGAGAGAGCACGGGAAACTCCTCAAACTCCCCCCCCCCGCATGTCTAAATCCCTCCCGATCAGGGGCAATCCAAGCTTTCCACCAGGAGGGGAACATAAAATCTTCAAGCACTGGGAAGCCAAGGGCCTAACAAGATTCTCCTTCCTGTTTGACTAACTCACTGGATCCCCCGGGACTTTTGCTCCATTGCAACGCAATATTCTATAGTCACCTTTTCTATTACTGGCAATGCGTCAGCTACGTACAGTCCTCCTGCATGGATAAAGTCAAGAGGTTCCGGGACAGCATTGTGGATACCCTATTCCATAAACAATCCTATAAAATCTTGGATATCTACAAGCCGTTGCTGCCACTGAACTCCTGCCCTTTGGAGTCTTCCTCAGTAGCAAACTGGAATAAGCACTTTTCAGAAACGGACTTGGTTGATAAAATTTTAAAAGGATACCTCACCACCCTAAAATTAACTCCAAACGAGATATGGCGTGAAACACAATTGAAAATAATGCATTGGGCGTTTATCCCTTTCCTCTCAAATAATTCAGAACCCCAATCTGCATACTGCCCACTCTGTAAGCAGCATAAACCTTCCCTCATGCATCGATTCTGAATGTGCCCACACATTGAAACCTTTTGGGACCGTATCCTCTCATACGTCCACAACATCACTCTTATCTCCCTACCGAAAGACACCTTACTCCTTCTTTTCAGTTACTGGGCAATGGCACAACACTCGCTGCATGCCGGGGCTAAAGAGTGGACTCTTACTTGCCTTCTCTTAGCCAGAAGAGCCATCCTGAAAAATTGCTTTCCTCCTCAGCCCCTTCAATCAACCAGATCAAAAAGGACCTGACTGCACTTTTCTTTAAGGAAAAGCTTAATACAGACTTTAACCTTCCTAAGGCGGTAAACTGTTTCCACCAAAAGTGGAAACTATTCGCAACTCACACGCTGCTACCAAATGAGGCTGAGCACCAAAAGGACACCTTCACATACTTCATGGATAGTACATCTTCTTTCACTGAAGACGATGTTGGATAACTACCATTTTCATCCCACCATGACTGGTATGTGCCATACGGTTTCAATCTATGTGAACTACTTGCCAAGTGGGCCAATACTCACAGCAGGCACCGGAAACAATTACATTCAACATGACCTGTCGGGAATAGGATTCCCCTCCCCCCCATCTTGCTTTACTAATAAGTCTTTCATTATTAAAAGTCGTTCATTTGTAGAAAATGTTAAATCTCTCTGAGTCGTTCTCATGACTCTGAGTACTCTTATATCTTTGTATTCCTGTATATTTACCTCAAAAAATTATTTTGAAAAAAAAAATGCTCATGGACAGATCTTATCTCATCCTAAAGATGTTGATGAAGATATTTACCTCTTTTTATCAGAAACTATTTTCCTCCCCCTCATCTGAATATGCTCCATTCTTTCTTAGTCTGCATGGGTGAGTGGAGTTTACCATATTTAGTTTCAATAATTTTTTATTAAAGTTTGTCACAAAGAGCAAAGGTAAAGTGAGCAAAATTTGTAGTACAGTTGGGTATTACAAAGAAAATCGTATGAATGAGCTCTTATGCCATAGTAAAAAAAAATTCATAACATAACAGTAATAGCGCCATCTATTGCTAGGCACATGGTAAATGGTGTTACTCCTTACCCCAGTCACCCCATAAGGGATCAAATTGTGACGGGGGAGGAGACAACGCTGCCCACCTTTTATGTCGACTGCTTTACTTTAATAAAAGGCATATAACAAAGGGGAGATAGAGCTGAAGAACAGTTCAGTAGTATAAATTTTATTGATACGTAGTTACAACATGTTAAGAGAGTTCTGCTGAAACCATGTTAGCCATTGAGACCAATTAGCTTGAGTTGCGGAAAGGCGTCCTTCCGAGGAAGCGAACATACTGTACATTGATAAGAGCCATGGGTGTGCACCAGGGAGATCACTTCACTTCTGTTAGGGGCACCTGGGGATTTCCAGTTGCAAATTATTGTTAGTCTGGCTGCAATGAGAATGTGGAAGGCAATACAGCGTACATGAGGGTGACAGTTGTCAATTCCTATACCTAGCAACGCAAGTTCAGGAGAGTGTTTTACATCTACTTTGGTCACTTTAGAGAGTAATTGAAATATGTTCCTCCAGAAGGAGGATAACCTGGTGCATTCCCATAGGTCGTGGTACAATGGTCCTGTAACCCCACATTTCCTACAACAGAGGGGCAAAGTAGAAATGTCAAATTTGTGGATATGAGCCGGGGAGATATTCCAATGGAGTACAAATTTATGTACAATTTCGTGGAGGTTGGTAGTTCGAGATGCACTAAGGCTAATGTTCAAAGCAGTTAACATTTGGGATTCGCTAAAAGATTTGTCTATATCTTTTTCCCATTGTAGCATGGGATTTAATTATTTAAAGGGTTTTTTTTCCTGTAGAAGACTGTAAAATGGAGAAATTCCTTTGTTGTGGGGGTCACTACCCTATAGGTATCTCCAAGCTCGGGCATGTAGGGATACCCGGAGGTGGGGGTTGCGGAGAAGGCAATGGGTCACTTGTACATATCTGTTTATGGAATTGCATATGCTTTTTGCGGTGATGTAAATGGTTTAAGAAGATTGTTAGTATAGAGATCAGAGATGTAAATTAGGCCCTTGTCTTGCCATGTGTTCATGGATATATTAGGGATGATTAGGGAGCGTATTGCTATTGGCAAGGGGGTGGTACGGGTTGAGTCCTCTTTAGGGGCATGTAAGAGAAGGTCAGCTAAGGCCATTGCTAAGACCTTAATGGTAGGGGAGAGGGCCGCAAATTGGAAATTCACTTTGGGTGTACTGAGTAACCATTTGCTCAGAAGGTGGCCTGGGACTTGTAAGGATTCGATATCATACCAAGGGCACGTGGATTTGGGAGAGAATCAGGATCTAAGATGTGCTAGAAGGGATGCTGTGTAGTAGTCTTTGATAGAGTTGAGTGAACATCTGGACGTTCGGGTTCGGCCGAACTTTCCAGAAACGTTCAGGTTCGGTACCAAACGTTATCCAAACTTTACACCGGACCCCGAACCCCATTGAATTCAATTGGGACCCGAACTTTTCGGCACAAAAATGACTGTAAAAAAGTCCTGGAAAGTGCTAGAGGGCTGCAAAAGCAAGAAAATGGGAGATGTTATTAGATCTGCAATCTGTCCCTCAAAGCAGTAGTAATCTCTACTTAGTCCAGTATCAGATCGTTCTGTAATCAGATTGTTCTGTAATGCAGGATGAGAGATCGTTCTGTAATCAGATTTTTCTGTAATGCAGGATGAGATGTTATAGATCTACAATCTGTCCCTCAAAGCAGTAGTAGTAATCTCTACCTAGTTATTATCACTGCAATCTGTCCCTCACAATCTGTCCCTCACAGCGCCGGCAGCATCCTCTCCCTAAACTAACCCGAGAGCATGTAACATGCAGCACTGTGACTCCAGCCTCATATAGAGGCTGGGTCACATGATGCACTGGCCAATCACAGCCATGCCATTAGTAGGCATGGCTGTGATGGCTTCTAGGGAAAACCAGTGAAACGCTTGTTGATTGGCTGCCCTGCAGCTATTCAACATGTGTGATAAAATACCAGAACCCAAACCCGAACGTTTTTCTCACAAACGTTCGGGTTCAGATTTGGGACACGGACACCTGAAAGTTCGGAACGTTACAGTTCGCGTTTGCTCAACTCTAGTCTTTGATAATTGGGAGCCCCATGCCTCCTGCCGATCTATGTTTCATGAGGTTGACACGTGAACATCTGACCCACATCTGACCCTTCTTTGTTGCCATACATATTTGCCAAGAATGCTTTGTATGAATGTAAAGAAGGATAAGAGAATCGGGATGGGAAAGCGTCCTGAATAGGTAAAGTATTTGGGGTAGCAATAGCATTTTAAAGGCTGCTAGTCTACCTGACCAGGAGAGTAAAGTTTTAAAAATCCATTCTAGCTCCTTAGGGAGGTTACTTAGAAAGGGAGTAAAGTTGGCCTTAACTAGAGAAAATACTGAGGTTCTTAGATAGACCCCCAGGTAGGAGATGGAATCATTGGCCCATGGATAAGGGAATTTACCTTGAAGTGTGGTTTGCATGTCATGTGGTAACCCTAGAGGTAGGATGAGTGACTTAGTTTTGTTTACATTATAATACGATATTTCACCGAATGCAGACAATATGCGTTATGCTGAGGCCAGGAAGGGACCAGGGTTAGATGACATAAGTATGACACCGTCAGCAAACAGACTGATTTTATGCTCACTTGGGCCAATGGTGAATCCAGTTATGTCAATTTGAGATCTGATTTTTTTCAGTGAGGGGTTCCATCATGAGGTTTAAGATTAAGGGGGAGAGTGGGCACCCTTGTCTTATGCCATTGGTTATTGAGAACGGCTTGGATAACATAGAAGAACAGTATACATGTGAGGAAGGTTGAGAGTATAATGCCAAAATCGCAGTGAGGGTGTGGCCTTGAAAACCAAATTTCTGTAGTGTCAGATTTAGATATTTCCAATTGACTTTATCGAATGCCTTCTTTGCATCTATAGAAAGGAGCAGAGAAGGCATTCTTCGGCTTTCAGCGTGATGAATGATGTTAATCACTCTGAGGTTAGCATCAGACGTCTGACGTCCTATGGTGAATCCTGCCTGGTCAGGATGGATAAGGGATGGGAGTAAGTCAATCAGTCTGTTTGCTATGATCTTAGCATATAATTTAGTGTCATGATTCAGAAGCGAAATAGGACGGAAGTTTTGAGGAATGGTTGGTTCCTTACCTGGCTTTAGCGATGTAACGATTGTCGCTGAGAGCATTTCTATAGGGAGCGAGGCAGAGGAAGCACCATCATTGAACAGGGGGGTAAGATGGTTGTCAAGAATGAATTTGAACATTTTATAGTACTCCCCCACAAATCCATCAGGGCCCGGGGATTTGTTGTTGGGAAGAGAGACGATTGTAGCCCCAATTTCCTCTGCAGTAATGGGAGTATTAAGGACTCCCCCTTGCTCAGGGGTCAGGCTGGGGAGGTGAACTGAATCTAAGAAGGAGGAAATGGAGGGAGTAGCAGGTTGGATTGTTGCAGGGTCATTTTTCAAGTTGTATAAAGATTTGTAGTAGATGCTAAAGGCAGTCGCAATGTCCTGTGGGTTATGTAGCTGCCCTTTAGTAACTGGATGGAGTAGATATGGGATGTGGGTTTCAGTGCAACGCCCTTTGATTTAAAGCCATAAACCTCCCAACCTTTGCCAGAGATGTAAAAATGCATCTTTGTTCGTTTATGGAGTTTGTCATAATTTTCAATGAGAAGGGTCCTTAATTCTAGACGGAGTTTGAGTAGTTTCGATTTGAGATTGAAGTTTGGATGCTGATTATTGACAGCATCAGTAATTTGAATGTTTGTTATTAGTTTGTCAATGAGCTGCTTCCTCTGCCTTTTTTCCCTAGCCCCTAGTTGTATAAATAGGCCACGCATAAAAGCCTTATGTGCAGCTCAAAGAGTACCCGGGTTAGACACTGAGTCTTTGTTAAGCATAAAAAAGGTTAGTAGGTGATCCTGGAGGGTAGCTGCATGTGAATCAGATTGTAGAATCTTTGTGTTCATTCACCATGGGGTGAGCTTGGACAATCTTCTATAGTGATGCATATAGGGGAATGGTCTGACCACATGGTGGGTAAGATGGAGGAATCTGATACCTTCTGAAGAGTTTATTGATCTACTAGGAAGAGGTTGATTTTTGGGTAAGAGTTGTGGCATGGTGAAAAGAACGTGTAGTCATATTCTTCCATGTGTTGGCATCGACATCATGGAGTTGGAAGGTTGGCCCAGAGCCAGTTTGCATCTTTTAGGTTGCAGTGAGGAATCCAGTGTAGGGTCCGGAGAAATGTTAAAATTGCCACACCAGATCATTTTGC
This sequence comes from Glandirana rugosa, assembly GCA_018402905.1. Classification (NCBI taxonomy): domain Eukaryota; kingdom Metazoa; phylum Chordata; class Amphibia; order Anura; family Ranidae; genus Glandirana; species Glandirana rugosa. The sequence continues at coordinate 652,312 of BLSH010523822.1, read as the reverse complement.
CCTGCTGGATATTACTGACTTGCTTATGAAGTTTGTGCAGGAAGTGCAGTTGGTGCACATCCGGGGCATATACCGTAACAATAGTATACGTGGCATTATTGATGGAGCAGCAAAGGATTAGAAGCACCCTCCTTTGTCTTTGATGCAGTCTTGTAGTTCAAAGGAGAGGGGGTTTCTGATAGCAACAAGGATGTCCTTTTTTTTTTTGCTGGTGCACTAACAGTGAAGATTTTATCAAAGTTCTTGTGAGAGCATTTCAGTGGGTTGGAGGCATGGAAGTGGGTCTCCTGTGTACAGAGGATGTCACATTTTGATTGTTCTGCTAGTTTTCATAGTGAACCTCTCTTTGCTGGGTGATTAAGACCCTTGACATTAATGGATAGAGTTTGATGGTCATAGTTGTGGGAACGTGTATAGGAATGTCATAAGTGGTAAGGTTTGAAGTTACAGATGATGGAAGATTATTTGGAGGAAATCGCTGCACAGAGTAAGTGCAGAGCTGCAGTAGTTGTGGTACTTGAATTGTCAGAAACGTCAGTAATTGTAAAGCAGGCAACCAGTTTCTACGGAAAAGATTGACAATGAGCAAGGTGGATTTTGATCCATAGAGAACAGCAGCTAACAGGTTTGAAGCAGAAAAAAAAAGAACACGAACAAAACAGTAAGGAAATAGAGCACAATGCCCTGCAACCAACTTGTACCTGATCTATGGCACACTAGTGCCAAGGAAGAGGCAGTGGGGGTAAAGAGTTCCAAAAGGCTGAGCATGGCAACTCATCGTGTGGGGTAATGATGTTTCATAGTAAGCCAAGGCTGCTGCTAGTGGGTTTTAACCCTACCAGGGCGTTGCGGGTGCTCCTGGTGCCCCAACTTTGCAAGGGATGTAAGCCATCCTGGAGAGATGGCACAATGTGTTTGGTACCTTTTGTGTGTGATTGCGAATTTTGCTGGAGCCGCCCATTGGTACAGGATGTGGTGGTTGCGCAAAGCTTTTGTTACTGTGTTGTCTGTGACGTTGCAGGCTGCGACGTGACAAATCTGCAAATAATTTAGTTGTGAGTATGGATAAGGCAAGGTGCCCATTGATCTTGCTTTCTGCATTATCTGTTCTTTAACATGGCAGAAATGGATGCAGAGTATTACATCCATGGGAACTGAGTCCATGGATGCAATCGATTATAAGCTCAATGTTTTTTAAATCTGGCACTAGAGCTTTAAACAAGCTTTTGTCGTATGTAGGTAGGTCTGGAGCCTACACTGATTCAGGAACGCTGCAAATTTTTAAGTTGTTACAGCGAGACCTATACTCTATATCTGTCAATTTATCTTTTATCCATCTATGTTCTTCAGTATGATCATCATATACGTCAATAAGATTATTAACAGTAAAGGCGATTGCTCCCATGTTCGTTTCAACATGAGACATCCTATTCTCAATGACTGTGACAGTGTGGTCAAATTTTTGGAATAAGGTGAGCATGTTCCCTTGAAGAGAGCTCCTCAGGGACATGGGCATTTCTTTTAGTGTGTTGTCCCTAATAGGTTTTCCCATAGTAGGATAGGTGGTTATGGGGTCTGGTTGAGAACTCTGGGATCCCTGGATGTTAGGCTGCTGGATCCTGTCATGGCACTCTGGTCCTGGGGAGTCCAGCCTGATTCTGGCTTTAGCTGGGTTGTCAGCTGTGGGGCAGCCTAGTGGAGATGGCAGCGTGGACCTGTGGATTGGCAGGTACTGGGGAGATTTGTGATGACTGGGAGTCTGAGAAGACATCGGGGCTGCGTGTCATTGTGTCGGCCATGGCGTCATCTTGACGGGTGCCACTCGGCCGGCTGATACTTGAATTCTGCCATTTTTCTTGAGCGTCTGTCCCTCTTTCTCTTTAGGGACATGCTGCTGGGCAAGGGGCAGAGAGCAGGCAGGGATTAGGTGTGTATTGATGTCCCTTGCGCCTCTGGTGTTTGTTAAAATGTGAGAAATATTTTTGTGCAGCTGCTGTTGGTAACCTATAGTGGTAGGGAATTTGCTTGTGTTTTGTGTTTGAACAGCGCTTGCTAATTAGAATCAGTTTTTAGATTGTAATAGTGATTAAACTGTAATAGTGATTGCTGCTGTAGCCCATATGTCAATTATCTGTAAAAGCATGTGTTGAAGCAACTAGGTAAAGTGCTGGTGATGAGGTGAATCTGATGTGATAAAGTGTTATCCAGTGAGATTGTGAACATTGAACTTTGTCCGCACTCAATTTACTAGTTGCTGCTGTAGCCCAAATGTCTTACTCAGGTATAATCTTAAATACACTATTACAGTCTAAAAACTGATTCTAATTAGCAAGCGCTGTTCAAACACAAAACACAAGCAAATTCCCTACCACTATAGGTTACCAACAGCAGCTGCACAAAAATATTTCTCACATTTTAACAAACACCAGAGGCGCGAGGCACATCAATACACACCTTCTATTAGCACAACATCAGGTTTGCTAAGAACCACGCAGCCATGGATATCTATGACATATTTGAATATACCAGCATTAAGAAAATAGATGCAGATAGCATATTTTCGAAAGATTTTAGTACACCCAATAAAGATATGGAAAAAATATTTAAAACACTCAAGAACCAAATGGACAAACAAATACGTACATGGTGGGACATCACCACACTGGAGCAATACATTAAAGATAATATAACACCAAGAAGACTAAGGTGGGACATAGCCCCTAATGATGGATTGGAAGACCAGGAACTACAGGAAGATTGGTACAATTTCTTCAAAGGAAGTGAAAACAAACTACTAAAGCTAATTATAGCAAGAAGACAACTTAAACTCAAGATAATCAATGAAAATATCAAACAATTAAAGGATCAACTGAGCCCACATGTTGAAACTCAGGAATATAAGGATAAATACAAACAACTGAAAGAATATTTGGATAAATTGGATAAAGACACCCAACACAAAAAAACAAAAAAATACCAAAGGGACATAACAGATTATAAAAATAAATTAGTATACAAATGGCAAACCAACATTGAAGAAGAGAAAGAAGGCACCACATCCAGAGCCTCATCAATAGACATAGAAGAAGACTCACCAATCATCAGCGACCAAACTAATCACATGAAACAGGACCAACCAAATGAGGCGCCCAAAAGAATTCAAACAGACAAACATATAACTAAAAAGACAGAAAAAACACCAAGAACACAGAGAGATACAATCCACAAGGGAGGAACACAATACCAAGTACCCATACAGAACAGATATGGACCTTTAGACCACCCACCCTACTACCCCCATTATCCGAATGAATACAGAGAACCCACCAGAAGGGATTTTCACAGGAGGGACCAATGGGAACCCCCAGGTTACCATCCAGGATACAGAGGAAGACAGAGAATGTACAGAGGCAGGGGAAGAGGGGGATGGACGAGACCATGGTACGATCAATACATACCACCCAGAAGAACAAGAGAGGAGGAAAAAGAAGACGAGGATGTAGAGGAGGCCAGAGCCAAAAGAAAAAGAGAATGACAGAACAAGGAATATTTAATTTAAGCTCAGTTAAGTTTACCGATAAGGAACTCAAAATTTTAAATATGGGATTAAAATTTGCACCCCAGAAAAAATGTGATGAATTCACCTTGTACATAGATTTACAAAAATTCATTAGAAAATTACAAATCAAAAAATGTTTTCAGGATAAGGAAGAAGGAAATAAATTAGAACAAAACAAATATCAGCATAGTGGACTACGCAACAAATCTACTTTCAACCCCAAGATACCAAACAACCACTTTATTGACAGTTTCAAAAATATGGTGGAACAAGATATAAAAGAATTAAGAAAACAAGTGAAGAAAACAAGAGGACAGAAAGAAATATGGGAAGGCATCAAGGAACTAGAAAAAAGAAAAGGAATAGTAATACGACCAGCCGACAAGGGAGGAGGCATTGTGATCCTCAATCTAGAGGATTACCAAAAAGAAATGAACAGATTAGTAGAAGATAGTACCACCTACACTAAACTAAAAAAGAACCCGCTAATACAATACAGATCACTTCTGAAGAAATTACTAAAAAAAGCCCATAAAGAAGGAATACTAAACAAAAAAGAATACAAATATTTACTACCGAAAGCACCGAGAACACCTATCATATACCAAGTCCCAAAGATACATAAACATCAGAAAGAACCTCCAGGAAGACCAATAATCAATGGAAGAGATTCTCTATTTGCCCGAGTAGGGGAATACCTGGATCATTATTTACAACCACTAGCACAAGCTGGCCAGGCCTACTTGAAGGATAGTAAACACCTTATACAACTACTAGAAGAACTACAAGTAGATGAAAATATGATCCTGGCAACCATAGATGTGGAGTCCCTCTACACGAACATAGGACAAGAGGACGCCATCAGAGCAGTAAAAGGAGCTCTACAACAATCAACAAACTTACCACAAGAACAACAAAAATTGATTCTAGAAACATTGGAATTAGCAATGGCAAAAAACTACTTCTGGCATGATAACAACTACTACGTCCAACACAGAGGAATAGCCATGGGCGCTAAATTTGCCCCAAGTGTGGCAAATATATTCCTCAACCATTGGGAACAAGAAGAGATTTTCAACAAGCATAGAGAGGAATTATACATCTACAAAAGATTCATAGATGATATCATTATAATATGGAAAGGAACTGAACAGAGTCTAAAAAACTTCCTGGAAGAAATAAATATAAATGCTTACAACATAAAATTTACAGGAAAATGGGACAGGAAGGAAATCCACTTCCTAGACTTAACCATCTACAACAATAACAACACCTTACACACCAAAACTTTTTTCAAGAACACAGATAGAAACAGCTACATACCCACCCATAGCTGCCACCACCCAAAATGGCTCAGGGGTATACCAAAGGGACAATTCACAAGAATCCGACGAAATTGCACAGAAGACAAGATATATGAAGAACAAGCAGCGGTACTTTTGAAGAGATTTCTTGAAAAAGGATACAAGGAGAAAGAACTACAATCAATAAAAAACCAAATAGCGGAATAAGATAGAACGGAATTAATAAAGGATAAAACAACAGGCACAAGGAAATACGAACTCCCTTTCATTACCCAATATAACAAGGACTACAAACAAATGGAGAAAATAATTAAAAAACACTGGCACGTATTAAAAAGAGATAAAAAACTACAAAAAATCATAACAAAAAAACCCATATTCATCTATCGGAAGACAAGAAACCTCAGGGATAGACTGGTACACAATATACCAGTACCACCAAAAAGACCTAAACTGTTTGGGGAGCTGAGAGGCTTCTATTCATGTGGAAAATGCATTATATGTACCACAGTGAAAAACAGGGTAAGGAAAACCAATCAATTCAAATCAACGGCAACAGGAAAAGAGTATGAGATAAACAAATTAATTACATGCCACAGTACACATGTTACTTACTTACTGACATGCCCATGTGGGATGCAGTACGTAGGCCGCACCACAAGAAAACTGGCAACTAGACTGAGGGAACACGTAAATAATATCAAGAAAGGCTTTAGAAATCACAGCCTTTCCAATCATTTCAGAACCCACCATAACAGAAATCCAAGTCTACTAACATACTGTGGAATAGATAGAATAGAAAAGCATTGGAGAGGCAATAATATGACACAAGCCATATCCCAAAATGAAACAAGGTGGATTTATGAACTAGGCAGTCTACAGCCTCAAGGAATGAATGTAGAAATAGATCTCAACTGTTTCTTAACTGATTTTTAACTAGATCCATGTAAATGTGTATGTTACAAGGAGGGTGCAATCCCATTTTTTTTCTCCGACCAAATCTAGGTATAACCCATTTTTAATACAGACTTTTATCTTAGTATTTCAATTTTTATTTTTATTTTTATTTTCATGTTAATTTTAATTTTATTTTTATTTTTATTTTTATTTTATTTTTATTTTTATTTTTATTTTTATTTTTATTTTATTTTATTTTTATCTTATTTTATTTTATATTTTTATATACCCCTTTTTTTCATTTTTTCATTTTTTACATTTTTTTAATTTTTCTCATTTTTTTCATTTTTTCAATTTTTCATTTTTCCTTTTTTTAATTTTTAATTTTTTAATTTTTTTATTTTTTCATTTTATTTCATTTTTTCATTTTTTTCATTTTTTTCATTTCCACATTTATTTATAGTTTTATATATATATTTTTTATTATTTTTTTATTTTTATTTTTATTTTTATATTTTTATTTTTATTTTATTTTTTATTTTTTCATATTTTTTCTCATTTTTCAATATTTTTCAAATTTTTTCCACATATTACCCTTTTTTTCCACATGTGGTTCAAACATTCAATATGGTTTTATACAATACGAACCCTCCCTATTTATCGGTTAACATCATTCATCATGGTCTCATCCACATAATACCCCAGCTCATAACATCCCAAACAAAAGGGACGGAGCGGTATTGGTTTTAGTTTTAATTTTAATTTTAGTTTTAATTTTTTAACGTTGATATTAAAACGATAAAACGAATAAAGAACCCCACCGAGGGGACAATAATCAGGCAGAAAGGATAATAGCAACCTCCAATTAGCATTCACATAGGGGGCAGAACCTATGACGTACGGGCGGCCGGAATGTATTTAAAGTAAAGAACGTGCCTTGAACTCCACCTCTGATGACGTTACTCTGTGACGAAACGCGTAAGGTGGAACGCAAGGCACGTACACGCACGCTTAGGTGACACGCAAGCTGAAGCAGAGAGACTACACGTGGTCACGGATAGAGTTCGGCCGGAGGGTTGATCGTTCGTATCCCATTCTGCTGCTGTTTTTACTTGTTACCTTGAAATGGGCCAATAAAGTGGAGATATTTTACGCGATGAGGAGTCTTTCTTTTCTTTTATAAACTACATCGGACCAAAGACGGAGAACAGGAACAGGAGGCGCATATCCGTGGTCGGATTATAGACCAAAAGCGTTTGTTGACTTTTCCACACCGTAAGGTTGGAAAGTCAACAGGATCTGGTAAGCGGGGTACAATACCCGAAAAAACCTTCTTAATTATATTCACCAAAGGCACGGCACGAGCACTTTACCGAAGATGTCACATTTAAATGGACTGCATTAATTTTAGAAAATTCAACCCAAAGTCATTTTGCACTGTCACTTTTGTTGAAATCATTTGCACTTTGTTAAAGAGCACCTTAGCACTGGTAACACAGTTCAATTATTTTGGAAAAGTTTTAGAAAAATAGTCATTGTGTATTTAAGATTATACCTGAGTAAGACATTTGGGCTACAGCAGCAACTAGTAAATTGAGTGCGGACAAAGTTCAATGTTCACAATCTCACTGGATAACACTTTATCACATCAGATTCACCTCATCACCAGCACTTTACCTAGTTGCTTCAACACATGCTTTTAAAGATAATTGACATATGGGCTACAGCAGCAATCACTATTACAGTTTAATCACTATTACAGTCTAAAAACTGATTCTAATTAGCAAGCGCTGTTCAAACACAAAACACAAGGGATTAGGTGGCTTATCCAGGCTCAGAGGTGCCGTTAGATGCTTTTAACTCCGCTGGATGACAGGAGCCTGTGTGTTAGGCCTCCATGCTGTCTGCGCGCCGGCCACACCCCCAGTTTACCATATTTAATTGCTCAGCAGCTGCAGAGCTTAAAGTGATTTTAAAGTCTCTTTTTTTCACTAAAAATAGCAAACATGTTATACTTACTTGCCCTGTTAAGAGGTTTTGCACACAGCAGCCCAGATCCTCCTTTCCTGGGTCCCTCTGCGGCTCTCCAGGCTCCTCCCTCCTGTTGAGTGCCCCCACAACAAGCAGCTTGCTGTGGGGGCACCGAAGCCACATCATAGCTCCCTGTGTCCATTCAGACATGGAACCACTTTCTCTCTCTTTATTGGCTAACCAACTTTGACAGCAGTGGGAGCCAGTGGTGCTGCTGCTGTGTCTCAGCCAATCAGGAGAGCCCTAGCTGGCCAAGGCACTCGTGGATAGAATGCATTAAGATAAAAAAAACCTTCTGACATTACAACCACTTTAAATGCTCCATGTATTGATTTAGAGATAACAGAAATGATTAAACCTTTAAAACCTTTAAAAGCTCCAGGCCCAGACGGGTCCTCAATATCTTATTACATTTTCATCTGTCCTGGTCCCTAAACTTACCAAACTGTTTAATTATAGGTATGAAAAAACACATAAAAAACACATAAAAAGTTGTGCTCCTACAGTAAAAAGCATGAACAAGCTGCTGGCATAACAATCTCAACAAGAATTGTGCATAAGCATTTTACAGTGAAAATGCTGCTTGTTTAATTATATCCTTAAAGATATAACATTTCCTGAAGATATGTTTTTAGTCACCATAGTTCTTATTCTCAAGCTCAATAAGGACCATACTCCCTAAAAATTTATCACCCAATTTTCATATGTACAATTCTCTTTTTCAGATCCTCAGAGAGTTCTTTGTAACGAGGTGCCATGTTGAACTTTTCAGGCTGACCCCCCACCCCTTCAATCTTTGCAGTAATGCAGACAGCACTGATACGTCTATTTCCCAAAGAAAACCTCTGGATATGATGCTGAGCACCATGGCGAAGTCTGTTTTGAGTGGAACCTGTCCTGTTAAACCACTGTATAGTCTTGGCCACCATGCTGCAGTTCAGTTTCAGGGTCTTGGCAATTTTCTTATAGCCTAGGCCATCTTTATGTAAAGCAACTCAGAGAGTTCTTTGCCATGAGGTGCCATGTTGAACTTTCAGTGACCGATATGAGAGAGTGAGAGTGATAACACCAAATTTAACACACCTGCTCCCCATTCACACCTGAGACCTTGTAACACTAACAAGTCATATGACACCGGGGAGAAAAATGGCTAATTGGGCCCAATGTGGACACTTTTGTTACCGGCGGTTTAGACATTAATGGCTGCGTATTGAGTTATTTTGAGGGGACAGCAAATTTACACTGTTATACACGCTGTACACTCACTACTTTACATTGTAGCAAAGTGTCATTTCTTCAGTGTTGTCACATGAAAAGATATAATAAAATATTTACAAAAATGTGAGGGGTTTACTCATTTTTGTGAGATACTGTATATGCATGGGTGGCTTTCATACCACAACCCCTCCTGCACAGTAGTGATAGTTCATATAAAACATAGAGTGATGCTTCGATGGTGTGTAATGTTATCTCCTCATAAGTTTGAATTGACAACAGTTATACAGATTTAGAATTGTTGCAACCTTTTTTTTTTTATTTGTCTATTCCAATTAACAAAGGGTTTAGTCCTTATTTTAGGATAGTTTGCAGAGCCATGCACATGCTTACCTTGTGGCTAAGTGTACAACCGAAACCACTGGCAAAGTGTCATTTCTTTAATGTTGTCACATGAAAAGATATAATAAAATATTTACAAAAATGTGAGGGATGTACTCACTTTTGTGAGATACTGTATATGTAAATGCTAATGATTGGTGTTTTAGTGTATAGGTTTTTATTTGCTAATTTATAGTGTTAAGCACCACTTTTGTTTTATATATTGTTTCTAAGTTTCTCCAGCAAATATGGGACAGGTTAACTCTTTTGCGTTCCATCTCTGATGACTTTGGGAAGAAGGCAGGGTCAGGCACACCATTGGAGCTGGTTGTGCTATGCCATGTCCCTACAGCTGGTGACAGTGACAATGCAGTCTCCTCCCTCCTCCTCCTCAATGCCCTCTTTGGTTGAGTCATCATCTGAACCACCTGTAACCTGCAAACATTTAAGATACTATGCAATGGTTCAGGGAAAAAAGTGCATTGCAATGCTGCAGCTCTGCAAGGGCAGGCCCAGAGATGGTTAACCCCACCCTATCGTGTGTCAGGAAAGGTTATATATGATAACAGCATCAATGACCTGTCCACCCTACAGCAACATTTCATACACATGCCTTGCATGACATGCATTCTCAATCTGGTAGTGTAGTGCTTCCTGGATAGGCACCCTGACTTACAATATTTTCTGAGACAGGCAAGGAAAGTCTGTAGCCATTTCAAGTGGTTATACCTAACCAGTGTGTGACTGAGTGGAATTAATTTTGAACTCCATCTGCCTCCACACCACTTGATATTTGACATGCCTATCTAGTTAAGCTTTACTTTGGCCAAGCTGCTGCAGCTGCATATGCATTGACAGTCATAAATGAGTACCTATGCAAGTATGACATTAGAACAGGCTCAAAGAGCTGGGGATCTTCTCTTCACAACAAAATGATGAGATGTGACAATGTAGACATCATCATCAAAATTCCTGTGATCTATCTGCTGGTGCAGACACTGAATGGCATTATAGACAGGGCACTGGAGGCACAGGAGCAGGGGCCTCGCTATATCCCTACACCATCATTTTGGTTAGGTGGATGTAGCTACTAACAATATCGTGCTCATTAACCTCAAGGACTAGGGTTCCTCTGCTTCCTGTAACTTGTGGCAGATGGGCTTATTCATGCTCCAGAGCCTGCTTTGGGATCCTAGGATTTGTGGCATCAAGGAGAAGAACCATTACTGGTTGGCAACCCTCATGGATTCACGTCATAAGGGGAAAGACACAGAGCTTAGCCTGTCTTCAAAGAAGGAGAAAAAGAAACACAGTCTGAAGCTATATATATATGCTGCATTCAGTCTAGACTACATATACAGTACACTCGGCGGTGTATAGTATATAATACAGTTTAGTGCGTTGTTGAAAAAATCCCCATCATATCCGGAAGATCAGCAAGGAGAGGCACACACCCCCAGGCCACTAAAAGAGAGCAAGCAGCCTTTGTGTCTACAATGAAAAGTGGTGGTGGCAGAAATGGTGCATCCTCTGCAGGCGGGTCACGCTTGTCCTTTTTTTCTGCTGTTGGCCGTTATTGAGACACAACATGTCATACAGAAGACTTGGTGGAGTGGATAACTAAGCCGTCCTCATCCTCTTCATCCTCTGTCACCCAGGTTCATACTAGTTTGTCTTCCAACGCAGCTGCCAAAGCAGCCTATTCCACTCTCTCCTTGTCCACAGTTACTCCTTCCGTAGCCCACCATCATGCATGGAAGAGTCACCAGAATTATTTGACCGTAGTGTTGGTTAAATGCTGATGGAGGACGTGCAGCAATTTGAAGGCTCCGATGTTGGTTCCCAGGTTGAGGAAGGGAGTAACGTGAGCCTATAGACTCACTGACTTCCAAAGCTTCAATGTGTGGGCTTTTTTAACCACTTCAGCCCCGGAAGGTTTTGCAGCTTTAGGACCAGAGCACTTTTTGCGATTCGGCGCTGCGTCGCTTTGACTGACAATTGCGCGGTCGTGCGACATTGTACTTGACACCTGTTCCTCTCTCACCTTATCCGACGAAACCGTCGACGCAACCTTCTGTTTGATCATACTTGGACCCACTGTCTCCTACTTCTCCTACTCCTGCCGAATCAATAGGTGAGGTGGTTCAGAAGACATACTGTACAACACAGAGTTATTGCCGGTTGTCGTCTTTTTTTCCTGTTCGCACTGGGCGGACGTCTCTAGCCTTCTCGTGTGCAGACTTGAGGTCAGTGGAACATTAGAGCATACGGCAG
>BLSH010523822.1:607376-628989 GCA_018402905.1 Glandirana rugosa | reverse complement strand
ATCGTAGCGATCGTTGTTTTATGCAGAGCTTGATCTGCAACTCAAAGCAGCGGTATGTGAAATCTCTAATTTCTGCTATCTGTCCTCAGAGCAACAGCACAGACAGCAGTAGTAAAGTAATCTATCTCAGGATGCAGGATCAGGTCTTAAAATGTCTCAAATCTGTCCCTCAAGCTTTCAGCTTCCTTTCCCTACACTAACCCAAGGAGCATGTGACTGCAGCACTGTGACTCCAGCTTATAAAGAGGCTGGGTCACATGATGCACTGGCCAATCACAGCCATGCCATTAGTAGGCATGGCTGTGATGGCTTCTAAGGGCAAACCAGTGAAACGCTTGTTGATTGGCTGCCCTGCAGCTTCTCAACACGTGGAGTAAAATAGCAGAACCCCGGACCGAACCCAAACTATTTTTGAAATGTCCGGGTCCGTGCCACGGACACCCGAAAGTTCGGTACGGACCCGAACGTTACAGTCCAGGTTCGCTCAACACTACTCAGGAGTTTAAAAGCTACATACTCTCACTTCTATTCAACATTGGGGATCATTTACTCACTTAGCCGCAGGATTGCTGGTTGCCTCCTGTCGATATCCACTGGGATATTCCTAGTGAGGGAAATGTAGACTCATGTCACTATAGGACAGTTGGACTCATTCCCACCACCTTCCTGGCTCTCTCAAATGAGCTTCTTCCTGACCCAGCTTGATGTTAGGGACAATGGACCTGTAAATAGGCCCCTCAGCTAAGCCTAGCTAGAACCTTGGTGTCTTCACAAAGGCTTCTCTATCAATCCTGCCCCAGGGGGCAGAGCCCCTGCACAGGTGTCTCCTCCTGTAGGACTAGACCCAGGAACACTGCACTATGCTGCTCAAGACTCAGACTATTTATGAGTTTTTCCTCCACCTTCTGGGCCTTCCTCGCCCAGGGATTGGCTGGAGTCAAGCTGTGCCTCTGCTCCACCTCCCACTATACTTCTAAAAGCCTCTAGAAGACAGGGTGAAATAACAGAACAGCACCCTGTGATACACTGAGCATCTCTAAGCAATCACCCCCTGCTCCATTGATTACAGAGTAGCAAAACTAAATTTACCCAGCAGGCTACTCTACGCTAGTAGAGTGCTACATTGTGGTAATGTTGGGCTTGTTCTTTTTTAGCAGCTGTGGCACAAGCTGTATGTGGAGGGTGTGGTGCTTGGGTGCACTGCAAACTGTTTTTGAGGACTAAACTGCACCACAATCATATACAGTGCTTTGTTGCAAACAGGGGGCAGCTTATTTGGTGTCACCAACCATCAATGCTGCTCTTGCTGTTACCTACCCCCTTAAAACTAATTATAAAAAAATAAATAAATAAAAGACCCTATCATAATTAAACAGAATTACTGTACAATAGAGCTGAAGAAAAAATATATAAATAAAGAAATGGTGCAATTAGTGATACTGCGCAACCTGATCCTCCTCCTATAGAGGGTATATGTGAAAATCACACCATAAAATGTATCTCAATGTGAAACACAGATATGTGCCAACTTATTAGATATACAAGTATTAAATAAACAATTGTGCATCAATAAATAATCTATAAGCAAATAACAATAGTCCTTGGACGGCAAAAACATGGACAGACAATATTGGAGTATTCTCCCACTCTCCCTGGGTTGGAAGTCTCTCACAGAACAGAGTCTCTAGAAAAAACGTAAAAGTTCATAATCCAAAGTGACTTAGTGCCAGCAGTGCTCAAAAACTCTTTAAGTGCTTCAATTGTGCAGGAGGAGCCGATCTGGTGGGTCTGTGTAATACACCACCAAAAGGGCTACTGGATGGGTGATGTTTTCCCCATCCCATACTCCCAGAACTCTCATCTCAATGACAGTAAAGGAGTGCCCATATTTGTCATCAAGCACTTTTTTAGTATCCTTCTCCTTTAAGACCCGTCCTCTACGCTTCTCTACTCTCCACTCTCTGATCGCGGCTAAGTTCCACCCGCATAATACTCAGACATAAAGATAAAACAAAAATGCTCCCATAGTGCAGTACATTTAAAAAAAGTGCATTTATTAAAACAACAAAGTGCCTGCTTACATTTATTCAAAGCAAACAGCGCATAGATAAAAACAAAGCGGCATAATTCCGCCTCTCACTCTGCTTCCAGTATCGTATACAATCCGGCCACATCCTCCTATGCATTATGTCATGTCACGTGACTTGATCAGGGTAACCAGATTGGATGTTTGAGCTATCAATATATATGGTGTATCCCGGAAATGTCTCGTCAGCCATTTTGTTGAAGCCTAAGTACTGCGCATGTGTCGCGGCCATTTTGACATTGCCTGGTTTGTCATATATTGAATACACTATCTATCCCGGTGGGGCGAGGCAGTAAACATAGACGCATACCCCACAGTGGTTATATTAACGGACACACAACTGATTATAATATAAGGGACACATAGACTATCAGCAATAGGAGTTATGTAATGATATCCCATATATACAAATCCTCAGTATTTTGTCCGTCCTGTCAGCCATTATATTGTAGATCAGGACCGGTAGTTATACTTGTATGATTGTTACTAGCACTATTTCCAGTAGTTACATACGCAAGGCAGAGCGGGCTGGCAAAAATATATCAACATAAACCATATTAGACAGGTGGCAAAGATATAATGATGGCTATATAAAAGCCCAGATAGCCTAAAGGATGGATATGACTGTGACTAGGTGCAAGTGCCTATACAGCGCTTAGCTAAAAGTGGCATGTAAAAATTCAATAAATACTAAGGCATACCCAGTATAGCCTAGACACCCATAATAAAATATACTAGTGACTACATACAGACCAAAAAAATAGATCTATGACTAAGTGCAAGTGCCTGTACAGCGCTAAGCTGAAAGTGCATATAAAGCAAAAAAATATATAAATACTAGGGCATACCCAGTAAAAATAGATGCCCATAATGCAGTGACATTATAATAGTAGTAAAATACATAGTGACAAATAAGTGATAATGGGATTGAGAGTAATAGTACTATTGGTGTCCATGCGACGTGAACCACCAACCAGACCAGTGATGTTCCGCATAGAGAAGGTCACACTCATGGATCTAAATAAATAAGGGACTTAACTATACATAAAGTGCTATATTAAAGGTGAACAATCATGCCGGAAACAGAGTGGGAGGCATGTACATCTACGTAAACTAGTAACAGTACAAATGACCAGAATAAATGTCAATAATAGTATCCTAAAATCACTAATATCAATAATTACTTAAAAAAACAGTTCAGATCGAACTCCACATTCATACCTTTGGGTGTCAAAGTGCCCAAGGTGTAAATCCATCTAGATTTTTTTTGACATAGGGTTCTGACTTTATGATCCCCCCTCCATGATTTATTATATTTCTCTATAGCCCAAAACTGTAGATGGGAGGGGTCTCTATTGTGTACTGTTAGAAAATGTTTCGATACACTATGCTTAGAGAAACCCTTAATGATGTTTTGGATGTGCTCTTTCACTCTAACTTTTAACGCTCTCTTTGTCCTACCTACATATTGTAGATTGCAAGAACATTGTAATACATAGACTACCCCTACGTGTTGCATCCAATAAAGTCTTTAATAGGGTGAAGTTGTCCAGTTGAGGTAGCTTTAAACTCAGTCTTCTTCTGTTTTTTGGCGTGTTTACATGCAAAACAATGTTTACAAGGGTAGAAGCCAGTACCCGTAAAAAAGGTAAAAAGTGTTTTTAGGTGGAGGTTCTATTACGCTTTTTACCAACTTATCTCTGATTGTGGGGGCTAGTTTGTACACAAACTTGGGCTTATCAGGTAAAATGGTTTTCAAATGTCTATCTCCCTTGAGGATATGTCAGTGTTTTAACACTAGCTTTTCCACCTCTTTATGCTGAGCATTGTAATCCAGTATGAGGGGAGGAACTTCTGAAAATGTTTGTGGTTGTCGTATACCTTCTTGTAGCATGAGGTATCTATCCATACAGTTAACCTCATTAATTTGTTTCCCAATAACTTCCTTGGAGTAGCCCTTATCTATAAACCTTCTTTTCAGCATACTTGCTTGGATGATGTAGTTTTTCTCTATTGTGCAGTTTCTCTTGATCCTTATTAGTTGTCCTTTCGGTATATTATACAGCCAGGGTTTGAAGTGACAGCTTTTGATGGAAAGATAACTGTTCCTATCGACATCCTTAAAGTGGGTTTTGTTTAATAGTTGATTCCCTTCTAATCTGATAATGAGGTCCAAAAAAATCAATCTGCTTTTCATGTATAGTCCATTGTAATTGGATATTTCTGTCATTGTTGTTTAAATGATTAAGAAAATCAACTAAATAATCTCTGCTTCCATTCCATATGATTATCAAGTCATCAATGTATCTTTTATATAACACCAGTTCAGGGGGTATGTTGGTATAGATGCTAACCTCCTCCCATTGTGCCATAAATGAATTGGCTACACTGGGTGCGAATTTTGTCCCATGGCTACCCCTGTTAATTTTTTGTAATAAGCTTGGTTATGCCAGAAGTAATTATTTTTCAGACAGAAATCTATACATTTCACTAGGTATTTACGTTGTGAGCACTGTAAAGGACTAAAGTGTCTAAGGACCCATTTAGTTGCTTCACATGTCTGGTGATGTTTAATGACTGTGTAGAGGGAGGAGACATCTGCTGTGGCCAGCAGGCTCCATCCCTCTAGTACAGGTGTGGACTGCATAACTTGTAGCAAATGCTTAGTATCCTTGAAAAAGGTTTTGGTGGATTGAACCGCTGGCTGTAAAAAGGAATCAATATATTGTCCCATTCTTGCTGTAAGGGAATCTATCCCATTAACGATAGGGCTACCTGGAGGGTTATCTTTATCCTTATGTATTTTTGAAATAGTGTACAGTACAGGTATTCTACACGATTCGGGAATTAAATATTTAGCTTCTTTTTTATTTAATATGTCCTTTTTAGTGCCCAAGTGTACAAGCTTCTCTAATCATTTTTTGTATTGGATGGTAGGGTTCCCCCTTAACATCAAGTAGGTGGTGGAGTCCTCTAGTTGCCTATTAATCCCTGTCATATATTTCTCTTTAGATTGTAGCATGACTCCACCTCCTTTATCCGCTGGTCAAATAACTAGATCTGTCCTTCTCATCAAGGATTGTATCCCTTTCTTTATATGTATCGGATCTGAGATTTTCTTTACTTTCAACTCTTCGAGGTCCTGACATACCAATTTCTTAAACACTTCTATGTGTTGGTTGTCATGTACCTGTGGATTAAATAATGACTGATTCCTTAGGGTACTGTGTATTGTTTCTGCGGTATCTGGGATGGCCGTTCTAGAATTGACACGTGGGTTACTCAATAAGTATTTTTTAATATTCATTTTCCTCACATATTTCTGGATACTGATATAGGTATCAAACTTATTCAAATTCTTAATGGGTGCATGTTTCAGACCTCTGTCAAGTACCGTAATTTCTTCTGAGGTGAGGGTCTGTCCACTAAGATTAAAGATACCTTCACCTATTGGTCTCTTCTTCTCTTGGATTCTCTTACCCGCTCTGCTTCCTCTCTTACATCTTCGTTTCCTGGTGACTCTTCTTGAGGTCTTCTTCTTGGTGAATAAGGGGCTTCTTGTGGCTTCCTTTTTGGTTAACGATGCTGTTCTTGAGGTCTTCTCCTGGGTGAATGATCCCTTCTGCCCCTGTCTAAAAAAGAAGAAGAATTCTGACGGTGTTCCTGTTGGGGTCGTTGATAGTAGGGTGACTCCCCATAATTACTAATTGGGTCATATCTGTTATACATTGGCACAGGACTTCTTTCCCTATATCCGTAATAATCCCGTTGTTGATGGTGACCCCATGAGTCACCTGGATGTCTCTCATTTCGATTCCAGTTAGGATAAGGTCTTCTAGGTTGTCTTTGCCATGGTTTCCTAAAATTGTTCCTTGGAGTCCGTTGCCACTGCTGTTGTTCATACTGTGTTTGTGGTGTGTATGGAGGACGAGCGCCCCTTTCCTCATTTCTTCTTGGTGTATAGGGATAGGGACCCCTTCTCCCTTTTCTTGGGAGTGCTGTATATTGCAAAGTGTTAGGTGCCTCCTGTTGAACCCTAACTTCTCTCACCGGTGTAGATTGTACTGATATAGACTGTAATTCTTCCAGTTTACTTTGCCATTTGAACACTTGGTCCGACTTATAGTCCCCCAAGTCTCTATGATATTTTTTAGTTTTCCTTTGCTGTACTTCCAAATCTTTAGCTATCAGATCCTTGTTGAGTTGAGTGGAGATTTTTTTTAAAATCTGCCAATTCTTTATATGGATCTAGTTCTGTTCTTAATTCTGTAATGTGTTGGTCTATTAATTTCATTTTTCTTTGTTTCCTTTTAAGCAGGAATTTTAGTCCCTCTAAGCTCTTGTTATTAAAAAATTCGAACCATTCCTGTAGTGATTCTCTGTCAGAGAAAAATTTGGTGGTAGCTCCCATCGGAGTCTTCTGGGGACCATGTTTTCCTTTAAATATTGTTCAAATGCGTGAATGTCCCACCATAAATTCACTTTCTTCTCCATATTATGTCCAAGTTTACCCATAAGACTCTCAATATCATTATTAGTGGTTTTGGTCTGTGCAGTAAATACCTCTTCAAGACTGACCTGTCTCTGGTCTAAAAATGAAAAAAATTCCATAGTGGCTGCAAGGGTAGTGTGTGTGAAGTAGGTAAGACAGTAAGTGAGTGGGCCCTCACGCTACTATGAGTAAGCGAATAGATAAAAAATATATATAAATGAAATAAGATTATATCAGACTCCGACAAAGTGATATGTATACAACACAGTATATTGAATAAATGGTGCAATTAGTATCCCTTATAGCAGCCCTTATCTATAAACCTTCTTTTCAGCATACTTGCTTGGGTGATGTAGTCTTCCTCTATTGTGCAGTTTCTCTTGATCCTTATTAGTTGTCCTTTCGGTATATTATACAGCCAGGGTTTGAAGTGACAGCTTTTGATGGACAGTTAACTGTCAACATCCCCTGAACACCAGTTCAGGGGGGATGTTGGTATAGATGCTAACCTCCTCCCATTGTGCCATAAACAAATTGGCTACACTGGGTGCGAATTTTGCTTTATTTAATACTGGTATATCTAATATTTTGGCACATATCTGTGTTTCACATTGAGATACATTTTATGGTGTGATTTTAACATATGCCCTCTATAGGAGGAGGATCAGGTTGCGCAGTATCACTAATTGCCCCATTTATTCAATATACTGTGTTGTATATCAGGTATTGCTGCAACCAATATAGATATTCACATATCACTTTGTCGGAGTCTGATATAATTTTATTTCATTCATATATATATATATTTTTTTTTATCTATTCGCTTACTCATAGTAGCGCGAGGGCCCACTCACTTACTATAAATAAAGAAACCCAAACGGCAACCCAAAAATACTACAGGCAAAATAAGGGCTCATTCATAACGGCGCTAAGACCCATCCTCCATGAGGACACTGGATTCAGATCTGTGTTTTAACAACTGCCAGGATTGGAGTATTAAATGTTGTTTGACCTTCCATTCTTAGGGGAGTCAAGCATGATAGCTGCTTTCTTTTGGGAAATATCATTGGGTACTGCCAATGATCACTAGCTGTTTGTTTAATTTGTACTATTGTTTAGTCCATGTGGATCATCTAGGGAAGCTTAGCATTTACCAAATAATAAGGATGGGCTCGGGCTTGTTCGGAACCCAACGTGCCCGAGCCCGCCAGGAAGTGAACCCTGCACTGCGCTAATCACAACCAGTGAGCATTCCCTGGTCGCTGCAGCCACGCATCGGGGAAATGTCTCACTGCCTGTGATTAGTGCAGTGCAGGGTTCGCTTCCTGGCGGGCTCGGACACATTTGGTTCCGAACACGCCTGAGCCCATCCTTATATATAACACTTTCCAAGAGCTGAACAAGTACTTACATACCTCTGCTCAATGTCCTCTCAGCCTTTGAGTCCGCTTATCTTTTCCATCACATCTTGCTGTTGACCTCATAGCTCATGCTAGGAATTGAAGAGGGAAAAATCTCACTTAATTATGTGATGCCATTTTTTCATATTCATAACTGTTTACCTATAGTATGCTTTGGGAAATAAAACAAATAAAGCCTCTGTACATATACCTGACAGACAGTCAAGGGAACACCATCAATGCATTTTTTTTTTACAAAAAAAGTTCATTTTTGCTCGGAACTATTTGATAGAAGACAAAACCCAGTGGAGTTCTTTAAAAGCAAGTTCATTCATTAAGCTACTCAGTATATAAAATTATAAATTATGTTTCACATCTTGAAAACAAAGGAGTCATTTCCCCACCTATCCATGGTGGTATTCAAGCATTTATCAGTCAGGAACATTCACGTGGTTTCAATGGGATATTTATCTTTCATATACTTCGCAGCAACTATTAGCAGTTACGTAAATAAATTCTGGTATGTTAAGAAAATGTTAATGGCTTTACAAACTGCGGGTGCACTGGTGATTTAGAATTGCTATTATAGGGCTATTAATTACAGCAAGTGTAATTTCCATATTACAAACTATGCTGCGTATGCAGAATTTACTATGATAGTATATTTGTATGCATCTGGATATATGCTTCCAACATGCATTTAAAGTACTGACTAGGGAAAGTCGATCAAAACAATAGTTGCCTAATGGGGCTAATGCCTTTGGTTTGTTTCCAACAAATAAGCCTATTTTATAAAGCAAAGACTCAAGTTAAATGTGCAGTACACAATAAAAAACAATCAACCATCATCGTTCACTGCTCTGACCGCTCTAAACTGAAAATATAAATACGTTAATATAAATAACTTACAACACATTGCAAGCTACATTTATTGTCCTAATATAATATATCTGACCTTTTATTGGTGTTACCAATCCTTCCATTGCTAACATGCATTCAACTATTTTCTATACCTTTACAGTAGCTCAGCATAGTGCAGTCAAGGAGCTGAACTGGTTCAACTGAATAGTAAACTCTAAATAAGCTCTTTCACATAGGCATCCAGAGGGTGGTAAAAACAGGGGATTGAGCCACAGTTTTACTTTCTGCTATTGCAACTAGATGGGGTTTTGCACATGCTGCTGCCACAATGCTCCTTGACTGCACTATGCTGAGCTACTGCAAAGGTATAGAAAATTGTTGAATGCATGTGAGCAATGGAAGGATTGGTAACACTTTGCATGCTTATAGACCTGTATGGGAAGATATGCAGTTCTGATGAGAGCAAAAACTCTCTAGATATATATATATATATATATATATATATATATATATATATATATAAATATATATATATATATATATATATATTTATATATATATAGTAAAACCTTGGATTGTGAGCATAATTTGTTCCAGAAACATGCTTGTAATCCAAAGCACTTGTATATCAAAGCAAATTTCCCCATAAGAAATCATGGAAACTCAGGTGATTCGTTCCACAACCATTTATTCATAAGTCTTTCAGTTTATAATCTATATAAAAAGATTATAGCAATGTGATAGGTTGTGTATCCATAAAATGTCCATCCACAAATGGCAGCTTCCACAATGGGATTAGAAGCAAAATCCGGCCCTCACAGCTGTTAGTCTGCAATCGTGACCGGGAAGACTACCCTGCAGTAGAGCGATCGAATTGATGGCGATGCAGAGGATGGTCTATGTGGACAGCTTTACCCCGGATGCCTGCATATTTGTGCCTGTTTTAGCAAACTACCATGTGAGTTGCTAAATGTTGTACCTTCATTAAATGTAACTATATTGCTACATTTAGAGGCGCCTCTCTTCTCTTTTATACTGAGTTGTGACGTGACACTACTCTTATATCAAGACATCGCTTTATTATTATTATTATTATTATTATTATTTATTTATTTAAAAATGTGCTTGCCTTGCAAAGTGCTCTCAAACCAAAGGTGTTTCTGTGTGTGTGTGTATATACATATATATATATATATATATATATATATATATATATATATATATATATATACATATTTCTTTTTATTACCTTAAATACTGTTGATGTTGAAATTCACAACAGAAAAATGTATAATATAGACAACCTCAGTAAAATTTCTCATCCAGCCCTAACAGCAACATGCATAGAGGTTGTAATTTCAACATTTATTTCCATACATCATCCTACTCCTTAAAAGGAACTCTTTAGATCATCATTCAGCGAGAAACATTGACTGAGATCAATTTTGTCATGCTTAAAGTAATAAACAATTTTTGTTTTCATGGAAGCGCTATCATTAAAAATGTCAACATCCCTGTTTTGGTAAATACCTTACCTTGATTAACTGCCATTTAAACACAACCTTGACTTAAATATATTAATGGAAGTTCAGCTATGACCAATTTATATTACTTATGCCCTCTATACGGTTGTCTAACATGTTTATGCCAACAACAATATCTATAATTTTCTGCTATTTAGTATGGTTATTATTAGAGGATCGCTGTTGCCCATAATCTTTAAGCAGTTGAAGATATATATATATATATATATATATATATATATATATATATATATTTATATTTATATATGAAAATATATATGAATCTAGGACTAGGTAATTACCAGGTTATTGTCCTGTGGCTATTTTGCAGATGTTCTTACTGTTTATAAATATGTTTTGCATTGATTCTTGTTCATAAGTGGAAAAATATTCCTGTAGCACATTAGGGGCCATTTATCATCATCTCTCAGCTGAAAAGTTAGCACTAAAATAAGGTACAAAAATGATCCATTGCATTAAATGTATTAATAGAAAAGCCTGCTTTAATTGTAGAACACATTTTTATCTTAAATGTATTTACATACAGCTAATAGATCATTTTGAATATTTGTGTTACAGATTAGAGCTAAGTACACAGGTGAAACATAGACATATATTTTTGGAGGGAAAACTGTTGTATACAGTATATATGTTTTTCAATCCTTGTACAGAGAAAATGTGTAGAATACATGAATATATGCATTCAAGAAGAAAGTGTTTATTTTTACGAAGAAGCTTTTTACACTATGGACTAAAACTGCTCAATATAATTTATGCACATATATATTTAAAAGGAGTTTATATTTAAAAAGCTTGTTTTTAAAAATAATTTAAAAATATTTTTATTTGAAGAAATTTTATGAGTGGGTTGTTGCTCTTTTTCTTGCACTTCCTAGCACCTTTTGGTAACACACATACAATTTACTTTGTAGGACAGCGCCATTCCCTCTTCTTTATCATTCAAGAAGAAAGGCACACACAGAACTTAAAGAAGAGCCTCAAAATGCAAAATTAACCCAGTAAAGCTCATTTTAGCATTTTCTTGCAAGTACCATATGGATGAATGCACATACTGTACATACAGTATCTCACAAAAGTGAGTACACCCCTCACATTTTAGTAAATATTTTATTATATCTTTTCATGTGACAACACTGAAGAAATGACACTTTGCTACAATGTAAAGTAGTGAGTGTACAGCTTGTATAACAGTGTAAATTTGCTGTCCCCTCAAAATAATTCAACACACAGCCATTAATGTTTAAACTGCTGGCAACAAAAGTGAGTACACCCCTAAGTAAAAATGCCTAAATTGGGCCCAAATAGCCATTTCCCCTCCCCGGTGTCATGTGACTCATTAGTGTTACAAGGTCTCAGGTGTGAATGGGTATCAGGTGTGTTCAATTTGGTTTTATCGCTCTCACTCTCTCATACTGGTCACTGGAAGTTCAACATGGCACCACATGGCAAAGAACTCTCTGAGAATCTGAAAAAAATAATTGTTGCTCTGCATAAAGATGGCCTAGGCTATAAGAAGATTGCCAAGACCCTGAAACTGAGCTGCAGCATGGTGGCCAAGAAGACCATACCGTGGTTCAACAGAACAGGTTCCACTCAGAACAGGCCTCGCCATGGTCAACCAAAGAAGTTGAGTGCATGTGCTTAGCATCATATCCAGAGGATGTCTTTGGGAAATAGATGTATGAGTGCTGCCAGCATTGCTGCAGAGGTTGAAGGGGTGGGGGGTCAGCTTGTCAGTGCTCAGACCATATGCTGCACACTGCATCAAATTGGTCTGCATGGCTGTCATCCCAGAAGGAAGCCTCTTCTAAAGATGATGCAAAAGAAAGCCCGCAAACAGTTTACTAAAGACAAGCAGACTAAGAACATGGATTACTGGAACCATGTCCTGTGGTCTGAGGAGACCAAGATAAACTTATTTGGTTCAGATGGTGTCAATCAAGCGTGTGTGGTGGCAACCAGGTGAGGAGTACAAAGACAAGTGTATCTTGCCTACAGTCAAGCATGGTGGTGGGAGTGTCATGGTCTTGGGCTGCATGAGTGCTGCCAGCACTGGGGAGCTACAGTTCATTGAGGGAACCATGAATGCAAACATGTACTGTGACACACTACATGATCCCCTCCCTTTGGAGACTGGACTGCAGGGCAGTATTCCAACATGATAAAAACTCCAAACACACCTCCAAGATGACCACTGCCTTGCTAAAAAAGCTGAGGGTAAAAGCGATGGACTGGCCAACCATGTCTCCAGACCTAAACCCTATTCAGCATCTGTGGGGCATCCTCACATGGAAGGTGGAGGAGCACAAGGTCTCTAACATCCACCAGCTCCGTGATGTCATCATGGAGGAGTGGAAGAGGACTCCAGTGGCAACCTGTAAAGCACTGATGAACTCCATGCCCAAGAGGGTTACAGCAGTGCTGGAAAATAATGGTGGCCACACAAAATATTGACACTTTGGGCCCAATTTGGACATTTTCACTTAGGGGTGTACTCACTTTTGTTGCCAGCTGTTTAGACATTAATGGCTGTGTTTTGAGTTATTTTGAGGGTATAGCAAATTTACACTGTTATACCAGCTGTACACTCACTACTTTAAATTTTAGCAAAGTGCCATTTCTTCAGTGTTGTCACATGAAAAGGTATAATAAAATATTTACAAAAAATATCAGGGGTGTACTCACTTTTGTGAGATACTGTATACTGATTTTTCTTCCAAAACGAAATTAACCACTAAAGCTCTGGAAGGCTTTATCCCCTTCCCGACGAGGCCATTTTTTGTGATACTGCACTATGTTACTTTAACTGACAATTGTGTGGTCATGCGACACTGTAACAACACTGTAATAAAATGTCCCTTTTTTTTCCTCACAAATAGAGCTTTCTTTTGGTGGTATTTGATCACCTCTGCGGTTTTTATTTTTTTGCACTATAAACAAAAAAAGGCAGACAATTTTGAAAAAAAAACTTTTTTTTTTTTTTTACTTTCTTCTATAAAACACATCCAATAAAAAAAAAATGGAATATCTTCATTAATTTAGGTTAATATGAATTGTGCTAGATGTTTTTGGTAAAAAAAATCCCAATAAGCATATATTGATTGGCTTGCGCAAAAGGTATAACATCTAAAAACTATGGAATAGATTTATGGACTTTTTTTTTAAATTGTTTTTACTAGTAACGGCGGTGATCAGTGATTTTTAACGCTACTGCGACATTGCGGCGGACATATCTGACGCTAACACTTTTTGGGGACCAGTGACACCAATACAGTGATCAGTGCAAAAACAAAATACACTGCCACTGTATTAATGAAACTGGTAGAGAAGGGGTTAACACCAGGGGCGATCAAAGGGTTAAGTGCGCTCCTAGGGAGTGCTTGCTAACTGTGGGGGGAATGCTGTGACTGGAGGAAAATGGAGATCCATGTTTCTGCTTAGTAGAAACACAAGATCTCCATTTTCCTCCCTTACAGAACGTGGCCTGCCTTGTTTACATAGGCAGACTGCCATTCTGCCTCTTCTGCGAAGGACCTCGGGTGGCCGGTGGACTTCGCGGCAGTCGGACCCACTGATTGGCTCTCGCTGTGTCTAATCACAGAGCCGAGGAGAGGAATCACGTACAGGTATGTAATTTTGCACTTAAGGGCCTCCCTGCCGCAGTATATGTACATGGGGCGGTCCTTAAGAGGTTAAATATAATTTTGTCTAGTTTTCCGGAGATTTAGACACCCCTGTTACATGTTACATGATTTAGCCAAATGGATGACACTGCTGCAAGCCTGAAATTTTTTCTGCTTCTGTGACCCTCCTTTCCACCACAAGCCTACTTACTATGTAAACAGTAGAAAATATGAGTTACTGTATTTTAATTGCACCAAAAATGATTTAAGTCGATTTAAAGCTTTGTTTTCCCATAAACATGTAGTGTCTTTCTCTGGCTCTTTTATTTTCTTCTTTCTGGTGATCCTGTCAATATCTTTGTGTCTCTGTGCACTTCCTGTTAATTCCAACAATGCTAACTACAGGCTGCAGATCCCATGGTAGTGCTATCAGCCCTCTATTCTTGATTTACTAAAGGCAAACAGACTGCGCACTTTGCAGGAGGCCAACCAGAGTGCATTCCTGAAGCTCATGCTATAGAATGTCCTGCATCTCTCTCTCTCTTCCTTCATCACCAACCACATTTAAACTTCCATAGCAGGTTCAAATCTGAATGGTAATCTAAGGAATGTTTTCGTAGTACCTTTTTTTTTCACCTTGGGCTTTCTGCAGAGGTACGTTTTCACGAACTGTGCTTTTTCTCATTTACCTTCCTCGTTTTTCGTATTTATGCCACATAACCAATACAATGTAAACAATCAATTTTTGAAATGTTCAACTCTAAAAAAAACAGGATCAATCATTTATAAAATAATATGCATACCCTAAAAAAAAAACTCTGTGTCAGTGAAAAAAAACCCTGAAATAACATTTGACAGAACTTTTTCTTTTTCATTGTCACTTGCTTGGCAAATATAGCTGTAAATATGGTTTGAAATTATCTACAAGAGACGAATGTCATAAGACAGGCTCTTCCACTATAATTTACGTCCATGTACATGAGTACAAGAGATATATATTGAGGAGAAAATCCACTTAGAGTCTTTTCAGTCAAGAAAAACAAAGAACTTATTTTGAATGTATTAAAAGGTGTCATTACATTTTATGTGTGTCTAGGTAAGCATGCACTTAATATATTAAATGGCTGTATCCAAGGGCAGTAAAATAATTAACTTGTTCTTGACCTAACCACTTTACCCAAAGAAAAATGTGTAAATTGCGCTTGCTGCAGAACGTGAACATTAGACACATGGAACATTTTGTCCATGCCCAGACTTTCCATAGTGGGCTATAGATATGTGCAGAGGGATCATCAAGCAAGTGCAAACATAATGGAACAAACAGAATAAAGCACTTCCTTAAAAAAAAGTTAATTATTTCACTGTTTTATAATAATGTTGATTTGTTTTACTGCATTAAAATATTATAATGGTGAATAAAAGTACAAAAAGAGGGAGTTTATTAAACCTTGAGCAGCTGTGCATGGCCACGAACTTCTATTTTTTACTTTCAAACTTAAAGTGATTGTAAAGGTAGAAGGATTTTTTTATCTTAATATAATCTATGCATTAAGATAAAAAACCTTCTGTGTGTAGCAGCCCACCTCAGACCCCCCCCCCCAATACTTACCTGAGCCCCATCTCTGTCCAGTGATGTTGCAGGACAAACTTGGCTGCCCAGGGCTCTCCTCCTCATTGGCCAATGAGACAGTGAGCCAATGAGGAGAGAGGGGCAAGGCCTAGCCGGGACTCCGTGTCTGAATGGACACTTGGGGCTGAGGCTCTCATAGCAAGCTGCTTGCTTTGGGGCCATTCGTCAGGGGGGAGAGGCCAGGAAAGCCGAAAGGGAGGATCCAGGCTGCTATGTCCAAAACCACTGCCCAGAGCAGGTAAGTATGGCATGTTTCCTATTTTTAGGCAAAAAACTAGATTTTAGTATCATTTTAAGTTAAGCTTAGGATAGAAGCTGATTAGTTGCTCCAGAAACTGGTTGTTCCAATTTTGATACATTTTACTCAGTTTATTGTGTTCATACTGTATGCACATAAATTCACATCTTAGTATTTGAGACTCTTTCTCCAATATTCTTTCTTTTGAATTTGGAAATGATTTAAAGTGGTATTAACTGCTTGCCTACTGAGTACTTTTACCCCCTTCCTGCCCAAGTCAATTCTCAGCTTTCAGTGATGTCGCACTTTAAATGAAAATTATGTGTTCATACAACACTGTACTACTGTGAAATGTGTATCATTTATTTTACACACATAGAGCTTTCTTTTGGTAGAATTTAATCACCACTGTTTTTTTTATTTTTTTATTTGTTTATTTATCCTTCACTGATGTGTTCTGATGAGGCTGCACTGATGGGCACTGAAAGGTGGAACTGATGGGCACTGTTGAGGCGGCACTGGTGGGCACTGATGAGGCTGCACTGATAGGTGGCACTGATGGCCACTGATAGGTGTAACTAATGGGCACTGTTGAGGAGGCACTGGTGAGCACTGATTAGGCTGAACTGATAGGTGGCAATGATGGGCACTGATAGGCAGCATTGATGGGCACTGATGGGTGGCGCTAAAGGACACTGAGAGGTGGCACTGATAGGTGGCAGTAATGGGTGGAACTGATGGGTGGCACTGATGGGCACTGATACATGGCACTGATGAGCACTGATTGGCAGCACTGGTGAGCACTGATTCACAGCACAAAAATACACTGATTGGCAGCACTGGTGGGCACTGGTGGAACTGCACTGACAATCAGGACATTGATAATTAATGCGCTGATTATCAGTGCTGATGTCCTTTTAACAGAAGCCAGTTATCGGCTTTTTTCTTCTCTCCTCACACTGTCAGCGCATGGAAAGAAAAGCCGATAAACAGCTTGTGTTTACATCCTGTGATCAGCTGTCATTGGCTGGCAACTGATCACATGGTAAAGGGCCACTGTGATTGGCCCTTTACCTCAATCTGTGATCAGCTGAGTCTGTAGGACTTGACGATCACAGAGCACACAGCCCGTGCGGAGCCGGGGGTGCGTGGGCAGTGCGATCATGGGAGGACATCTATGGACGTCTTCCCGGCAAACTAAGCCCACACTGTAGCCGCCTTTTGGCTATAGTGCAGACAGGAAGTAGGTAAAGTCTTAATTTTGCTTTTATAATTTCTAATGCTTAGTTAAAGACTTACTATGGATGCTGCTTTATAATACAGTTCTAATTTCCTTGCCATTCTGATGTCCAATTTCCTGTCTCAGGGTGGCTCTTTTCTTTTGCAGGGTTCTATGGAGCCACTTATTGCTGTGTGCTCCTGGGATCTAATTACAGGGTAACCTGATCATCCTGTCTGTGCCGCCATGCACAGGCAACTCAAAATGGAGAGACACACAAGACACACCCTCTGCTCTTACTCCAGGGGGAATGATTGACAAACAGATTCCGTGGCACTACCTTTGGAGCCAATGCCAATAATGTCCCTTGGAGGAAGAGCAGAGAACATGTGTATGTAGTCATTGCTGCCTGTACGTGGGTAGGTGCAGTAGCACAATCATCTCAGGCATTTTTTCATAAATTAGAGGCATACATGCACAATAGTGCAATTAATGATGGGACAATGCCATCCCCACCTAGAAATTCAAGGAAATGGTGCAAAGGAACTTGCAGGATGCTGTGCAAATGTTGTGTTCTATTCTGTAAAATTAATTTTTATTAAAAAAGATATAGCTTTAATACTACTACGACAAACAGAGCTACAAGCCAATTTATGCTTTAAAGCGTATGAATACCTAAAATCTGTTTTTTTCAGTATGTTTGGCATCATGTCTCACTTTATACAGATTTATTGGACACATTTTTTAATGAATTTGTTAAAAAAAAAATTCTTGGAGATCCTGCAAGTAATAGCATTTTCTATTGCTAACAATGCTTAGTCGCCCTTTATCTTACAGTTAGCGGCAGTGTTATTAGCCTGCTGTGTCCACTCCTTCAGTTGGCCACTGGTTCTGCCTTGCAGGTCTACTAGGTAGGCAACCAAATGGCCAACTGAAGAAGCTTACACTGTAGGCTGACAACGCTGCTGCTAATTGCAAGGCAGTGGCTAATCTCTATTAGCAAACAGCCTAAAGTGTTGTCAATGGCAGAATCTTAAAGTAAGACACTTTACAACAGAGATGTCACATCCCTCTGACAAGATCCTAGAGAATGCTGCATGATCCAAATCCCATGAGATGACTCCCCAGCACAGCTAGGGATGACAATTTCAGGACCTTATGAAATTTTGACAACTTTGCAATTCCTAGAATCATGCAGGATGGTTGGTGATGCCACCCTCTCTTAGGTACAACAGGCAGCAGAGGTGGGAGAAAGGTATATTAACTTACCCCCCCCCCCCCCTACACACACACACACACACACACACGCACATATGTTCCTTTTTCAGTTTAGTGTTTCATTTTAGCAAGGAGAATGAGGCCCTCACTAAATAAGTGGACCTTACCATTTTAGGGCAAGGTCTGCTTTAAGAAAACTATATGCAGTGGAACGCTGCAAAACATACTGAAAAAATAGATTCTGAGTTTACATAAAATATAAGACTACTATATTTCAGCTAATACTTTATGCACTTTATTTTAGAAATGGGACAACAAATACTTGCATGTCATAAACTATAGGGGGTCAGTCACTGTGCTGATGGACTGGATATACATCAATGATCCACAATGCTGAAGTAGCTTAGTGCAGATTATTCCAAGTAATATATACAAATAGAGCAGACAAGTTATAAGTGTTAATCCGGGCACCACATTGAGTGCATAAGTATTATGATCCGATTAAAACTGCTTTATTTGAAGCTAACAGGAGAAATATCCAGTGACTATTTTTTATGTCATAAAAGACACCTGTTGTGAAAAGCTACACATTTCCAAACATTATTCTGGACATTTTAAGATTTAAAGTACTACTAAAATCACCAGATTAATTTGCTGGCTGTGTACAATTCTGTAAAATATAAATCTCCAGGATACGTGGTTAGTTGTTGAATAAATAGCATGGCCTGTAGAACACCTTCATCTAATCTGACATGACTTTGTATCAATCTTACACAAAGATATTGCTACAGAGTATATCTTCCTTCTGTCCCTTTTTCCAGTTCAAAATATATGATTGAATGGTATTGAATGATATTTGCACAGCTGTAGAGCATCCCTCCTTTTTACTTTTCCTACAAACTTGAGTTTATTTTATATTTCCTCTCAGTCAAGGCATTTCATAACAATAATCTTCTGTGCTTTACCCCACTTTGTGATCTACATACTGTATATAGTCTCTCGGTTAATTAAACTACACTCAGTAATCTACGTGTCTAAGTATAGGTCAGTAAGTGACTTTGGTCAAATTGTCAACCAAGTTAAATGTGCATGTTTTCTAATGTACATATAAAACTAGCTCACATCTGAACCAGAAATGACCTGACCTCTGGCACAAGGAATACTCATCCCCAGCTCCAAGTAGTGATCTTTTATTTCTGCACAGACCCGTTCTGTAAATCACTGCCCGCAATCTTCATCTTTTTTTTTTTCCAATATCGTTTTCTCTTTCCGTTGTCCTTAAACTTTTTAACACACTACATTAACGCTGTCCTAGCTCTTGGCAAGTCAATATACATTACTCTGTTCTCATTTCCTTTACCTTTCTTCCTGCTCATGAACTTATCTTCTCTGTAAAATCACTTTCTACCTCTGAATACATTCTTAGCACACTACTGCTGCTTTCAGAATAGTAATGTCTAATTTGAATATAGTTCATGGGAAGAGCAATGTGCGTCTTTATGTAAAAAAAAAATCTATATCTGTTCTATTTCTCTTTGTACATTGTTATTGTTTTATGTAACTAATGTAACATGAATGGCTCTGTACTCACTTAAATGGAGGATTTGTTCTGTCGCTCTATATGTCATACTTCACAATCACTGCCACCTTTCAAAACCCTTTTCCTATCTCCTTCTCCTCCTATCTCTCTTCTCTTGCTGTTGTTTTGGCAAATTTTTCACTCACTTTTCAGACTTCACCTATTATACTAACCCATTCCCAGGCTAAGATCCAGTATACATTGTTCTCATTCATTTGTAAATACTTGTTAAAAACTGTAACCTAATTAAGCCATTAACATACCCCTTATTTACTGTCGTAGTGAATTGTGACATGTTCATATTATCTGCCTCAAGCAAATAGGCCCAATCAGGGTTGAATCTAAATTTTATCAGAACTAATTCCTGGCTCATTATACCCATATACAGTATAGCTTGGAACCAACATGTAATGTATCCAGACAAATAATGCGCAGCCTTTAAAATACATATGCCAGGGTCAATGGTTTACTAGCTCTTCAATGTTAAAACTTTAGGGACTGTTCGCTATGCTGTGATCACTGTTCTTTTTCCTGCAGATTAATCACAAACCTTCATTGGAATGCCAGCAACTCAGAGCAAGCTAGGTTTTTCTCCATCTGCACATTTCACAGTACATTAGCAAAGTTCACAAAACTTTTGCCTTACAATTAAAAAAATGACTAGGCATGTTTGCATTTAAAAATTCTAAACGTCTCCCTTGGCATATTCACGGATTCTTGCAGTAAATGTTTCCAAATGAAATCTGGACTGTGCAGAAAATCCATATATTTATTGTATGGACAAGTTCTAAAATATTGAATTATAGCTTAGAACTGCATGTTTTTATTTGAATTTTATCTTTGTATCTATTAGACAACAAAAAATTGAAGTGGTCATATGTAAAATGTAGATAACTTAACTACTTTTTAAAATAATTTTATGAAAATGTGTTCCATTTTTAAATAATATACTAAGAAAGTTTATATCAGTTTATTTACTGTACTGAATTGCTACCAAATGTACAGTATTTCACAAAAGTGAGTACACCCTTATGCTCTTGACTCTAGCCGATACAGATCATATGATATGTAGAGTTGAGCGAACTTCTGGAAGTCCGGGTTCTGCTGGTTCGGCCGAACTTCGGGACAAAGTCCGGGTTCGGGTCCGGACAGAACCCGAACTTTGTCCCGGACCCCGAACTCCATTGAAATCAATGGGGACCCGAACTTTTAGGCACAAAAATGGCTGTAAAAAAGTCCTGGAAAGTCCTAGAGGTCTGCAAAGGAAGGAAATGGGGGTAAGGGTGAAACAAGTGCCCTACAAAGAAATGGGGACAGGGAAATAACTAAAAGCATTTTTAAAAAAATAATTTCATAAAAAAATCTAAAATCGAGGTGGATGTGGACCATCTTCAAACTGTGTCTGAAAAGTATTAATTAACGGTAGAAGCCATATCACTGTTCTAAAATCATCTTCAAACTGTGTGTAACACTTTAACTAAAGGGGTAAAGAAACATCCCGTGAACAAAGTGGGAATGGGGGTAAAGGAAGGAAACGTCTGGAGATCCTGAAAGGTCCTGAAAAAATGTCGGTAAAAACACGGATTTTCAAGCCCAGGGGTAACTAAAGTTACCTCAAGCCCCAGGCCCTGTTTCAAGCCCAAGACAGGCCTGGGCTTGGGCCTGAAACAGGGCTTCAAGCCGGCTTGGTCGTCTTGGGCCTGAAGGTCTTCAAGCGAGTTGA
>BLSH010523822.1:548806-563625 GCA_018402905.1 Glandirana rugosa | reverse complement strand
TTTTCGAAAACGTGGGGAAGGGTCACCCTATACGTAAACCTCTTAAAATCGCCGCGAGCTTCTCACGCATCGGTAACGACCCTCCACATACTCGTTACGTCATTTAAGAGGGTAAATTCCTACCACAGACCAAAAGGGAGTAACCACTACGACCACTCGTCCAACATCTTTATCCTATACGGAAAGAACCAACAAAAACATCTCAACATCTTCACATTTTGAACTGGCTTCTAACCTGACGACCTCGCTCCATAAGAGCGCTCTATTGCCCGATGTCTCCCTGACCAACTGGTCACAAGCAGGAATCTCTTTCGTAGCCCAGCTATACGAGCAATCTGTGCTTCTCTCCTTCCAACAACTGAGGCTCAAATATCAGATCCCCACTAAGGACTTCTTCAAATATCTCAGGGTTCGCTCTCTCCTCGCGAGAATACCTCGCTCCAGCAGTCCAATCTTCGGTCAAGTTTTACACTTCTACAACTCTACAAAAACAACCAAGAAAGGCATATCCTATTTCTACAACCTGCTCACCAGCATCACCAATGAGGGAAAACCAGACACCATCCTTAAATGGGAGAATTTACTGCATTGCTCATACACCTCCCAGCAATGGCTACGCACTCTTCGAGCGCCGCTAAAATTCTCCAAATGCATATCCCACTGGGAAAGGGTGCAAAAGCTTTTCCATAACTGGTACCTTACCCCAGCAAAGCTTGCTAATATCTACCCTGCCTCAACAGCCAACTGCTGGAGACTCTGTGGTCACAAAGGTACCATCATTCACATATGGTGGTCCTGTCCCAAACTAACACACCTGTGGCATGCTGTGACAGAACTCATCTCGGACTTAACCGGCACTCCTGCACTCCTCTCCCCACAACTAATACTATTCGGATTGGAATACGACTCCTGGCCTACCAACTTCCACGCTATCCTAACGCACATACTTATTGCCATCAGACTGTCCATTGCCAGAGTCTGGAAAGCTCCAGACCCCCCTGCCATCAATGCGATCCTCATGTCTGTCAATAACCAATGTTCAATGGAGTATATGTATGCCAAGGCTCACCTCCTAGTCCCACTCTTTCAGAAAAGATGGTCTATATGGTTACACCACCCCAAGTGCACTCTAACAGTCTAACCAGCAACCATCTAAGAGCATCTGCGCACTGTTATGCTGTTGTTATTGTTTGAAATGCATTATTTGCTCCTATGTCCTCTTCGATCTCTACCCGTACCTCATACCCTGCGGTTGGGTGAGGACGGGGCGCTACCCTTTTGTTTAGGGTTGAGCGTCCCGCCCTGCCTGACCTCTTCTTTCCAGCTCCACTCTGATGGTAACACCTCCACTATACCATAACTACGCTTTATGTAATGTTACTGAACACAATGTACATCAATGTATATGCTACCCCTTAGTAGTCTGCAATGTTAAGCATACTACAGTACTGTTTGTTTTTGTTTTTTTTCTTCTCTTGAAAAACAAAATAAATCTTAAGTTAAAAAAAAAAAATTAACTTT
This sequence comes from Glandirana rugosa, assembly GCA_018402905.1. Lineage (NCBI taxonomy): Eukaryota > Metazoa > Chordata > Amphibia > Anura > Ranidae > Glandirana > Glandirana rugosa. The sequence continues at coordinate 562,104 of BLSH010523822.1, read as the reverse complement.
TTGGCCGGAATGAGCAAAGGTACGTTTGGAGAAGAAGGGGCACAGAATTTAATGAAAAGAACCTCTGTCCAACTGTTAAGCATGGGGGTGGATCAATCATGCTTTGGGGTTGTATTGGGGAACATCTCACGAGTAGAAGGAAAAATGGATTCAATAAAATTTCAGCAAATTTTGGATGGTAACTTGATGCCATCTGTGAAAAAGCTGAAGTTAAAGAGAGGATGGCTTCTACAGATGGATAATGATCCTAAACACACCTCAAAATCCACGGGGGATTACATCAAGAGGCATAAACTGAAGGTTTTGCCATGGCCTTCACAATCTCCTCACCTCAACATAATTGAAAATCTATGGATAGACCTTAAAAGAGCAGTGTGTGACAGACAGCCCAGAAATCTCAAAGAACTGGAAGACTTTTGTAAGGAAGAATGGGCAAAGATACCTCAAACAAGAATTGAAAGACTCTTGGCTGGCTACAAAAAGCTTTTACAAGCTGTGATACTTGCCAAAGGGGGCAGTACAAGATATTAACTCTGCAGGGTGCCCAAACTTTTGCAGACACCATTTTTTTGTTTTCTGTTACTTTGAAAGTGTAAATGATGGAAATAAAATCTAACTTTTGTTGACATATAAGAATGTCTAATCTGTAATTTGATGCCTTTTGGTGATTTTTCCATCATTCCTTGGCTTCTTTATGCACATTAATACAAATTTTTACCTGGGGTGCCCAAACTTTCGATCCCCACTGTATATGGCTTTTGGAATTTACAAATGCAGCAATTTAGAAATTGGACGAAAGGTTTAACCGGTTCCACACTGCGTGCAGTATATTTACTGCGGCAGTGTGGAAGCTTAGCGCGAATCGCCGTAAAAAGGCGGCCATTCGCGCAGGTGCAGCTAGGGGGCGAGCGCGCGCTGCCGGCAGCGCGCTCTCATGTCCGACACACTCCGGAAGAGTGTGCCCGCGGCTAGGGCGGACCCGATGTCTGCCGGCGAGCCGCGATGAGCTGCTAGAGCTAAAGAGCATCTCTCCGCTCTTTCAATGGGGACATAAGAGATCTACTGATCCTTGTCACTGGGATCAGTTAGATCTCTTATGCCCATGGTAGCCCAGCCCCCCCCACAGTTAGAACACGCCCAGGGAACACAGTTAACCCCTATATCACCCCCTGCAGGTTAACCCCTTCACTGCCAATGACATTTATACAGTAATCAGTGGACATTTAAATTTCTGATCGCTGTATAAATGTCATTGGTTCATAAAAAAGTGTCAAAAATGTCTTACATGTCCACCCCAATATCGCAGTACCGCTAAAAATCGCAGATCGCCGCCATTACTATTAAAAAATAAAAATAAAAACCCCAGAAATTAATTCTCATCATCCATAAACGCAGCAAGTTTTGCGCAAACCAATCAATAAACGCCGATTGTGATTTTTTTTACCAAAAATATGAGGAAGAATATAAATCGGCCAAAACCGATGAAAAAAATGTTTTTTTATATTTTTTTTTGGGGATTTGAATTTTAGCAAAAAGTAAGAAATATCGTTTTTTTTTTGCAAAATTGTCGCTCTTTCTTTATTTATAGCGGCGATCAGAAATGACGCAGCGGTGATCAAATACCAAGGGGGAAGGGGGTAAAACTTTCCGGGGCTGAAGTGGTTAAAGCTTTAATGCATTTTTTCATAGACAAGTAGTGCATTTTATATACAACTATATAGAACAGACCAATATGAGGAACGGATGAGGGGGAAAGAGGGACAGACGGACTTTGTTTCAAATCAGGGACAGTCCCTTGAAATCAGGGACAGTTGGGAGCTATGCATAGTGCAGCAATCCTTCCTCTGTAATCTCACGTGGAAGAGAGCTCAGATTCTGAGCTCTCCCCTTGTAGTTTTAGTTGTGTCTTACAACAGGGGGCAAGACCTAGAAAACCTGGAAAAGATCTGAGACACAGTTAACCCCTCCCCATCTTGAGGCAGCCAGAAATATTTGCATAGCTATGCAGTGCAATTTATAGAGCAGCAGAAATACATTTAATGGTACCCTGAGAGCAACTGATTACAAGCAGGACCTCTGACATCCTAACCTCTGGTATACCTTTCACTGGTGATACCTTAGGCTCCCTTTCTGCTGAGAGAGCCTCTCAATCTTCCCGGAGTTTTATAAGGTTAACATGTTATTTTTGAAAGTGCTTTCTCTTTCTAGGCTGGTATACCTGGTTGTTAACATCATTGTTTTTTCATCTGAGCTCATATGGACCCTGCCCCTGTGCCAGAAATTTACTCTATAATGTTAGCCACCAAACTAAGACTCTGCCTTCTCGGTTAAAGGTTCTCATTGTAGCAGAGTGGCTATAAACTTTGGCCTGTGCTATTTGAGCTTGCTGCATATATTCCAGAACTATGGACATGACTGCTGCTATCCAATCCTTCATCTGAGCAATATTATACTTTTGTGGGGTACGGTCTCTTCCTCCTATGTTTCCTGGCATATATCCAGGAGTCTCCATGGACATCTACTACTGTATATAGATGTTCCAATTAGGAAAACTCAGTGGAGGACAGTGACACTTCCATTACTGAAAACATTAAGTATGGCCAATATCTTCTATCCTTATCAATCACTTTTTTAGCATACCTTTAAGGGTTCTATTGAACTGTTCTACCAGCCCATTCGTTTGGGTGTGGTACACTGAAGTAAGTTGGTGAGTAATTTTCAGCAACCAACATAGCTCTTTGGTTTTATTTTACATGAAAAAAAGTTCCTTTATCTGTCAAAAAATCTTTAGGGATACAGGTTTGGGAAAACATGTAGAATAGCTCTTTCACAAAAGTCTTAGAGGGTGTGTTTCTGGGTACCAGGTGCCATAGTTAAAGTTGACCAATGTGTTTTGGTGCTTTCTGGTGGATTTTGGCAGCGGCCTGACCATAGCCATAGCAACCACCTCAAAAGGGACCCCAATTATAGGCAAGTGTACCAGCAGACTTAGGAAATGTGGTCAGGGTGCATTCATTTGAAACTCAAGGCAACATTTGCAACACTTAATATAATTACCCCTACTTATCCACGAAAAAAGATGCCACCTAGAAATGGACACAAACACAATTTCAATTCTGGAGGCCTTTGTACAGCCAGCCCATAGCATAAAACAAACAATTTGTTTGTTTCAGCCACTAGCTAAACTCATATCAGTTCCTGACTAGAGTTGAGCGAACACCTGGACGTTCAGGTTCTGCGGGTTCGGCCGATCTTTCCGGAAACATTCGGGTTCGGTACCGAACGTCATCCGAACTTTACCCAGGACCCCGAACCCCATTGAATTCAATTGGGACCCGAACTTTTCAGCACAAAAATGACTGTAAAAAAGTCCTGGAAAGTGCCAGAGGGCTGCAAAAGGAAGAAAAATGGGAGATGTGATGTTATTAGATCTGCAATCTGTCCCTTAAGATCGTTCTGTAATACAGGATGAGAGATCGTTCTGTAATGCAGGATGAGAGATCGTTCTGTAATGCAGGATGAGAGATTGTTCTGTAATCAGATCGTTCTGTAATGCAGGATGAGAGATCGTTCTGTAATCAGATCTTTCTGTAATGCAGCATGAGATGTTATAGATCTACAATCTGTCCCTCAAAGCAGTAGTAGTAATCTCTACCTAGTTATTATCACTGCAATCTGTCCCTCACAGCGTCGGCAGCATCCTCTCACTACACTAACCTAAGAGCATATGACATGCAGCACTGTGACTCCAGCCTCATATAGAGGCTGGATCACATGATGCACTGGCCAATCACAGCCATGCCATTAGTAGGCATGGCTGTGATGGCTTCTAGGGAAAACCAGTAAAACGCTTGTTGATTGGCTGCCCTGCAGCTATTCAACATGCGTGATAAAATACCAGAACCCGAACACGAACGTTTTCTAAAACGTTCGGGTTCGGATTCGGGACACGGACACCCGAAAGTTCGGTACGAACCCGAACGTTACAGTCCAGGTTCGCTCAACTCTATTCCTGACTAACAGGATACTCTCTAATGGATTTCCCAATGCAAACAGGCAGCACTTGTACCTTTTTAATGTTATGTCAGCAGTGAAGCTTTTCACACAGCAGCAGGCTCCTACAGCAAACAAAATGTGAGAGAGAACGGAGCTTGCATGTATAAAGGCCTATGGACAGCTGAGACGAATTATGAGGTCTGGCTACCAGGTAAGATGTGGGCCTAGGAATGGAGGCTTTATCCCATCCAAAGATCTATAAAGCCTCAAGCCTCCAGGACCCAGAACAGAGCTTATTATGATTCTGAGAAAACAAAAAGTTTGCTTTTTCCATATCAGCCATATATCTGGTAGCCTTTTGCCATGCATGAGAGAAATCTAGGTGACACATAGACAATGCCCACCAGTGCCTCACAAGATATGAGATATTATTGTCATTTGTATTTAAATTTGGTCAGTTGGTTGCTGCCCCCACTTTTTTAGTCATGCTGTTGGGGTGCCATGAGCCCTATCCACTGGCACAGCTCCACGGTAAGATGCCCTTGGATGGTTTCCACTTGGAAGTGCTATAACAAAATTTTAATTATTTTTCTAGCTGACCTTTTGTAGACACCAAGTCAGTAGCATCTACCCCTGATGAAGTGAATGAATATTCACAATCCCATAAAGATTTACGCTGCACCTTTATTCCTGTATTCACTTGGTACTTTGTGGAGTCACGAAACAAATGTTTTAAACAAATCTGAAAAAATAAAATAAAATATGAATATGAACTGTCCATAGTAAATCAGCTTGTTGTTTTTAATTGTAAACATTTTTATTGTGCTCATGCTTAAAATGAAAAAACGTATTATGAATATTGTTTGTTTTTGATGCACCTCTAAAAATCCCATTTGCAAAGCTTTATCAAATTACTACATTAGGGACAGAGGTACATCATTTCTTGTATCAGATCACTGTATGTTTGTTTTCTCCATATCAGCCATAAATCCTGGAGCCCTTCACCATGTGTATGTGAGAAACCTAAGTGGCACATGGGCAATGCCCACAATCTTGCCTGTCAGTGCCTCAAAGCATATATGAAATGTTTTTTGTACTTTTATTTTATATTGAGTCAGTATTATACATACAAAAATACTTCTGTGTCTAGCAGAAGGCATTAATGTCCTGTGACTCCTGTTAGTTCCACTCATTCAATTAACATTAAAATGCTTTATAAACAACCTACAAAGTCTTCCTCCAAGGGAAAAGAGAAAAAAAGTCATTACCATTTTTATGTAATTAAAATCCAATTAGGATACCGGTTTCCCACATGCATTTCCTTGTTTTCACATAAGGATTTTATCTTTCTCATGCCAAGCATTGTTCCCATTCATCCTCTTTGCCCCATGAGCCAACACAAGTAAAAAAAAAAAAGATAAGATTCAGAATGACCTTGAGATTGGATGAGCTGGGAAAGCACAGAGGAAGGAACTAATGGAAGATAATAGGGGTTATGGCTCATGCGTGAGAAACTTGGGATTGTTACACTACCCCCCACTACACAAAAGAAGATAGGATTTATTAAAGACTTAACGTTAAAAAGATCTAAGACTTCAGTTTAATTGAAAATCTTGAGATATTATGATTAGATAATATTTAGGTATGTATGTAACCATTTTTCCATCAGCACTTTAGAAGTATAAGCAAATGACAGAAGATATCTAAAACATGCAAATTTAACTATTTGATTTTACAGTGAAATGGCTTGGAGATAATATTTATAAACTTGCAGATAATAGGGTCAAAAGAAGTCTTAAATCTAGGGAAAAAATGTAATATATTGCAGTTTACCATTCCTTTGACTGCATTCAATGTATTTTTTAAAGCTTTTGTTCTTAAAGCGGACCTTCACTTAAAAGTGAGAGTACTAGTAATCTGCCTCTATGCCAACCACCACATTTGAAAGTTTTTTTCGTTTTGGAAGCTGATTTTTTTTGACAGGTACCCTCTCTCTCTTCTGCAATGCTCGCCTAGGTGAACATTACATATGTTTTTACTGTCCAACCCCCCGCCCACAACCTCCTGGGATATGTCACATGTCCCTGGCAGCTGCAGGACCAATCTGATGCATGTGCACTGGGAAGCTGGCTGTGAGAAAACAGGAAGTCAAATCAGGCTCCCACAGCCAAGATGGTGGGGCTGGGGATTCGAAGACCAGGGAAGAACTGGCCAGGGTGAAGACAGTGCTGGACTTCTGGGCTGGTGAGTGCTTGTTTCTTAAAAGTCTGCTGCTACAATATATGTAGGTTTCTATTTTATTATTTGTTTAATGACTGATGTTCCTGTTCCTCTTCAATTTTCACCTAGTGATCCTGGCAGTAACACACTCTTTGTCATAGGGTGAGGAGCAGCATTATCATCCTAGGACAGAAAGTGTGTCAGGACTACAGACTGCCCCCCCCCCCCCATCTCCATATCAGATAGGGTGGTGTTCTGTAGCCCAGAGAGAATTGTTTCTTGGCCCTACTATAGGTACAAGGAACAAATAACGCATACATATGTAGTTATGCTGCGATTGTCAGGAATAGGAGAATTGATTTTGCTATTTGTTCTGGTGGTGGGTCATAGTAATTGATTAAAAATAAAAGGGTGCACTTTGACCATTTGTGGACCGCCCACTCCTAATGTACTGCAGATTGGCGGCCCATACAGGCACAGCAATGTACTGGTACTTCATTACCTGTTTTTGGGTTTAGTACGTGCACCCCCCCAATTTGTCAGGAGGCCCCAGCAAATGATTCCTGGATGGAACCTGCTGATTGGCTGTGTCCAATCACAGTCCAGAGCCCTCAACATAGAGGGAGAGGGAATACAGAGGGAATGATCAATATGTTCCTTATCCCTGTAAAGTAGGGATAAGAAACAAAGAGATATTTAATAAAAAGCAGCATACATTACACAAATTAACACTTGTTAGGCACACATTTAACCCTTTGAATGCCAAAGATGTTAAGCCTTCCCAGCCAGTGTCGTTAGTACAGTTATAGCAGGGATATGCAATTACTGGACCTCCAGCTGTTGCAAAACTACAACTCCCATCATGCCTCTGCCTCTGAGTGTCATGCATGTGGCTGTCAGAGTCTTGCTATGCCTTATGGGATTTGTAGTTCTGCAACAGCTGAGGGAATTGCATATCCCTTGTGTATAGTATTATCACTAATCACTGTATTAGTGTCACTGGTGATGTCAGTGGCAGTTAGTTAGTTCGAGTGTAAGTTAGTGTCAGATTGGCTTCCGCACTATCACAGCCCACTATAAGTCGCTGATCACCGCAATAAGTAGTATAAAAAAAATTCTGTATATTCCTTAGTTTGTAGATGCTATAACTTTCATGCAAACCAATCAATATACAATTATTGATTTTTTTTTTTTAACAAAGACATGTAGCAGCATACATTTTGGCCTACATTTATGAAGAACTTCTATTTCTTAAATATTGTTTTTCTTTTCAAGTCTTTTTTCGTTTATGAATAAAAAATAAAAAACCCAATGGTGATCAAATACCACTCTATTTGTGTGAAAAAAAAATTATATACATTTTGTTTGAATACAGCGTTGCATGACTAAGTAATTACTGCCGCTTAAAGCGGTTGTATCCCCTAAAATGACATTTTTACCTACAGGTAATCAGGCTTACCTGTAGGTAAAATGAATATCTCCTAAACTTGTACGGTTTAGGAGATATTCTCACTGCAAGCACCGCTGATGTCAGCAGGCAAGTGCGCAGTGATGTCCCGGTGAAGGCCCAGCACATAGCGTCGGACCCTGCTGGAATGTTCCCTGTAAAGACGGGCTCCCGCACATGTGGGAGTGATGTCTCGTGGCTCCGGCCACTCACAGCACCAGAGCTGGTAGCCATTCACAGAGGGAACATGGCAGCTCCCTCATCGGGGACTGGGCGGAACTGCGAGAGCTTTGTTCTGAGGTAGGTATTTCATAATGAGCTAGTATGCGGTGCATACTAGCTCATTATGCCTTTGCCTTGCAGGTGGCTTTTTTTTTTTCTAGGGGATACAATCATTTTAAAGTAGCGCCTTGCTAAATATCAAAAAATGCCCTGGCCATGAAGGGGGTAAAACACTTTTTTTTTTTTTTTACTATTTTGGGCCAGTTTACCTTTCATAATAAAACAAAATCAGGAGATATTCATTACCATTTGCTACCAAATGAAGACCCAATCTATCCTAATAAAAAACAAGATATAATCCACCAGGATACACTAAAAAGTTGTGATCATATGTACTATTATACAAACTAATGTCAAAGTCAGGGCCGGCTCTACCACTAGGCGGAGTAGGCGGCCGCCTAGGGTTTACTGCCGCCTAGGGGCGCCTGGACACTGTTGATCTGTCACTGGCTGCTCTACATTGATTCATGTAAAAACTGACATTGTCTGACTGAGATAATGAAATTGTATTATCACATGCCATTTGCAAATGTATATAGAAATACTGTAGTGACTGATCTGCCAAATACTCCCCCATGGCCCCGACCCCCCGTGAGGCTGTATTTGATGGGCACAGATGAAGTTGTATTTGATGGGCACAGGTGAAGCTGTATTTGATGGGCACAGGTGAGGCTGTATTGATTGGCACTGGTGAAGCTGTATTTGATGGGCACTGGTGAGGCTGCATTTGATTGGCGCTGATCAGGCTGCAATTCATTGGCACTGATCAGGCTGGGCAGAGAAAAGGTGGTGGGGTCAGGGGCGGAGCCAATGGGGGTGGCAAAATGGGGTTTCGCCTAGGGTGTCAAAAATCCTTGCACCAGCCCTGGTCAAAGTTGCAGATTGGGTTTGGGCATTAAGATTTGCTCTCATCCTGTTCTTACGCCTAACTTAGAACTGCAAATAGGATATAAGGACCAGGCAAAATAAACAAAGTAATTTTCAATATCAACAAACCTAATCATTAGTAATGGCAGTACAGTTTACTAGCTTCCTCTATTGTAGTGGGAACTCTCTGTGGCATGCATATCTATTTACCAGTATTTACTCCTAAATGTCGCTTATTTGTAGAGACTATCCCACTCTGGAAACAATATCACCCTATCCCTTTATGTCCTCAGATGTCACTTTTTTGATCTCTTGTCATTGCAAACAAAGGAGCATAAAACATTGCTCTCATTTGTTTAACATACTGTACCCTCGGAATAGTGCACTTAAAGCTGAACACCAGGCTGATGTAAAAAGCACAAAATGATGCAATAGTGAAGATACCTGAAATTGACTTCGTATAAGCCTCTTGCAGCCTGCTGTACAGCAGACTATTGAAAGGTTAAAGTGGTTGTCAACCCTTGACAACCACTTTAACCTACAGGTAAGCCTATAATAAGGCTTATCTGTAGGTTCCCTGCATATCTCCTAAATCTGCACAGTGTAGGAGATGTACAGCGTACTGTGATGTGCCCACGTCATTGGGCACATGCGCAGTGAAGAAATGGCCTCTGTGCCGTTCCTTCACTGAGATCGTGCCGCGATTGGCGACTCCCCCCGCTCGTGTGCAGGAATGATGTCACACGGCTCTGGCCAGTCACACAGTCAGAGATCGCGGCCCCAGAAGGAAGAGGGGGAGAAGATGGACACGGCCTGGAGCGGGGACAGCACGGGCTTCCAATGCAGGTAAATGCCACATAATGGGTTAATATGCGATGCATACTAGCCTTTTATGCTTTTACATTGCAGGATAATAAAGAGGAAGTAAAACCCATCAGGGTATATTTCCTCTTTAAGGGAGAAGCAGCCCAAGAAGCCAATAAGGTTAGCTGCAGTGTAAGAAGCATGTTAAAAAAAAGAGCGAGCAGAGTGGCAGAGGGATGAGCTCTGCTTCTTCTCCTTTCATTGTACAGTCACAGATTAGGAGTGGGAGAAAGACCTGCAAGTGAAAGTGAAACTGCAGCAGAGATCGGACATTCCAGTGGATTAGAGCTGTTTACATTTCAGAACTGTACGGATAAAACATATATACTTTCACTGTAAACCAAGAAACTGCTGTTATGAAAATTGTTCACTGGCACAGAACAACTATATTAATGTGTACTATGTACAGCGCATGCTCCTTCTGATGATCATATGACGTAACACTCTCAATAAATAAATTAAAGTGGATCAGAGGACTGATAGGAGCAAGCGAAGATCACCATAAAGGGACAGGTCCCCCTTCAAGTAGACCTACAAGCCTGTCAGACCCTCCCTTGGAGCAAGGTAAAGGGTCCAACATATCTGGTGAGTGAGCAGCGACCCCAGTTCTCTGTGTGTGGAGTGAATTCACCAAGTCGCCTATCAGTCACTTTTTTGAAGAAGTATTTGCACAGAGGCACACCAAGCACTTTCAAAAGACTTTAATATTTTTTATTGAATTTTTTTATTTTATATTATTATTATTTACAACAGAGACATTATTAACATATGAATTGTTCATTCATTTGTTTATTTTAAGCACAAGGCACTTGTACCTGGTTTAAGGATAATAAGAGAATCATAAACATGGTACACTAGTGTCATGATAAAAAGGGCATTATTAGAGCATGGTGAGCAGAGCATAATAGGGTCACTACAAGGAGGTTTAGCTACAGTAACAATGAGCAAGGAATATCTAGGGCTATGATGAGCAAGGTATAACTAGAGCCATGAAGCGCACTGTATACTAGGATCATGATAAAAATGCACCCTTATGAGCAGAGTATATTTGAATCATGATGAAAAAAGGATAGTAAGGCCAAGATAATGTAGGGTGTTTGCAGGGACATGATGATCAGGTTATAACTGGGGTTCAGATAAGCAATAATTGCTCAACTTGACTGATACAGTTTTAATTTTTACCAATCTTAAATTATACCCAAAGTTGCAATGGGAAACAGATAAGGCCTTATGCACTTTACCCATGCAGGTCAAGGCAACAGTTTTACATTAATGATGCCCCCCTTACACACACGCACACACACACATTCCATGAGTGAACACTTAGGGCCGGTTCACACCTAGGCGATTTGCGATCCGACTTATGTCTCCCCAAGTCGCCTCAAATCGCTTGACATCAGAAATCCCATTGAAATGAATGGGAGCCTTCTTAATATGTGCTACTCAAGTCGCTCTGACTTCAGGGCGACTTCTGAAAATATTCCTGTCCTATCTCTAGGCGATTTGAGCCCATAGAAGTCAGCGGAAGATGTTGCTTCCAAGTTGGATCACCATCTATAAAGAAGTGAGGAAAAAGAAAATATTTTTTTTAAGGCAACCCCCCTCCCCCTCTTCTCTGATTGGCCACAGGCAAAGTCGCCTGGCATGGAGGTCGCTTCAGGTCGAGTTGTAAGTCGCCAAAAGTTGCGCTGAAGTTGCCTTGAAGTCTCCTTGAAGTTGCATTCAAATCGCTTAGCAAAGTCACCTCTGATTGCCTAGGTGTGAACCGGCCCTAATGCCCAGTTCTTCTGACAATGGGTAAGCTTGGGTCTTTATTCACTTCCTATCAAAAGGGGCCAAACAGCCAAACCCCTGTGAAAACCAAGACTGGAGTGGGGAGGAGTAAGAAATAGGAGAAGGCAAGTATAAGCAGTGTGTGGGGTCAGGATTTCACTAAACCTGCTATTTTTCCTTGTGTGGGCAAAGTATAGGATCACTTTTCTATTGTGAAAAGTGATGTTGTTTTTCATTCACATGCCTTTGTAATTTTCTTCATGCTTGCCTTTCAGTTAAGCTGCCCAGCAGAAGAGAGAGTGAGATAGGTTAGGACAGGCTCCAAAACTGTAAGGGTTGCTTAAAGTGTCACTTTATAAATCTTAAAAAAAATGAATGTTATTAAAATGCATCAAAGAAACGCCTGTTGGAGGATCTGTGGACACCCTGGAACTTTTCCACAAATTTGGTGGACTTGCCCTGAGCTTGTTTCTTTCTGGTCTGTCCTCACTAAATTTCTTTCCTCTATTATTTCAGTTTCTGTTCCTCTCTCTACACAGTTGGTCTATTGGGTTTATACATAGACTCCTGGCCACAGACTACTCACACCATTGTATCCCATGTCTTTATTGCCACATGTTTGGCTATTGCAAGAGAATGGAAATCCCTGTATCCCCCCCACCATTGCCTGAGAATACATGTATCACAAGGCCCACCTTCAAATTCCCACATTCCTTTAGAGATTGGGTTCCTTGGCTCACACATCCTAAATGCTTATCTCTAACTTTAATTGACAACCTTTTAGTTTAACTATATACTTTAGTCTTCGAACCCAACATGACCACTTTCCTGTATACCCCCTTACATTGTGTCATCCCATAACACTATAGGCGACACTCCTTCTCTTGGTATTCAACATTATATGATAAAACAATTGCACATTGTGCAATGGGACAAACAAGTGGGACTTTAAATGAAGGACGTGATGGTCAAGTCCCACTTGTCTGTCCTATTGCACAATGTGCAATTGTTTTATCATATAATATTATGGGGATGGAAGTTATGGCCTTACCAGGCTAACCCAAGCTTCATTTAAAGTCCCACTCCCCCGTGTTCCCCCACCCCCTGCTTGGTACTCAACATATTGTCAGCTGTATGTCTCACACTGTTTGAACAGTTTAAACCAGTTTATATTCTATTGAAGCTAACTGAACCTTTCCATACTGTGTGCTTACATTTTATCCATGGAAAGCAAGTTTGAAATTGTATCACTGGAAAACGTAAATAAAATTTCTAGTTACAAAAAAATGCATTAAAGAGGTTGTAAAGGCTCTTTTTTTCTCTCTTAAAATAATAAAACAGGTTAATGCTTTCCTGCTCTGTGCAATTGCTTCACACAGAGAAGCCCCTTAGATCCTCTTCTTTTGTCCTCTGTGAGCGCTCCTCCTCTTCTCTGAGTACCCACTCATGTGGGCCCCACCTCCCTGCTCCCACCTCATAGGATTTGATTAAGAGCAACAGGAGCCTATGGCCCCCGCCGCTGCCTCTGTATCTTGCGAGAAGAGGAAGAGAGAACAGTGTTGCTGGCCAGATTGAGAGAAGAGTCAGGTAGTAAGACATATTTTGCTTTAACCACTTCAGCCCCGGAAGAATTTCCCACTTTAGGACCAGAGCACTTTTTGTGATTCGGCACTGCGTCGCTTTAACTGACAATTGCGCGGTCGTGCGACTTTGTACCCAAACGAAATTTACGTCCTTTTTTTCCCACAAATAGAGCTTTCTTTTGGTGGTATTTGATCGCCTCTGCGTCATTTCTGATCGCCGCTATAAACAAAAGAAGAGCGACCATTTTGCACGCCCCCGGTATCCG
>BLSH010523822.1:471350-482060 GCA_018402905.1 Glandirana rugosa | reverse complement strand
TCTGCCCCCCCTCACTCACTGGAGCGCTGGGCTGTGAAGGGGGTGGGAGCAGGTGGCTTAGACTCTCAGCAGCTTGCTGAGAAGCTGAGCCATGTGCTGGACCAAGGTTGTGGGGGGATCCTGACCATATTATCATGTTCTTGCCTCAGCCTGGACCGGCTCTGTGACGTCAGCTCAGCTGACAGCAGGCTGAATCCTGCTGTCTGCTGCAAACGGGTCACAGAAATGCAGAACACACTGCACTCCTGTGATCCACAGGAGAAGTACAGCCAACGAACTTTGGCTGAACTTCTCCTTATCACCTGAGGCTAGTCAATCAGTGGCGGCCGCTCCACACGGGGCGCACTGGAGCTGCCTCCCCTAATCCATGCGTCCGGCCCCTAATCTACATGCAGGACACCGGACGCATGGGTTTTTTTTTTAAGCACATAATTAGCCTGAGGCTCTAATTTGCTTCAAAAAAGGGTGGGGTGGGGGCGCAGTTGTGTAACTATCGTCTTCCTGCTTCTTCTTCCGGCCAATTAGGAAGTGGGAGGAGCACGATTGGCCGAGAGGAGAAGAAATTGCGTTGGCTGGGCAGGGGGGAGGATGTTCGGGAAGATTTGGGACTCGGGAGATGACTGCCCAGAGTGATCTCTCAGTGTTCTGCATCTGCGCTGATTGAGAGCCCAACGGCGTGAGTACCACCCTGGTGCTTATGTGGGTGTTTAATATTACTTATAATTTCTATTCTATTTCTATTTCAGGCTGTGTAATTGTGACATGTATCTGATTTGATGATGTATCATGTATTTGAATAAATTATAGAGTAGGTTTTGGGTTTTTACATAGAAAATGTAGTAAACAGATTCTATCACTGTCAATAAATAGATTCTGCATATATATATAGTTATAGTTTATAGGTATAAAAAAAAAGAATCTCAAAGGCAGGCATGCATTTTATCTTTGTATCAGGGGGCTGAATGGGATTCACTTTGAAATGCTGCTCTGTCCTTTGGGAAATAACCCCTGTGAATACATTTTACCTCCATACATTTTTAATGTTTCGAATCAAAAATTTATGTTACTTTTCACTCCTTGTTTATATTCTTTCTTTTCAATGTGCATTAGGAATCAGAGCGCACAGCTAGAAACATGACCCCATGTCAACAGCCAGCTGTGCTCCACAACTGGATTCCTACTATCCTCTCTCACTTAGGCTATGTCTGCTGTTCAAGAGTTCACTCCTTCAAAATCTGTTTCATTTCATAGTAAAAGCCCTCGCATGAATGAGATATGAAATGAGCTGTGTCCTGATTCATTTACTTGTCCTGCAGGAATTGAGTCCAACTCACGTACTGCAATGTCAAAATATCTTCAGTATATGGCAGATTTGCTTTGGATGAGTTTTAGGTCAGGGAACTATAAAACGGAGCAGTGGGCACTAATGTTTTCATATGTTACTTTTTGTTCTACATTAAAGAAGAAAGAGAAGAGACGTGCCACTGAAGGCAACAGAATAATAAAAAAATATATATTGCTGGTGCTTTTAAGGATATTTGTAATATGATATATATGGTATATATTATACCGTATATTGCAGGAGATGATGATGTAAATTTAAAAAAAAAATTTGGAATAAAATAACATAAAAAAAATTAAAAAATAAAGATAAAAATCTATATCAAGGTTTTATGAAGGTTAGTGCCAGGGTTAGTGTTAGGGTCAAAGTTAGGTTTAAAGGTCCAAGTCAGGGTCAACGGTCAGGTAAGGTTTTTTTTTTTAAAAAAACATTTTTTAAATTAGTATCAGTGTCATTTAGTGTCAGTGTGTCTTAGGTAGGATAAAAAAACTCTAGTGGGTAATATGGCATAAGGGTATGATTGCCATGCCCAACATGTGAGATATTTTGATTTTGATTTGAATTCCTAGATGTAGAGTCTCAGTTTGCTTGGCAAATTTGAAATCTCTTTTCTTGTGATATTGGTTTATATGACAACATCATTCTTGGAAGTGTACTAAGCATAACTAAGCATGCCATGATCCGCTGTGTAAATTATAAAACACATAATCATTTACATCTAAATAAACAAAATTCAATTAAACCAGCCAAGCAGCTTAAAGAGAATTAGCTAGGAATTCATCTTCAACGCTTACGATGTTATAATAGTGCAACCCTACTTTCCTGGGATAGACATTTGACATTAATTACTTGTTTTTCTTCCTGTCAGAGTAAAATAGGCAGATTTTCTAAAGGAAGTGAGTATCCTCACACAAATGGAGTTAATATTTACTTCAAATATCAAACCATGTGGAAAGTAAGTTTCTGTTCACTTTGAATACCCAGTGTCGTACAGATGAAATAAGCAAACAGGAATCTGCATTTTACATAATTGATTCATTTAAGTGGCTGGCTAGAGAAGGGTAAAAATGCTAATCAACCAAGCCCTCATTTATACTGGTAGTTGGGGAGAGGTGGTAAAAACAAGTTTCTTAAGCACTTTAGCCCCGGAAGGTTTTACCCCCTTTGTGACCAGGCCATTTTTACGATACGGCACTACGTTACTTTAGCTGACAATTGTGTGGTCGTGTGACACTGTACCCAAATAAAAATGATGTCCCTTTTTTCCCACAAATAGAGCTTTCTTTTGGTGGGGTTTGATCACCTCTGCGGTTTTTATTTTTTGCGCTATAAAGAAAAAAAAAACCATCAATTTTGAAAAGGAAACAATATTTTTTATTTTCTGCTATAAAACATATCCAATAAAAACATTTTAAAAACCTAATTTCTTCATCAATTTAGGCCAATATTTATTCTGCTACATATTTTTGGTAAAAAAAACGAAATAAGTGTATGTTGATTGGTTTGCGCCAAAGTTATAGCGTCTGCAAAATAGGGGATAGATTTATGGCATTTTTATATTTCTTTATTTTTTACTAGTAATGGTGGTGATCAGTGATTTTTAGTGGCGGACAGATCAGATACCTAACTGACATTTTTGACACTTTTTTGGGAACCAGTGACATTAATACAGTGATCAGTGCTAAAAATATGCACTGACATTGTACTATTGACACTGGCAGGGAAGGGGTTAACATCAGGGG
The DNA here is from genome assembly GCA_018402905.1 of Glandirana rugosa. Classification (NCBI taxonomy): domain Eukaryota; kingdom Metazoa; phylum Chordata; class Amphibia; order Anura; family Ranidae; genus Glandirana; species Glandirana rugosa. The sequence goes on along the minus strand of BLSH010523822.1, from coordinate 478,976 downwards.
CAATCAAGGGGATAACTGTGCTCCCTCTGTGAGTTTACTAACTGTATGGGGGAAGGACTTACTGGGACAACACACAGATCGGTCTTCCTACATAGCAGAAAGACAGGAACTGTGTGTCATCCCCTGTCAGAATGGAGATCTGCCTTGTTTACACAAGGCACCAAATGGGGCTGTTTAAACCTGGAGAGTCCAGCAACAAGTGCTGCTCGTTCTACAGCGTCCGTGACCTGTGAGCCCCAGCTCCTACTACCTGTTCCTGAGTTTGTTCCGCTTTCTGTTGACCCGGCTTGTCCTGACCTGCTGTTCCGCTGCCTGCACCGGCCCCCGGCTTTCCACGACCCTCCGATTGTCTGCTCCCTTGTACTTCTGCTGCCTGCCCATTAACGAACCCTTGCTTGAACCTGACTACCCGCTTGCCTGATCCTTTTGTACCGCTCTGCCTGCCTGTTGCCGACCCAGCCTGTACGACCACCCGTCTATCTGCACAACCTTCTGGAGCATCACAAACATCATCAGTGACCATCCAGCCCTCGTGCCATCCCGCACTCTTGGATCTCTGTCTACTCTACCAGGGGTCCTTGAATCGGGTGCGCAAGAGCGGTTGTTCCCTGCACAAGACAGACTCCACCACCAGGTTCGTGACAGAAACGAGCAGCCATGACTGAGTCTGCGCAGGGAACCCGCTCCGCCATGGACGACTTGTGCGCACATCTTGCAGGCCTCACCCAGGCCCTCAAGAATTTGCAAGAGGGATACACCCGATTAGAAGAGCGGGTACAGGAATTGTCCACCGCTCCGACCTCCGGTGCTATCCCGTACCATTGTGGCCCTGCCCTCGGAACCTAAGGTCCCGCTGCCGGATAAGTTCTGGGTCTTTCGGAGTGTGTGCGATTTATATCTGGGACTGCAGCAACGCACGTTTTCCCTGGAGAGTACCAAGGTCGGATTCATTATCTCCCTGCTGCAGGGTGAATACCAGGCATGGGCTCTCAGACTATGGGAGCAAAATGCCCCTGAAGTTGCCACCGCTGTCACCTTCTTCCAGGCCATGGCGCAGCTATATGAAGACCCCCACTTGGCTGCCACAGCAGAGGCTACGCTGCACAACCTCCAGCAGGGTCGCCACCCAGTGGAGGACTATGCCGCTGAATTTCGGCGCTGGAGCTCGGACACAGCCTGGGGCAGTGCGGCTCTCCTGTTTCAGTTCCGCATGGGACTTTCGGAACCTCTGAAGGACGAGCTGGCACGAGTGGTGATCCCTAAGACCTTGGAGGAGCTGATCACCCTGGCCATCTCCATCGATCGACGCCTCAGAGAACGCCACGCCAAAAGGTCTTCTGGGCAGTTACGCCCTACCTGGATGCTTCCTCGGGTTCCTGGCTACCCGACACCGCCTCCCTTCCACCCGACATCCTCCTCCTCCTCTCCGCAGGACACCTCCGAGCCCATGCAGATTGGATTGCTTCGGCCTTCTCTCAGCACCGAGGAAAGACAACGTCTGTTCCAGCTGAACCTCTGCCTCTACTGCAGTGAGCCCGGTCACATGGTCAGGACGTGCCCCGCGAAGCGCGGTAAGTGCTTGACCACCGTCCATAAGGACCTGTCTAAGTTTCCCAGTTCTCCTGCTCATCTCACCATTCTCCTCTCTTTGCAGCTTCTCGGAGGGATTATTACGGTTCCAGCAATTCTTGATTCGGGGACGTGCAGCTGCTTTATTGACCTAGACTTTGTTGCGCAGCACCACATTCCCCTGCAACCCAAGACACATAAACTGGTGATCCGTTTGGCCGATGGGTCACATATAAAATCCGGGACTGTTACCCATGAAACAGCCCCTCTCTCTTCCACCACTCTGGATGGTCACAAGGAACATCTACGGCTGGATGCCATTGCATCTCCCCTCTGTCCCATCATCTTGGGACTGCCCTGGTTCCAGGCCCATAACCCTAGCATAGACTGGACCACCGGAACTGTCCGCTTCCAGTCGCCCTATTGTCGCCAGCATTGCCTGAACCCCAGGGGTGGAACTGTTCCCTCACTCCTCAGCCTGGATTCTGAAACTGAACCCGACGTCCGGACTCTTCTTCCTCAGGCCTATCACTCATTCCTGGATGTTTTCAGTAAGAAGGGGGTGGATAAGCTTCCGCCACATAAGCCATACGATTGCCCTATTGAATTACTGCCCTGGGCAGAAGTTCAGTTTGGGAGGATTTACCCCCTCTCCGAGCCTGAACTAGCGGCTCTCAAGTCCTACTGGGACGAAAACACAAAGAAGGGGTTCATCCGGCCATCTACGTCTCCGGCCGGAGCCGGTATCTTCTTTGTGGAGAAGAAGGACCACTCACTCCGGGCATGCATAGACTACAGGGAGCTTAATCGGGTGACTATTAAAAATCGGTACCCTCTACCTCTGGTTCCGGAACTTTTTCAGCGGCTAGGGGTGGCAACCATCTTTACAAAGCTTGATCTTCGAGGAGCATATAACCTCATTCGTATCAGGGAAGGAGATGAGTGGAAGACAGCATTCCGTGCTCGTTTTGGGCAGTATGAATACTTGGTGATGCCCTTCAGTCTATGTAACACCCCAGCAACCTTCCAACACTTTGTCAATGATGTGTTCCGAGACTTTCTGGACCTTTTTGTAATTATATACCTTGACGATATTCTGATCTTTTCTTCGTCCTTGGAAGAACACCGCAGGCATGTCACCAAGGTTCTAGGGCGGCTCCAGCAGCACGGCTTGTACGCCAAAGCAGAAAAGTGCTCTTTTGAACAGCCAAGTATGCACTTTCTGGGGCTGATCATCTCCACAACGGGCATTCGCATGGATCCACAAAAAGTCTCTACTATACTAGAATGGCCCACACCAGCAGACAGAAAAGGTGTTCAAAGGTTTGTGGGCTTCGCAAACTTTTATCGAAAGTTCATAAAAGGATTCTCTGCCATCGTGGAGCCTATCACACGCCTGACCCGACAAAACACCCGATACCATTGGTATCCGGAGGCTCAGGCCGCCTTTCAGAAGCTCAAGTTCCTTTTTACCTCCGCTCCCATTCTAAAATACCCGGACCCAGCTTTACCGTACGTCCTTGAAGTGGACACTTCGGAAACGGCAGTAGGGGCTATTCTATCTCAACGCCAAGGTCCCAAGGCCCTGCTCCACCCAGTAGCCTTTTTCTCCAGGAAGTTAACCGCACCAGAGCGGAATTATGATGTGGGAGATAGGGAATTACTGGCGATCAAGTTGGCTCTAGAGGAGTGGGGATACTTGCTGGAAGGGGCTTCTCATCCGATCCTCATCTTCACGGATCACAAGAACCTGGAGTACCTCCGAACAGCAAAGAGGCTGAGACCTCGGCAGGCCCGCTGGGCACTGTTCTTCTAAAGGTTCCATTTCCATTTAACCTTTCACCCAGGATCAAAAAATAGCAAGCCCGATGCCCTCTCTCGGATGTTCGCGGAGCCAGGAAATACTGCCCCACCTGACACCATACTCCCGGCACGGAATTTTCTCCTGTCCAATGAGGACATCCTCTCTCAGATCCATCGGGTGCTGGCCAGCTCCGCTGTCGACAAGGACACCCGACTCACCGTCAGAGATGGTCTATGGTGGTTTGGGTGGAGAATGTTTATTCCGGCAAGCCTGCACCTCAGGATCTTGGGTCGGTGCCATGACCATAAATTGGCCGGACATTTCGGTGCTCGGAAGACCGCTGAGCTCCTCTCACGGTCGTTCTGGTGGCCAAACATTACGGAGGATTGCAGGAAATATGTTGGTGCCTGTCCTGTCTGCGCCAGGAATAAGACCGACAAGGCCAAGGCCTGGGGTCTCCTAAGCCCCCTTCCCGTACCTGAACGCCCGTGGTCGCAACTGGCGATGGATTTTATCGTGGAACTTCCCCCGTCCGAAGGCTTTACTACCATCTTTGTAGTAGTAGATCGAATGACAAAGATGGCGCACTTCATTCCCATGAAAGGGACCCCCTCTGCGGCCGAAACGGCCAACACATTCATAAAAGAGGTCATCCGGCTTCATGGAGTGCCCAGCAATATCGTGTCTGACCGGGGGGTTCAATCCACGTTTAGGTTTTGGAGAGCTCTATGTGCAGGGTTGGAGATAGAGCTCGCTTTTTCTTCCGCCTACCACCCGCAGACAAATGGCCAGACTGAGAGGACAAATCAGACTCAAGAGCAATATTTGAGGTGCTTTTCATCGTTCTCTCAGAATGATTGGGTTGCACTGCTGCCGGTGGCCGAATTTGCCTACAACAACATCATTCACTCGGCCACCCGGCAGTCCCCATTCTGGGCCAACTACGGATTTCATCCCACATTTCTGCCCGACGTAAATCTGGAAGGTACCATCCCAGCAGCACAGGATATCACTAGTTTCCTCCAAATGAACTGTAAACTTTTACAGGAAACTTTTTCTAGGTCTCGGGAGCTGAACAGAGAGGCCTATGATAAGAGAAGACGGGGGGAGCTGGAGCTCCAACCAGGCGACCGTGTCTGGCTATCCACCAAAAACTTAAAACTAGCCTGCCCCTCGAAGAAGTTGGGTCCAAGATTTCTGGGACCATTCCCAGTTAAGAGGAGGATAAACCGGGTGGCATTTGAGCTGGATCTCCCTCCATCCCTGCGGATCCACCCAGTTTTTCATGTGTCTCTGCTGAAGCCCATGGTTCTTGACTCTTTCTCGGGTCGGAAGGTAGGTCCACTGGACCCCATCTTGGTTAACGGAGAGGAGGAGTTCGAGGTGGAAGCCATCTTGAACTATCGCCGGAGAGCTGGGGGGACCCAGTATTTAATTAAGTGGAAGGGGTTTGGTCCAGAGGAGAACTCCTGGGAACCTGAGAAAAACATCCACGCCCCCGGACTGATCCAGGCCTTCAAAAGAAATCGACAGGGTGGCGACACCCGGTAAGGCATCCAGAGGCTGCCCATGGGGGGGCAGTGTTAGAGAAGGAACATCTCTGCCAGTGTATTCTGGCGGTTTCCGCGGTGGTGCGCACGCGCCGGAAACTGCGCCAAATGGCACTATTTAAACCTGGAGAGTCCAGCAACAAGTCCTGCTCGTTCTACAGCGTCCGTGACCTGTGAGCCCCAGCTCCTACTACCTGTTCCTGAGTTCGTTCTGCTTTCTGTTGACCGGGCTTGTCCTGACTTGCTGTTCTGCTGCCTGCACCGACCCCGGCTTTCCACGACCATCCGATTGTCTGCTCCCTTGTACTTCTGCTGCCCGCCCGTTAACGAACCCTTGCTTGAACCTGACTACCCGCTTGCCTGATCCTTTTGTACCGCTCTGCCTGCCTGTTGCCGACCCAGCCTGTACGACCACCCGTCTATCTGCACGACCTTCTGGAGCATCACAAACATCATCAGTGACCATCCAGCCCTCGTGCCATCCCGCACTCTTGGATCTCTGTCTACTCTACCAGGTGTCCTTGAATCGGGTGCGCAAGAGCGGTTGTTCCCTGCACAAGACAGACTCCACCACCGGGTTCGTGACAGTTCCTCTGCCTATTTGGAGGTGGGGGGGGGTGCCTTTCCTCCAATCAGCTCTCACACAGTGTATGCCCAGACTCCACAACCACTGCTGAATGAGGAAGGAAGATTTGTAACACGATCTGCACATTCTAAAGAATGTAGAAAGGGAAAGACTGCAGGTATTCATGTAAAACCTTTATATGGAGATTTATTTAATCTCTGAGTATCATCTGAAGCTATTCACTTCACTGGGAATAGGAGAGGGTTTATAACCACGTTGAGCTGCAAAGGCAGCCTTATGGTTTCGTACACATGCCATGGCATCTGCAAAAATTAGTGCCCCTGTCCTTTTTGGCATGCAGTACCACCACCAAAGCATCCCACCAATGCAACCAAGTGGTAGTGTGGCATTGACAGGGTCAAAAGAAGCGACATATTGCCTTCTCACCACTGTCAAATACGAGGGATACTGCACCTCTTACCTATGATTGCTTTTATAAGTTCATAAAAATGTATAAGAGAACAAAAAAAAATGTTTTTGGTCTGCTACCAGCACCAAATTCAAATCTGCCATGTGAATTTTCACCTAGCTTACATCATGGAGTGAAGCTAAGCTTCATCACCCAAACATGTGCAGGTAAAAATCTTTTTTTGTTTGTTTTTTTTTACGTTTTTCTGACACATGATTGCGTTTTATTTTTAAAGTTAAGTTTCACCCAGCTTCAACTCAGGTAAGTGAAAGTACATTTCTTGACACACTCACAAATAAACTAAAGAGCTTTTTGAAAAAAATAATCTCCTCGCCACTATATGCAAAAGTACTATTCTATTGAATATAATATTTTCATTTTTTTATTAATATATGGGATTCATTTTCTAAAGGAATAGAGATTGTTTACTTAGCTGTTCATTTATCCTAGTAAATAAGGCAAAGCTGTGCTCACAATATATCAAATTATTTGATTATACCAAAACAGGGTTTTTACTTCTTCATGATTAGATGATTGTAGTGAGCACAGCTTTACCAGCTTTACTAAGCTAAGCTCACTAAAAATACTTTCAAACTGAACATATATTTTACAAAGAGAACATGTTCTATCCCTTAACCACTTCAGTCCCGGAAGGTTTAATGACTTGGGCACTTTTTGCAATTTGGCACTGCACTGCTTTAACTGGTAATTTCACGGTCATGCAATGCTGTACCCAAACTTAATTTGCGTCCTTTTTTCCCACAAATAGAGCTTTCTTTTGGTAGTATTTGATCACCTCTGGGATATTTATGACTTGAAATATGAATGAAAAAAGGCTGAAAATTTTGAAAAAAAATCACATTTTCTACTTTTTGTTATAAAAAAAATCCAATAAACTAAATTTTTGTCATACAGATAGGCCAAAATGTATTCAGCCACATGTCTTGGGTAAAAAAAAATTCAATAATTGTATATTTATTAGTTTGTGCAAAAGTTATATCGTCTACAAACTATAGTACATTGTTGTTTCTATTTGCTGAGATGCATGTTGATTATTATCTCGCGTTTTGTCACAAAGTTTTGAAAATTGAAAAAAGAAAAAAAAATACATTTTCCTTTTCTGTCTTCATTTTCCAAAACAAATGAGAGCTGAAAAATACTCACCATGCCTCTTAGCAAATACCTTGGGATGTCTACTTTCTGAAAAGGGGTCATTTGGGGGGCCAACAAAACCTTTTACTTCTGTCTTTTCCTTTTACATAAAAAAAAAGAAAAAAGTTAAAAGTTTTGAAACACTGTTTTGCGCTCTATTATTAGTTGTACGTAGAGTCGTTTATCTTTGTTGTTACATGATATCAAACATCTGCTATATTGAAAACGTGTTTGATTATTTATATGTTAATAACTTAAAAAAAAATGGGTTCTGTACACCGACTTATGTAAAACCGGATAGACATACTGTTTTTAAATCAAATAACCTAAAAAAAATATTGTTTTTCATCTTTTACACTAAAAAAAAGTTTTAAAAGTCGGAAAAAAGTAAGTATAAAGTTCAGTATTTATAGGGTCTCCACTAGTTTATGATGGTTTTCTTTCGAGATAAACACCCTTTTTTCCTGCGTTTAATTCAAACCCATGTCGTAACGTACTGGCACTTTAATGGTCAATT
>BLSH010523822.1:443445-453794 GCA_018402905.1 Glandirana rugosa | reverse complement strand
TCACCACATGCTATTGCTTGCAAGGGGGCGGGGGGGGGGGGGGAGTGGGAGACCAAGATACAAAGAGAGAGAGAGAGACAGACAGACAGAGAGAGAGAGTCAGGCAGGCAGAGACAGAGAGAGAGAGAGACAAAGAGAGAGACAGAGAGAGAGAGACAGGCAGACAGAGAGAGATAGACAGACAGAGACAGAGAGAGCGGGAGACACAGACAGGCAGACAGACAGAGAGAGAGAGACATAGAAACAGACAGAGAGAGAGAGACACAGACAGTTAGAGAGAAAGTGGCAGACAGAAGAACGAGAGACAGAGAAATAGACAGACAGAGAGAGAGACAGACAAACAGACAGACAGAGAGAAGGGAGAGAGAGAGAGAGAGAGAGAGGAGCCACAATACTACCTGATGGACCTGCAATCAGGGCTTTGTTGTTTGCAGCCACAGAAATCCCAGAAGGCTGGATCGGGCCTGGTGACACCACCTAAAAGCGGGGTAGAGTTGCAGCCTGGTGACTCCCCCATGAACACAGAGGACAGAGGGGAGCAAGAGGCTATAGTGGCCTGCGGCCTGGTAGGGGACCTGTAGACTGTGAGTACCGTTAAGCAGGAGTCCGGGGTCCCTGAAATGCTGAATTCCAACCCATAGGTATGCCAGCTAGGCCGGAGTCAGTAGTTCAGGGGGAGGTGCCCCCTCTTGAGCCAAGCGAAGATGCCATGAACAGGTCCATAGACTGGGGGTCACCCAGACTGCTGGCGGAATTTGGATCTTTGGAGCACCTGGTTGAGTGGTCATCTCCAAGCGAGGGGTCTGATGATGAGCAGAAGATGGGGAGTTCTCATGCCCTGTATTTCTCCAATGGGGATGAGTCAGAGGCCGCTCAGGATTCAAAGACTGCAGTAGGAATCCCCAGTGCCAGCCATCATACCTTCTATAAGAGGACTTCCACTACCCAGACCAGAGCAGCCACCTACCGTTAGTTGGTGCTGAAATCTCCTGACACCTACATTTTACTGGGGAGAGGGAAAGTGAAATGTCTGCCAAGGCTCTACCGGTGTCAGCGGGAGGTGCAGCGACAAGTTTCTCTGGAGTGAGGCCTGGACTACCCCTATGTCCCACCCCATGTCATGGACATTGTCGAGAGCTCTAGGAAGGAGCGGGAAGATGATATGACATGAGACTACCTTCATGTACTTAAGCCTTTGTGGGGACCTAATAGCAGCTGCTGGGAAAGATATGTGGAATTAAATAAGGAGTGGAGCCTTGGGCGTGCTATTCCTAAGGACTGTGTAATGGTGATCAAGCCAGACCAAGTCACAAAGAGCTTCTCGGTTTCCATTCGGGAGGAAGGGGGAGGCCGGAAGAGGTTGCCCGACTCCTGTTACTACATCTGAGGGGATTGTTGGAGTTACAGCTGGCGTAGGAACATTTCAGGGACTGTTGGTGAGCAGCGGAATGTTCAATTCATCCTGACTGCAGGACAAACCAGCCTGCCACCCTGTGCCCCATTGGAAGGACACTTAGGTGAGGTTTGCCCTCTTTATTACTTCTTTAAAAGCCTGCCACCAGGAACCTTAAAGAAGAACTTTTCAACATTGACTTTCTTTGTTTCTGCTTCTGCAGTGAGATTATAACCCCTCACTGACAGGTCAGACAGGTGAAAAAAAAAAGTTTGATTATGTTGCCCTCACGATGAGATGTGCAAAAAAAAGTTTGATTATGTTGCTCTATTGGAGGCTTATAACCTCCCCTCAATAGAAATGTTTGTAGATAGTTGTAATTAGTTGTAGTTCTCTTAGGATCTCTTAGGATCCTGGGGATGGAACGGCTGTTCATCCTTATCTGTCGAGAGTCAACAACATATCTACAATTATGTGAACAGAGTGCTTTTCTTCCGGGGAAAGCGCTCTGGTTCAGGAATGTATATTGTATTTGCATGTGGCTAGTTGCAGGGACCTGTATCTAGGAATGTATTATACTGTACAGTGTGAATAATTTACAAAGATTGTATTGCTATATTTTTGTACTTAAATTATTTGTACAGTTTCCTGTCCAAGTTTGTTCCCTTTTCCCACTTTTGACTTTGGGATCCCTTTGCTCCTGGGACCAGGAGCTATTTTTGTAAATTTTCAGCTGGGGACCAGCTGATTAGACATGTGCAGAACGAAAATATTTGTTTTGTTTCATTTCGATTAGTTATTTACATAATTCTGTTTAGTTAGATTTGTTTCATTTGTTTAATATGTTTGCGGAATTTGTTTCGTTTATTCATTTTTAAATCAATTCAAAAAGTTTTCAAATCAATTTCGAATAGTTTTCGAATTCCAAAAGTTTTCAAATTCGAATTGTTTTCAAACTCAAATTGTTTTCAAATTTGAATCGCTTTCGAATTTGAACAGTTTTCAAACTCAAATAATTCAAAATAATTCAAAAAATTCCAATTTCCAAGGAGAATTGGGTGGAGTGGAAAGTGGTAGAATATAATGGAACTAGATAGAATACAATAGAGGGGAATATAACAGAAAATGAAAGACTATAATGTGGTAGAGTGGAACAGAGCTGTTTTACTCTGTTGTATTCTATTATTTTGTCTTCTGTTATATTTATTTTCTAGTCTATTTTTTCTGTTTGATTCCATTGTTTTCTATTCTATTTTGTTCTCTTTGGAAATTGAAAAACTATTCAAATTTGAGGACTTTTCGAATTTGAAGTTGAAAACATTTTGAATTTCAAATTTTAAAACTATTCAAACACGAAAAGTATTTGAAGATGATTTGAAAATGATTCCGTCTTTTTTTTCATTATTTCAGGTTCGTTTAAATTCAGTACTATTGTAATTTGGAAATTCGGATACATCAGAATTTCTGGAAAATGAAAATTCATCCAAATTTTAATTCGGAACAAAACTAATCGTACATGTCTACAGCTGATGTTTATGGGGGAGAGGGTAGCTCCCCCATAGTGATAGCTGCTTTTTGTAGTATATTTTTGCAAATTTAGTCAGGCCTGACAAAAAGTGCAGGCCTGAATGTTTTGATCTGGGCAGGGGAGTGACCCAGGGAGTGCTGAAGTTTGCAGGAAGGAGCATCCCTTGGAAACTCCTCCCCTTTGTTTCCAGCAGGCTCTGGAAAAGGGGATGGAATAGGAGGTGTCACTTTCTGAAGTATGTTAAGGAACCCTGACCAATCCCCAATCTGGATTGGCAGGGGGCAGGCCACCTTAAATACTGTGATCTGCCCAGCTGAGGGAGGAGAGTGCCGGGTGGAAGAGTGGAGATGTAGCAGTGTTGCTGAGGCCTCACCAGGGAGCCCCCAGTCTGGGGGGTGACCTTGAGGCCTGGTGGCTTGGGTGTAGCCAGGAGCAGAGTTTGACCCTGGAGCAGCACAAGGGAGTGGGAGAGTAACAGAGAGGCTACCGAGAGAGACTCTTTAAAGGATGAGTGGCAGACCCTAGGAGCTGGAGAAGAAGACTGAAGAAGGCTGGGAGGTTATAGTGGACAGTCTGTGGAGAGTGGAGGAGCCAGTCAGGAGAGCAGTGCCATGGAACAGTGAGGTAGGTCAGAGTGGCCTGGAAGAGGATGGGCTGGGAGCAGTAGTCCATCTATATGCAGCTAGCACCAACATACTTAGCTACACCTCAAGGCCCGTGGCTTCACAATCTGGGAGCCCATGGCCCTTGCCTGTAATGGGCGGTCCAGAGGTCCTGCTGGTAGAAGTGTTAGCTGTAGTGGAGGAACGAGTGTCATGGAGGCCTGATAAATTGCTTTTCAGGCCTGGAAGAACAAGTAGTGCACAGGAGAGAAGTAAGGAGTGGAACAGTCAGCAAGTGTTAGTGCTGGAGGAAGAGGAGTGTATAAACTGTAGGTGCATATAGTACAGTCCCATTCATTGATCTACAGGGCTTCCCACAGTCATCTTTACCCCATCCAAGTTTATTCCCCCAATAAAACAACAAAAAAAAGTACCAGCCTGTTCCGTGACTCCAGATGTGAGGAAAATTGTGTGATTGAGGGCAGAATGACAGGTGAACCACAACTACCAGCCACCCCTAAGGGGGCCATTGGCTACAGAGAGATAAGGGGAGAAAGAGAGAGTGAGACAGACAGAGAGAAACATACAGAGAGAGAGACAGACAGAGGCAGACAGACAGACAGAGAGATGTGACAGACAAGAGAGACAGAGAAATATACAGACAGAGAGAGAGAGGCAGACAGACAGAGAGCAGAAAGAGAGAGAGAAGGGGGAGAGAGAAAGACAGAAAGAGAGAGAGAGACAGACAGAGGGAGTGAGAAGGGGAGAAAGAGAGAGAGACAGAGAGACAGACAGAGAGAAAGAGAGAGCGAGACAGAGAGAGAGAGACAGACATAGAGAGAGAGAGACAGATAAACAGACAGAGAGAGTCAGAAGGGGAGAAACAGAGAGAGACAGAGAGACAGACAGAGAGAAAGAGAGAGCGAGACAGAGAGAGAGAGACAGACATAGAGAGAGAGAGACAGAGAAACAGACAGAGAGAGTGAGTCAGAAGGGGAGAAACAGAGAGAGACAGAGAGACAGACAGAGAGAAAGAGAGAGCGAGACAGAGAGAGAGAGACAGGCAGACAGAAAGAGAGAGAGAGGGAGAGAGAGAGAGACAGACAGACAGAGAGCAGAAAGAGAGATAGACAGAGAGAGAAGGGGGAGAGAGAAAGACAGAAAGAGAGAGAGAGACAGACAGAGAGAGTGAGAAGGGGAGAAAGAGAGACAGACAGAGAGAGAGAGACATACAGAGAGAGAGACAGAGAAACAGAGAGAGAGAGAGAGACAGACATACAGAAAGAGAGAGAGGGGGAGAGGGGGAGAGAGAGAGAGAGAGACAGACAGAGAGAAACAGACAGAGAGAGGGAAAGACAGAGAGAGAGAGCGAGACACAGAGAGAGAATCCATAGTTAAAGCACACTGCTCTCTCTTCTCTCACACAATGGCTAGTTAATAATTAAGATAATTCATAATTTACATGTTTTTCATGCATTGTGGACATATGGAAGGGTCTCCTGAGGTTATCTTTAAAAAATGCTCATAACTGCTGCTAAACTCGCATAAACTCAGTATGTAAAAGCTGTAAAATGGACGTTTTTCACTGTCGGTTATCAGCTGTCAGTTTCCAGTGTTCAGAAGTGGTTTTAAACTGCCCTGTGCACATGAGGCCTAAGTGTTTAACTGCTTCCCGACCGCGCGCCGTGTATTCACGGCGGCAGTCGGGGAGCTGGGCGCGAATCGACGTAAATATACGGCGATTCGCATTTTGACCACCAGGGGGCGCGCGCGCACCCGCCGCACCCCCGAGGAGTGTGCCCGCGGCTCGGGCGGACCCGATGTCCGCCGGCGAGCCGCGATGAGCGGCTACAGGGAAAAGAAGGGGAACCGCCGATGTAAACACGGCGGTTCCCCGCCCTGTCAGTGGGGCATGGGTGATCTACTGATCCCTGTCACTGGGATCAGTTAGATCTCTCATGCCCATGTTAGCCCAACCCCCCCACAGTAAGAACACACCCAGGGAACACAGTTAACCCCTAGCTCCCCCCCCAGGTTAACCCCTTCACTGCCAATGACATTTATACAGTAATCAGTGGACATTTAAATTTCTGATCGCTGAATAAATGTCATTGGTCCCAAAAATGTGTCAAAAATGTCCGACATGTCCGCTGAAATATCGCAGTACCGCTAAAAATCGCATATCGCCGCCATTACTAGTAAAAAATAAAAAAAAAATAAAAACCCCAGAAATGAATTCTCATCATCCGTAAACGCGGCCACTTTTGCGCAAACCAATCAATAAACGCCGATTGCGATTTTTTTTATCGCAAATATGAGGAAGAATATAAATCGGCCAAAAACGGTGAAAAAAAATGTTTTTTTATATTTTTTTTTTGGATTTGAATTTTAGCAAAAAGTAACAAATTTGGGTTTTTTTGCAAAATGGTCGCTCTTCTTTTGTTTATAGCGGCGATCAGAAATGACGCAGAGGCGATCAAATACCACCAAAAGAAAGCTCTATTTGTGGGAAAAAAAGGACGCAAATTTTGTTTGGGTACAACGTCGCACGACCGCGCAATTGTCAGTTAAAGCGACGCAGTGCCGAATCGCAAAAAGTGCTCTGGTCCTAAAGCTGCAAAACCTTCCGGGGCTGAAGTGGTTAATAAACCAGTTGTTTTAAAAGATAAAGCACTATGTCCAGGTTTCTCTTTTTATGATTTATGTGTATGGAGATAAGTGTAAGAGAAGGAGGATTCTAATCTCAAGATTACCAGCAGAGGAGTGAAACAGCAAAAAACAGATCCACAGAAAGGGACAAAAGCACATATAGACCATTGGTTTATCTTATTCCCCAGCCGGTTTTAATTAAGGGTGACTTCAACATGGCGTACATTATGTGGAGTTTTCAAACTGTACTTACAATCAGGAGCAGAGATATGTTAGAGATATTGAAAGAGCTTTCTCTAAAATAGTAAATATAATAGCTAGTAAAACGCCCAACCAGAGGAGATCACTGACAAATTGGATTGATTGTTTAATGCTGAGATGACAAAAATGTTGGTTCTAGTGACACCAATGTCTTGGTTTGATATTAGAAAAAAAACCCTCAAAATTCATATATGACAAAGTTTGTTTAAATGAATGCATTCTGAAAAAATAAACAAAATGTTTGGAGTGAAACCACCAGGAGTCAGTAATTGTGGACACCAACCTGGAGGCAACTAGAATTTATGTTTAGCAAATTAGTAAAAGAAAAGAAAGCTAGCCCCCAATGGGGTGGCGGAGAATTGAGGGTCCTCGGCTCCCACCGACATTATAAAAATGTAAACGCTTAAAAATGTTAATGCTTATTATTGGTCAGCAAACATATTTCCTGCTTAATTTCAGGTCTCCCTCTACACTTCCCCATGCCCCTTCCCTTTAAAGTTTAATCCATTATTGTTGTACATAAATGCTTTCTTGCAGTCTCTAGAAGTTATCGTACATGAATCTATACTGTTACCTGTAATATGATAATCTGTACAACCATGAAAACCTTCAATAAACATATTTAAATAAATTCTGAAAAAAAAGATAGTGTAGCTGATAGAAAAGTGTATAAAAATATACAAAATGAGGCCAAACACATCAGTGCTGCTAAATTACAGAAAGTGGAGGAAATGGCTAATAGTAATAGCAAATATATATTTTTAATATAGCATAAACAATTATGCTATAATAACAATTACTTTTCCTTTGCAGTCTGCAGCGCTGTAATTTTCTGTAATATGCAATGCAATACGACTACCTGGAGGTGTTCTGTACACAGAATGTGTACAGAGCGCCCCCCAGATATGTAATTCCCTGCTTGTGTGATTGGCTTACTGATTTTCCCAGAAGTCTGAACTAAGATACAGATCAGATTTCAGGCATCCGCTGCAACAAAAATTTCATTTTTGGTGTGATACGTCCAATAGGAAATCACATCTAAAGGGATGCAGGCCCTGCAATTTTCCTTATTGGAGCATGCAGGTGCAGCAGCTGGTTGCTATTTATGAAATCACTCTCATTAAATCCACTCTCATTAAATCCAAACATGGTCACTGACAAATACACAGGGATTTCTTCAGAATAAGAAAAGGTAGGAATCTACAACAAAGCTTATTAAAATCCTTGTAATGTCATTCATACATACATGATTGATAAAAAGCCGTCGGCTACCTGACTCAATGTCTTTTAATGGTTGAGTGACTGGGTGCCATCCATTTATGCATAAAATGTATTACTGGTCTCTGTACATATTACTGTGAAATGATGCGTTTTTGTGTACTGTACTGTATTCTCATTATGCTCATGTTGAGCACTTTGGTCATTGGACTATCATGTCTTTCTTTTTGTACATCGTGTTAACAAAAACAATTTAAAAAAAATACTTGTAATGTACATAGATCACCCAGAGGGAAATGTTTTTTTCTCAACAAAAGAGGAGTTAGTAATTTTAGGTATATCAATGACAAGAGGAAAACAAATGTCCAAAAGTGATATCAAAATAGATAGCTCCAAAAAGTGAATGAATGAAGAAGTCCAATAGTGCAGATGACAAGCAATGTCTAAATGAATAATCAGCATCCAGTGATCCTCACACCAAGACTACTTTTAGACTACTAATATTATGCCTATCCACATGAAGGGTAGTAAGGATAAAGTCGGCAAGCAAGTATAACATTTGTAGTAGTAAAATTAATGAACTCTCTCCTAAAAAAGGACAAGTGTTTTTTTGAAAACACATCAAAGCTGCATGGATTTACTGAGAGCAGATCATGTCAGTCTAATCTTATTTCGTTTTTTGACTATATCACAAATGTTTTGGACGAGGGTGGTGATGTGGGCATAGCCTATTTTAATTTAAGTAAAGCACATGATACAGTTGCACATAATGATCCCATAACAAGTTGTACAAGTTAGGACTTCACCTTGGGTCATCCAGTGGACATTCTGGTAGCTAGAGGATAGATATCACAGTGTGGTTGTACATGTGGTTCATTCAGAACAGAGACCAGTCACCTGTGGTGTACCACACAGCTCTGTACTGGGTCCTGTTCCATTTAATCTATTTTTAAGTGATAAAACTAAAGGTTTAGGGGGTAAGATATATATTTTTCCTGATGATACAAAGGTGTACAATAGGATTGATATCTCTGGAGGTGTTTGTAACATGGAATACGATTTGGCATTGGTGGAAGTTTGGTCACAGAAATGGAAACTGCCGTTAATGTTTTTAATGCAAAATAATGCAGTTGGGGAAAAAGAATCCCTTTATGCAGTGCATTATTCGTGGTACCATGTTGGCCAGAATTAAAAAAGAAAAACCTTGTTTCAGGTGATTACAAAATGAGAAAAAAAGTGAGGCCAGGCAGTGGTAAAAGCTAATAAAATTCTGAGGTACATTACTATAGGGATCTTTGAGAGATAAAACATATCATGTGCGACTGCAGGAACTAAATAAGTACACACTAAACTAAAATAAGGGAAAAGGGGCCCTTTAAGGGTTTAAATAAAGATTTTCAGTATTTTCAATACAAAACTAAGACCAAGAACATGTAGTAGTTCTTTGTTTCTATCTGCACTAATAAATCAAAATTTGCACTGAAAATACACTATTACTTTACTTAAGTATCTTTTCCTATCTTAGTTATGTACACTACAGTAAGCTACACCTGTCTCAATCCTTGGCAATTCACACTGAGCATATGATAAAAAATACATATGGTAAGTATAGATGATGTTTAGTAATAAAAATGCTTGTCAAAGCTATCAGTAGATCTAAAGATATAGGCAGCTTATGGTCTATTTTCAGGTGTCCAAAAATATTATCAAAAGTTCACCAAATACAGCAAAATACGTACAGGCGGTCCCCTAGTTGCAATCATCCGACTTACGAACAACTCCTACTTACAAACAGAGGGAGACAACAGGAAGTGAGGGGAAATCTCCCCCTAGGAAGGGAAATTCACTCCTGTAAGAGTTATTATGGGAAAAAGTTGTCTCCACTGATGCTTTATCACCAAGGTTTGTTTCCACAACAACCCAAAATTTTCAAAATCCAATTATCATTGGGACAGGAAGTGAGGTGAAATCTTCTGAACAGAAACATAGACAGCAAAACAAACATTACAGGGGTGTTAACCCTTCCCTATGCTATCCAAAAAGCTTAAAAATAGTTTTTTTTGGCTGAAGCTAGCTACACTTAAAAAATGTACCTGTTCCGACTTACAAACAAATTCAACTTAAGAACAAACCTAAAGACCCTATCTTGTTTGTAACCCGGGGATTGCCTGTACTGGGTCAGAAAAGGAACAGCCATGAAATTATAGCTTAATGTAGTCAAAAACAGAAGAACAAAATCAACCACCCACAGCAACCCTTGACCCTGTAAAATATTAAGTCCTGATATATGAAGCCGAACTTTCACAACTGCTTTATTGCACTTGCAAAAACAATAAAATGTGTATAAAATATATATTTTCTTATGAAGGTTGCTCTCTGCTTTCAAACGACAGAATGAAACAGTAGCTTAAATGAACCTAATATAAAATATGTGTAAAATAACAAAAACGTTCACGTTATTTCGTCAACACTTTCAAGCCGAAGTATATAGTCCTGAATTATAAAATGTCCCAGTTCCCAACGACACCCACCAACTAAAACAAGAAGACAAAAACTGATGTAATTCGATATTAAAGTACCGACAAGGAAAAGACTGGGTCATGTCCGTTAGGGGCCCAATGTTTGTTCTATCCCAGAAATCCAAACAAGAATTCAACTTAAACAAACATTCAGCCTTGTCCATGTAAAAAATTCACAT
>BLSH010523822.1:423039-435132 GCA_018402905.1 Glandirana rugosa | reverse complement strand
ACAGCATTTCAAAGGCCAGGAATTTTGAAATGCTGGCATTCAGGGCCAGGGATCGCGGGTGGGTAGGGGGGGGTACTTCCTCTTTCTCTCCAGTGTTTGGGAGATGGGGAGCTGTAAGCTTCCATGGGACCGTGTGGAAATGCTTGGGGACGGTGGTGGACATGGTGGCATTGCTGTCACGTGCTCTGTTTGCTGGGTGGCAGGTGACACTGGCACTGTAGAGGTGGAGGAAGAGGCCGAGGCAGCAGCAGAAGAGGAAGCAGGAGGGGGCCGAGACCTTTCTTGGATTTTGAGGTACTTATTCCACTGCAGCAAGTGCTTTGAATTTAGATGCCTGGTCATGCAGGTTGTGCTCAGGTTTAGAACATTTGGGGTCTAGGACCTCATCATCCTCCTCCACATCATCTTTCACTCACCCTTCACCACTGCCCTCCTTGTCAGTCTGCACACTATGGAAAGCTGCAGCAGTTGGCACCTGTGTTTCGTCATCATCAGAGGCATGCTGCGCTGGTGTTTCCATGTCCTCATCCTGCAACAGAAGTGGTTGGGCATCGGTGCACTCAATGTCTTCCACTTCTGGAGCAGGGCTATGTGGATGGCCCACGGAAAGCACATTAGGAGAGTCATTAAAAAGCATAAGAGACTGTTGCATGACTTGGGGTCAGACTGCTTGGCTGATTTACAAGGGGCTGAGGTGAAAGACAGATGGCCATGGGGTTCAGATGCCAACTCTGAGCTTTCATCAAGGGACCGGGTGGGAGACAATGTAAAGGAACTGGAGGCATTGTCAGCCACCCAATCTACTATCGCCTGTACTTGTTCTGGCCTCACCATTTGTTGAGCGCCATTCGGGCCTACCATATAACCTTGAAGGTTCTATCGGCTACCTGAGGAAGGTGTTTCACTTGTGCGTGTAGCTGGCACAGATCGACCACGTCTTCTCCTTGCAACAGGAGCTTCAGCAACACCAGCAGCACCAGCAGCACCACGACCACGTCCCTTATTTGACACTCTCCTCATTCTGGACACAAATGTACTATGTAGCACTATTTATTAATACTAAAAAAAAAAAGAATACTAAATTATTATTCTTTTTTTTTTTAAAAAAAAAGAAAATTGTAGATGCACTTTTTATTTTTGTGCAAGAAATGCACCGCTCACACCAGCAGCAGGTACCTCTCCACCGCTCGCAGCAGGAACCTCTCCCTATACAAGTATGAGATGATTTTAGAACGATAATCTGTCTTTCACAGCACCGACAGGAACCTGTCCCTACTGCAGTATGAGATGATTTTAGAACAATAAACTCCCCCTCTCAGCACCGACAGGAACCTCTCCCTAATGCAGTAGTAGATGGTTTTAGAACGATAAACTCTCCCTCAGAGCACCAACAGGAACCTCTCCCTAATGCAGTAGTAGACGGTTTTAGAATGATAAACTCTCCCTCAGAACACCAACAGGAACCTCTCCCTAATGCAGTAGTAGACGGTTTTAGAATGATAATCTCTCCCTCAGAGCACCAACAGGAACCTCTCCGTAATGCAGTAGTAGACGGTTTTAGAACGATAAACTCTCCCTCAGAGCACCAACAGGAGGCCACACAGCATGCAGAGCCTCAATACAACAAATTTGAATGAAATAAAAATTTTGAGGTATTGTTGTGATTTACAGTAATTCAACACTAATTACATACACAACATCATATGTGTTTATACATATAAATGGTACTAATGAGGCTTATGCAGCATATCCTGGCCGGGAGGGGTCAACTCATCCTGCACGCGAGGGTATCTTTCACCGTTCATGTGCTCATCAATGCCTGGGACCAGGCAGGAACTGCAATCATGTGAAAGTCAAACATTAAGGCAGTTCTCTGACTTAAATATGAGGCATAACACTGCATGCAGTAATAAAGTACAGTCACTACCAATAGTGTACCAACCTCACAGTAACCACTGCTCCTACCAATTTCCATTATGCTCTTCTACCCTACTAACCTTCCCGCCCTCTCTGTCCCTCTCCTTATTTCCCCATCCGAAATCTGTTCCCTACCTCCCCTCCCTCCACCACCCCTCTCCTCACCTCCTGGATCAGTACCATGCCTGAGTTTATAGGCCTAAAACCTGGAGATTGGAGACAAGCTCTCCTTCTCCCTTTGACTAATTTTGAGGTGGGGCCTGATGGCTCTGGGCTCCCTCGTCATTACTATAGGCCCCTATATCTTATCCCTCAATGCTACCTTACAGATGATAGCCTGGAGTTTGCTGGAGAATTATTTTGGTATATACTTGCTTATATTTCCATGTGATAACTTTTTACTTCTGCTACCATTGAAACGCTCTCAACCTGGAACGGCTGTTGAGTCTGTCCAAAGCTTGTGCGAGGCCACAGTTCAATGACCCAGGTCATGACTTGCCACAATTTTTCCTTTTTGAGAGACACTACCAATGGGTCATTAGATATGTTATTATTATTATTTTTTTTTGCTTTATATTGTTCTGGATATAATCGTCTGCATTTCTAGGTGGGTCCTACTTGCAATACAGGATTCCTACCCAATTTTTTGTTGTTAATTGACTAATTGACAATAAGGCCTCTATGTTTGTGCTTATAGTGGCTACTCTGCCACTGACTCTGGCTACATCCCCCTTGGGGCTGTATACCAACCAGGACAGGTGAGCTGGTTCTCCCCTGCCCCCAGAACACATTACTACACCACGGCAACTAAGCCCTCTCTCGCACCCTCCTTTCTTTATTTCTCTTTCCCTTTCCTTCTCTTTCTCACTTCTCCCCCTCCCCCTTTTTTCTTCTTTCTCTTTTTTTTTCTCCCTTTCCCCTCTCCTCCACCCCTCCCACATTCTCTCTCTTTCTTCTGCTCCTCCCTTGGCACTCTTAAGATCAGATATACCCTACTATTTCCTATTCAATGCTGAAAGCCATGGGAGCTCCCCAGCCTGAAGCAGGCAGGTTCCTCAAATTAATATCCCTAAACGTGTGTGGCCTTAATATACTGGAAAATCGATCTAAACTCCTGTTATCCATGTGTAAAAGTATAGCCGGCCTTAATTTTTTTACAGGAGACTCATTTCAGAGCTGATTCTATTCCAAAACTTACCAACCCCCACTATCCCACTATTTTCCATGCCATGAACCGGACTTCAAAGTCTAAAGGGGTTTCTATAGCTATCTCTAAACATTGTCCCTTACACATATCTGACTCTAGTGGATGCAGAGGGGTGCTACTTATTCCTGAAAGGGGGAATCAGAGGAAAACCTATTATATTAGTAAATATTTATGCTCCCAACACACAACAGGTTTCCTTTTTCCAAACCACACTACAGCTTCTCAAGTCCTTCTATGAAGGTATCCTAATTTTGGGAGGTGACTTCAACCTCTCTCTTAACCTCATCCAGGAAGCATCTAATGGGGCTTCCTCTGTACCTTATAAGGCTCTTTGCGCAATCAAAAAACATTTAAGAGAACTACTCTTACATGATACCTGGCAAACTTTGAACCCCAATGAGAGAGATTTTACCTTTTATTCTGCTCCCCACCATCGCTATACCAGGTTAGATTATTTTTTCATCACCCAAAGGGACCTTTCCCTGCTACATAAAACATCTATTGACCTAATGTACTTCATCCTATCTCCTTGACCTTGCTATTCCCTGATGTCACTTCTCGCCCATCCGCTTGGCTTGCCTCTCTGCTGACCGAACCCCCAATGGTCTCCTCCATTCACAAACGCTTCCATCTCTACATCCTCGAGAATGAATCTTCAGACACCTCACCACTAACCTAGTGGGAAGCCCATAAATGCTTCATTAGAGAGGAGATAATTGCCTTGAACACCGCAAAGTGGAAAGCTCAGCAGACCCACTTAAACGATCTGCTAGCCCGAATTCACTCGCTATAAGGAACCCACAAACAATCTCAGGAGGCTAAAGACCTACACGCTCTTCTGCCAGCTAGAACTGACTTCCTTCATGGGTTAGTTAAGGTAACAAAATGCAAGTATGTCCTCACCCAAATATTGTTTTACGAGTTTGGGAAAAAGGAATCATCAGGGAAACTCTTAGCAAGGGCTCTACAATCCAAAAAGGTATCCACAACAGTCTACTCCTTAATGGGCCGCTCAGTGGTCTCTAACGAAATCATAGCAGACCAATTTGTCCAATATTATTCTAAGCTGTACAACCTATTTTCCTCAGAACAACTGGGAGTGGGACTCAATAGACAAGACATGATTTCTACACTCTTAGAGGCTCAAAAGGCCAAGAAACTAGAGCGCCCCCTTTCTATGGAGGAAGCTACAACATCGCTCAAACAACTGAACAA
The DNA here is from genome assembly GCA_018402905.1 of Glandirana rugosa. NCBI lineage: Eukaryota > Metazoa > Chordata > Amphibia > Anura > Ranidae > Glandirana > Glandirana rugosa. The sequence continues at coordinate 430,793 of BLSH010523822.1, read as the reverse complement.
CAAGAGCCCCAGCCCAGACAGTTTGACGGTAGGTTATTACAAGACCTTCCCGGATTCCCTTTTATCCCACTTCCTATCGGCCTTCAACTCTCTCTCGCCCCACCCCACGTCTTGCCGAGATGTACTAGAAGCCCACATTAGGGTGATTCCCAAGATGGGCAAAGACTCATCTTTGGTCACTAAATACAGACGAATTTCACTCTTAAATGTAGATATAACATTATTTGCAAAAATACTGGCCAACAGGTATACTCCCACTACTTCCAAATTGGTCTCTCTCTACCAATTTGGCTTCATACCAGGGAGAAAAGCGAGGGATAACATACTAAAAGCTATTAACATACATCATTGGCTCGCTTGCTCTAACCTGCTGGGATTCTTCCTCTCGTTGGACGTGGAGAAGGTGTTCGACAGAGTGGCCTGTGATTATATGATGGCTGCACTCAAAGCGATTGGTCTACGAGATTATATGCTTCCCTTTATCCTTACTCTATTCTCTAATCCCACTGCCAAAGTCAGTGTCAACGGCCATCTCTCAGATGCCTTCTCCATCTCCAACGGGACCCGGCAGGGTTGCTCCCTATACCCCCTCATTGTTGTTCTGACCATGGAGCCGTTACTTTGCTGACTACGGCTGAACCCTGACAATAAGGGGATTACCATATTGGACATACCCATAAGATCACTGCGTTTGCAGAAGACATCCTTTTGTTCCTCATGTCACCATCCCCAACCCTTCAAGGATTTCTCCCTATTCAAAATGTTAACAAACCTGCAAATCAATTTCTCCAAATCTCATGCTCTAAACATTTCCCTACCACAAGAGACAGTAGTGCACTGTCAAGCTAACTTCCCCTTCACCTGGAAACATGATGCAATCATGTATCTAGGCATTTAACTCCCAGTGCGGTTAGCAGACCTTTATACTAAAAACTATCTACCAATCCTCAACAACATAGAGCATGACTTATGGACTTGGACTTCAGGCCTCTTCTCCTGTATTGGCAGAGCAGCCATTGTCAAAATGAATATTCAACCCATTGACTGTTCTCATGCAAACGATACCCATACAGCTTCCCAAATTTTCTTCTCATTATTCAGGAGGCATGCTCCACTTTCTTGTTGGGAACAAAACACTCTAAAATAAGCTTTGATAGGCTAACCATTCCTATGCTGCTGGGAGTATAGGCCTCCCTGATATTGTTTACTATCATTGGGCCTGCTGCCTGTCACAGGTGGTAGATTGGAATGTTCACTGTTGGGTCAAGACAAGGGTGCCACTGGAACATGCACTATCACCTATTCCCTTGCACCAACTCCCGTGGATCGCACCACGTCACATGCCTCAAGCTTTTCAGATTCATCCACTTATTGGCCCTACTCTGCAAATCTTCCAGACTTCCAGACAGCTTGCCAGAAATACAATCTTTCCTCCTCCCCGAGCCCCTTAACCCCTATCAAACACAACCCAGATTTCCCTCTCGGCTTATCAGACACCTTCCTTGCTGACATATTGCCTCATACTCACGTATGGGCAGAACACTTTTTTGATAAGGGAGTTTTCCAGACTCAGTCTCCTCTTGCTTCCCAAATGTTAATGTTAATTTCATTTCTGGTCTTACCTACAAATCAGGCACTTTTTAAGTCACCCCACTTACATCTCCCTTTGGTCAAGGCCCCACATGACTTTTGAAGCCATATACACACGAAAAGAACCACAAAGGCATTTCATTTCAGACATCTATGCGATGATGTTTGCGGACGACCAACCCGTCTCTAACAAGGCTTGACAACAGTGGTACGGAGAACTTGACACCACTTTCTCAATGAAGGACTGGGAGTGTATCTTCCTTCACATACACAAGGGGACAGTCAATGTCTCAGCACAAGAAAACGGATTCAAAATTCTTTCACAATGGTATAGAACCCCGACTAGGTAAGATTTTGCTTACCATTCCACCTACATGCTGGAGATGTAACAATGACATAGGTTCTCTCTTGCATATATGGTGGCCCTGCCCGGTACTCCAAACCTCTGGAAGGAGGTTCATTGCCCAATTGTTCATATCACGACTTATACTCTGGATTTCTCCCCAGCCCAATTTCTGCTCCACCACACCTCACTCCCAGTCACTACCTACCATCAGTCCTTGGCCATGCACTTAGTCAATGCTGCATAAATGTATATCCCTGTATTATGGCATACAAACACTCTTCTAACAATATCAGACTCGCTCTGACACGTTGGAAAAATCGCTGAAATTGAGGAGCTTGTCCATCAAGCACAGGATACACCTGAAAAGTTTAAGAAAACTTGGGTATGCTGGCTCCATTTTGTGGAAACAGCAAAGTAAACCCAAGCTCTGGTTTACTCATGATTGCTTCCATCATATGGCCTTGGAGGGGTGGAGGGTAATTCTTTTCACCTCCCCTCTTTGTTTTGCCCTCACAACTGGATATATCTGATTCCCTGCCTTCCACTTTAATCCTACAACCTATGCCCCCTCTCCTCCTTTCTTTTCCTCCACACTCTTTTCCCTAGCCCACCCCATCCCCACCCTTCCCTCTTTTTTAATCTTTTTTTTACCTCCTTCCTTTTTCTTCTTTCCTCCACTGCCCTGTTTGGCGGACTTCACACTAAACAATCCCACACAGACTTCATACAAGGCTGGGCAAACATATGGCATTCTAGCCTTCCAGTCCTCAGGCCCTGTTCCATGTTCGACACCGAGGCCATTGTTCATGCCCGGGCTACCTCATCCAGTTAAGATGCTATACACTATATATTCTCACACTCCTGCCTTTTCTTTCTTTACACCTAAGTTTGTAAGGCTGAGATTCAGTGTATGAACACCTTTAAATAATCACTGGTTTAGAAACCTACACTTGTGCAAGGTTTCACAGTTTCTGATAAGTATCACCTGCTGACCTACCTAAGATTTCATTGTTTTAAATCATTTATTTCTTTGCATTTGATGTATTTCTAATTTCTATCCTTGGTTAAGCTGTGAATTATCTTCAACCAGTCTGTGGATATGCCTACAATTTGCATGCCAATTGCTATACTTTTTGTTGGAATTCCATAAAACCTGAATAAAAATTTATTGGAAAAAAATAAAGTAGTCACTAAACACTGCAACTTGATGCACAGTATGTTGCATTAGGAGGGCTGATGCTGAGCCTGCCCTCTCCACCAGTCTAGTGTGCCTTTGTTTCCTCACTCCCAGTAACAGAATGGGGCACCACCATGCACATAGCATAGATCTCATACATGCACCTATGTGACCAGGTCATGGATCTCCATAACGCAGGTTCTGTTCCAGTTGCTACTGTAAACTGATCGCTAGGGAGAGAGTCAGAACATCAACGTATTCGTTACCGGAGGGTCTGCCACCTTTACCTGGTACCACTTCTAATGACTGTTTGCTTTGTGTCTTGAACTATTTATTGGTTACCCATAGCAACTGCATTCCTCCTCCTGCTTGTCTTGCCGAGTTAACCTTGTAGTAGTGGCTTTGCTTCATACCTTTGCTCTACTGACCCTAGTTCTTCTATTTCACCATATATCACCATGAACCTCTTTGAATAACTTCAAACCAGGCTTGGAACAGTTAATGTAACTTTATTGAGCATTCGGCAACACATTCATTGAACAGCACACAGAAACAGAGTCCAGACCTAGCTAACTAATGCAGGCTGCCCAGACTCATACCTTCCAGAGAAGCAAAGTCCATTCAGCAAAAGTCCAGTAATGGTAAGTTCCTAGTCCATGGAACTTTGATTGAAAACTGCAGGAGAAGGCGTTGCCATCTAAGTGTAACAATAAAATGTATAAAAACACAATGATTAAAAACAAAGGCACTCACAAGGGTTAACATGGTGCAAGCAGATCATCTGTTTCTTATGAAAACCGGTGGCTTGGAACAGGTCCAGGAGGGATGGATGAGTCATCAGTCACCGCTGCTGTACAGGGGCGCAGGTGAGTGTCACCATGACATCTTATCTGGATGAACTGGCAGATACAGTATGTGTAGTTATTCAGCATGAAACAATTCCTGATTTTTGCCTCTGTGTAATAGCCTCCTGACTAAGTTTTTTTCTCTTTATGTAGGCTGACTCTTTTTGAAACTTGTAATTGTCTCCTTTTAGTTTTCTGTAGACAGCATGTAGTGTGTATACCACCTATAGCTCTCCTCTTTGCACAAGCTATGCACAATGGTGATGTCACTGCTACTTTTTCTTTAAGTTACTTATATAGTGCTGACAATTTATGCAGCGCTTTACATACACTATATTATCAAAAGTATTGGGACGCCTGCCTTTACACGCACATGAATTTTAATGGCATCTCAGTCTTAGTCCGTAGGGTTCAAAAGTAAGTTGGCCCACCCTTTGCAGCTACAACAGCTTCAACTCTTCTGGGAAGGCTGTCCACAAGGTTTAGGAGTTTATCTATGGGAATGTTTGACCATTCTTCCAGAAGTGCATTTGTGAGGTCAGGCACTGATGTGGACGAGAAGGCCTGACTCGCAGTCTCTGCTCTAATTCAACCAAAGGTGTTCTATTGGGTTGAGGTCAGGATTATGTGCAGGTCAGTTAAGTTCCTCCACCCAAATTCGCTCGTCCATGTCTTTATGGACCTTGTTTGTGCACTGGTGCCCAGTCATGTTGGAACAGGAAGGGTCCGTCCAAAATGTCTTGCTATGCTGACTCTTTAAGAGTATATATACTATTAATACTTTATATTGCCCAGTGTATGATATCTATCTATCTATCTATCTATCTATATATATATATATATATATATATATATTACACTGTATACACACACACACACATTTTATATTGCCAGTGTCACCAGATAATACATTTGAAAAAAAAAATCTAATAACATTTGCAGCAGATTAATAATAACATTTCTAGAATGTTCGATCCAAAATAATCAATAATCGTTTAAATATCCATTAATGATCAGCATAAGAGTATTTTGCATTCTTTTTATGGCTTTGAGTTAAATTTTAGTAATGAACACATGCAGCCCATGGCTTCAAGAAGGGGGCAGTAATTGGAAGAGACAGCTTTCTCTGTTTCAACTACGAAGCTGTAATGAGTTGAGGGTATATGGTGGGCAGAGAGGGCATGGGAACAGGTGTGTGTCCCTGTCAGAAACACCTGCCCACAATTCTAACTAATTACTCGAGCTGCCAGGCTCTAGGCAGGAGGGAGCACCTGGCCTAATCCATCTTAATTAGCCATGTTTTTTTTTTTATTTGCTCTGCCCCTTGACTCGTATATAGGGGAAAATACAATAGAGATATTGAAGTAAGATAAAATATATTTATTTCAAATCAATATTTTTCGACAGATAGGTCTTTACCGTATGTATATGTTGTACATTGAATTTTAAATGTTTTAATAAATAGAATGTTGCTACAAATGCCATTACTTACAACACTATGCAGACAGGCTTGACTTGCAGCAATGAACAATATACAACATAAATATGTGAATAGCTTACTCTAGTGCACTAATGTTCATTCATGCATGCAAGCTTTTATCTGCTTTTTGTTTGCAGCAAGAATTTGTAAATTCTAACATATGCTAAACCATAGCTTAATAGCTCATGCCAGAGCTTTCAGCAAGCAGAACAGTGAGTATCGCAGTAGTTATATCACCAAATTTAATTTCACATCTCCTGAGACCTGCAATAAGAGGCAGGAGTACCATAGATCTTACACTGCAGAGTCAGGTCCCATTCATGCATAAACAGGCAGCTGCTGCACAGTAAAACTGCAGTGAGCCAGGGGTAGGGGGCAGTGTCATGCCGGTTAGTCAATCACATAGCTCCCTTTTTTTTCTTTTTTTAAATGAACTTTATTCAAAGTGCACAAAAGTAACACTTCATTCATGTCACTGTACAGCAGCATGGTGTATTGCACTGCTGTACAGTGACATGTGATCTTGTCCAGTGTGCAGTGATAAAATGCAGCATGTCTACATTTTATCTCAGATAACTGCAGTGCAGCTCTGGGCTGCTTTTTAGTGTGAATAGGACACATAGAAAACAATTGATTTCTGAGTATCCTAGCAGTGAATGGCATTTTCCAGTGCAGAAAAATGCTGGTCACCGCATTAGTGTGAATTGGCCCTTACAGCTATGAGCCCATTAGGTACCATTGTGTATCAGGAGTGAGTACACTGCGTTTTTTTAAGGGTGAATTCAATACTAAAGGTTACGTTTCCAGGGCACTGCTTAGGCATGAGTACCATTAATAAATGGTTTCATATAACATAGCAAAGCTTCGCTTTTTGTGTTCAGGTCCACTTTCAATTACATGTGATTTTTTTTTTCAAAACACACATTCAGATAGGATACATTCCATTATTCATGAATGTGATGGGAACAAAGGTACAGGGTTAAACTTAATCAATGCAGTCATTATAGAACAATTAGAGCTGGACAACAAAAAGAACAGAACACTGGGCATGAGGAACTCTGGGACAGTCTGCTGGAGGTGCTGGACATGCCTCCAGTCCACCAATACCCCCCAGTTGGGAACCAGTGCCTGCGCCCTGGTTCCCAACAGGGCCTGTGCCGTTTTTTTTTTTAATTTAGCTGTATATTTCTTGTTACTATCATAACTTGCCACCAAAGAACAACCTAAAATAAATTCTCCTGCTCCAGATGATCACAGTGATACCACACATGCATATGTCAGTTGTTGTATGTACCCATAGTACAGGCCAGAAACAATAGTGCGCATTTTGCTTTTTTTTAAATTCTACCTAAAACACACGGTCACTGACACTAACTGACACTGATATACTAATATTAAGAAAATTATACTGACCACAACCTTTGACCCTGATATTGACCTTTGGCCCTTACTTGACCTAAACACAAACCATGGCTGTCACATTCCTGGAGGAAGAGCCTTACATGATGAGGAAGGTCCCAGCTTGAAGCTCAAAAACACTTAAGGAGAAAAAATCTATTATTCTCTATGGAGATGGTTCACATCTCCACTCCAATTTGCCTGAAACAAAATGCCTGAAGCTCAAACAAGTTCTGGAGGTTTTTTGTTGCGCGAATCGGGCAGATTTGGCCGTTTCTATTCGCATAGAAATGAATGGAAATGTGCGTTTTTGCACATTTTATTGCATGTGTTTGCAAGATTTTCTGTAAAATATATACCCAAATAACTTAAAATCCTCACAAATAAGTAAAATAATTGAGTAATATGTAATAATTAGAGTTGAGCTAACCTGAACTGTAAAGTTCGGGTCTGTACCGAACTTTGGGGTGTCCGTGACCCAGAACCCGAACCCGGACATTTGAAAAAAAGTTTGGGTTCTGGGTTCGGTTATTTGATCACGCATGTTGAATAGCTGCAGGGCAGCCAATCAACAAGCGTTTCACTGGTTTGCCCTTAGAAGCCATCACAGCCATGCCTACTAATGGTATGGCTGTGATTGGCCAGTGCATCATGTGACCAAGCCTCTGTATAAGCTGGAGTCACGTAGTGCTGCATGTCACATGCTCTCAGGCTAGTCTAGGGAGAGGATGCTACCGGCGCTGTGACTAGTTTATTGGCTTGGGTCTTGGGTTTGAAAAAAAGTTTACAGGCCCAAGCCCAAGACCCAGTGCCTGTGGGGTTTCAAGCCATGTCTGGGCTTGAAATGTCAAGTCCAATCGAGTTGAGATTAATAATGTATAATGAGTTAATAAAATGAATAAACACTCCTAAAATTCA
>BLSH010523822.1:387457-397513 GCA_018402905.1 Glandirana rugosa | reverse complement strand
AAGCAGCGGTATTTGAAATCTCTAATTTCTGCTATCTGTCCTCAGAGCAACAGCACAGACAGCAGTAGTAAAGTAATCTATCTCAGGATGCAGGATCAGGTCTTAAAATGGCTAAAATCTGTCCCTCACGCCGTCAGCTACCTTTCCCTATACTAACCCAAGGAGCATGTGACTGCAGCACTGTGACTCCAGCTTATAAAGAGGCTGGGTCACATGATGCACTGGCCAATCACAGCCATGCCATTAGTAGGCATGGCTGTGATGGCTTCTAAGGGCAAACCAGTGAAACACTTGTTGATTGGCTGCCCTGCAGCTTCTCAACACGTGGAGTAAAATAGCAGAACCCCGGACCGAACCCGAACGATTTTTGAAATGTCCGGGTCCGGGTCCGTGCCACGGACACCCGAAAGTTCGGTACGGACCCGAACGTTACAGTCCGGGTTCGCTCAACACTACTGAGGAATTAAAAGCCCACATATATTTGTAATGCACAAGGAGTTACAGAATTTGGCAGTCTCTGATATGCAATAATTTACTTTACTGGTAACCATTGAGGACCTACTACAGAAGATGCTCACAGACTGTGCTACAGGAATGGCTGTGTTGGAGACTGGAGTCATGCTGTAGGAGACAGTCAATGACAAGGGACATGTTACATAGTACTTCTAGAGATCACAGCTATTACAGCCCCTTTACAAATGAATTTGCCCACTACAGGGGCCCAAGGGCCACACTGAAAACAACAAAGGGCTGCTTGTGGGGGCCACAGGTTGGGCACCAAGGACCTAAAATATTGTTATTCCTCCCTCACCAGTCCCCACAACCTTTAACTTTACCAGTTCTGATGATGGATTTGGGGTACCATAGCCATAATGAAATTACTGATCATCTATGCAGGATCTTACTGACAGTGGCTAGTGGAGTGATCCTACATTAAAAGGCATGAAATGGTCTGTAACGTGCTTGCACTTACTTATGTATAGATGTCTGTACACATGTAACTGTCTGTACAGCATTTAACTGCATAAAATTCTACTTCCATCCCAATAAATTTTACACATGTACACATGTACTGTATGCACGTACTTGTGTTTGAACATGTTTATATACATAAATGTGCAAATTACTGACCTTGGAAGCAGATTTTTCTGTTTTAACTTTATGGATCTGAATGCAAAGAAAGCTTACTGATCTTTATGCACTGTATGTGCGAGGTTATAAAAAACAATGGAACTGTGGTCAGATCTGCAAAAAAAAGATACAAATGCTGCTTTTTTGTGTGGCTATGTCCTGGAGCCTTAACTTAGAAGTATCCAGTGGTAGAGAGACAAGGAATGGGAAAAGAAAACAGTTTTGTTGATCATACTTCTTTCATTCCTGCTTTCATAAGATCTGGTCACAAGTGTCTTATGACAAATATAGCTCTACACATAATACATGTAAACATGCCATTACTCAGTACAACAAATATAAGTAATTCTTGGACTTGCAATAGTTAAATGGCCAGGGATGCATCAATTATTGAGCTACTTTCAAAGCCTGCAGTGTGAGGCATGCGTTCATTTCCTCTGTACATTGTAAACAGGATCTTGCACCTGAGGCATAGTCTAATAAATATAAATATAGCTCCTCATAATGGAAGTTTTAAGCTTCTTATAGAAACCACAAGCAATATAAGTGCAAGATGAAATGAAACATATTAATGCTGATGTCATGGTTATATATAATTCAAACCTACAGTCATTTAACAATAATTCAAATGCAGAGTGATAATGTCCTAAGAAAAGTACATTTCAACCACAATATTTGAGATGTAACCATACCATATAAATCTACCATTCAAGACATTTTTATTAGCATTCAAAAGGCAAAACACTGATAACTGTGAAACGTATGTAAATACCAAATTTATGTTTTCAGACAGAGCAGACATTCATAATTTTGACATTAGAATGGAACTCCAACAACACACGTGCATGCATTTTAAATAAACAAAGATTAGCTCTGACAAACATGGAACCAAAAATGACAGTTGCTTAGCCATAAGAGAACTTCTCTAATGTATTTCTTCTATAAAGCATACATAAAAATATATCAACCAGCACTTGTCTCCATAATATACAGTAGTTTAAATGTAATCATGCATGTTCTCACTTTTTCTTGAAAAGTTAATTTTATGTCACTTTCTGTTTAAGAAAAAAAAATCACTTCTCAAGCTCATGAAGAAACCGAAGAAACGTTGGCAGATGATTTTTTTTACCAGAAAAACTTCCCAGATACCTAAGGTTATGTGAATGGTTGCATCTAAAAACCCAACATAATAATGATCTTATAGTGTCACTGATACATGGGATGGGAGAACCTAGAGTAATAAGCTTATATTTAAAACTTTTTGAATGCTGTCCAAACTGTTTTTTTTCTTTTTCTTTTTTATCATAGTCAAACCCAACTTACTTACAAGAGAAAATAGAAACAGTCAACTCATAAAGGATTATCCAGACAAATTAGGTCAATGCTAAAGTGCACAAAACATTATACTGTATGTGTTTTAGGTGCATTAGGAGATGTTCCAGGGCACATGTGTAAAACACAAGACCTAAAAAGAAAAACAAAAAAGAAGGGTGCACCGACCTAGTGCAATACCGTTAAAATGTTTTATTAAAAAAGGATAAAATACATATACTCACAAGTGGAGCAGATAAACAGCATCAAAGGAAAAATAGCCTACAAAGGAGTAAATGATCAGCACCTCAGCAGAGGGACCAGACGATGTCTGTATGGCCAAGCTGACACGTTTCCAGGGCGAACCCTCTTCATCAGAGCCTACCGACCATGAGGCATGTCCCTCATATATATACACACATGCACCCACACAAGTGTCTGTAGGCAAGCCCGATCGTGAGTGGATGGCCCACCCCTATGGAGGGGGAGTGGCCACCCGACCCAATTAAAGGCCGGTACCACCCCCAACCCCAGACACCTATATACATGTGTACAAAAACATTGAACAATAAAATATAGGTTATAAAAATACAAATGAAATACAAATATACAAGGATCTGTACAACCCAATACACATACTCACTACCATACTATAATTATGGATACATATCCCTGAGTACCTTCCAATCCCCTTGCTCTAAATGTGGACTCTGTCCTCTCGCTTTTATATTGATATATAGCATGTGTCCACCTATGTATTCATATTGTGGCCAGGCATGCCGCACGGTTTGTGTTTATTACAATGCCCCCCCAGTGGCCTTCTCAGGGGGGCCATGTTTGTTACAGAACACCCCAGTGGTCTTCTCGGGGGGGTCATCCATACGAGCTTTAATAGCTGCATCTTAGTCATTGGCGACCCCATTGGGCCTCTTCTCATACATCCGTCAATCACCTTCCATGGCCAGTGACAGCGTCGCATCACACGTGGGAAACACCAACCCGGAAGTGTGGGCGGAGTTGCCCTCCATCTGCATCACTTCCCTTCCAGCCTGAAACGCAAGGAAGTGACGACCCGGAAGTGACGGCGCCCTGACATCTTCACCGCCCCACCCCCGGGCCGTCAGCAACCCGACGCTAATGGGCCAACCTGAGGGGGAGTGACCGAAGCCCACCAGTGGCCAAAAGTAAGGGAGGGGGGAACAGAAACAAGGCGAGAGACCCGAGCACGCCCACGCTAGAGCGTGGATGCATACTCAAAGGGATCTTCTCGTTCAAGTGACCGTGTCCCCAAATGAAGTACTATGTAATGAAACGTCTAGAAAGCAAAATCACATGACGTAATCTGCCCCTAGTGTCCACTCTACATATTACTCAACCTTACTCAAAATGATACTCACATAATCATCAATTAGAGTAATATTAAAAATATATACTAAAAATATAAAAAAAAATATATATATATATATATATATATAAATATGTATGTGTCGTTACACACCAGCTCTATGGATTAGTGACTACCGCACATAAACATAGTTAATCCTCTGCATATTATATATATTGTTTATATTTTTAAAGATAATAGAGTGGAATCAGTTCTAGACATCCACTAGATTACCATTACCAATGTAGAACACCAACAAGGGAAGAAAAATTTACTATAAAATAAAATAAATAGCTAAATGATAGTGGTGGGTGTATACCTAAGTAGTACCACCATGAACTTTGTATCCAAAATATGAGGGGGGGGGGGAACCCTTCCTCTGGTATGTTAAGTCTATAATAGACAGCCAAAAAAAAAAACAACACCTTCCCATGGGACAGGTTCTACAAACAGCCGAAATCGCTCAACTAGAATTTTAACATGATGTGAGATTAAACTGTATAATACACAATCCTAATAGTGGGGACCAAGATGGGGAGCTTGGTGTCCAACAATAGGACAAAACACAAGGCCTGCAGGCTGAATCCGGCCTACCAGACCATTTCATATTGCCCTCACACCTCTCCTGCAGCTGCAGTCCCCCCCCCCCCCATATCTACACCCCATAATTTACCAACTGTTTGAAGTAAATATGTTGTTTGGCTGTAAATATTAAGATATGATAATTACAGTACCTGTTTAACATGAATATGTCACCAATTAAAGGAACTGGTTGGCAACCGTGTCTAGAAATTAATCATGAATTAAAGCAATATAGATTGCATTTAGTGCTAAAATTTCCCCAGCACAGGTGGAACCCTTTTTCCTTGTTGTAAAGCTGCAGTTACTAATACCTGACTATTCAAGGAAATTGTGTAGTATCCCACAATCCTGTGTTTTATCCTACAAAGTCTGTTCTGCTATTAGGTGGGCGCTAAACAATTAAACATGATAGAATCATTTTATTTTCAACACTAGAATGAAACTTCTCTGAAGAATTTTACCGGGTGTTATTGTAAAGACGCCGGGGTTGAGTTACTAAAGGCAAACAAGCTGTTCACTTTGCATTGATTTTACACTTATCAATGATTTTCCACAGAGTTTAGTGAATGAGGTGAAGCTCTGTTGACTTCCATTATCCAATCATGTACAAGCAAAAATTATATTTTTTTTCCTTGCAAATGATTGGGCATTCTTTGTGAAGTGAAACTTCATCACATTCACTAAACTCTGGGGCAAATTCTCTTGCAAAGTTTAACTTCACTTTAAAGTGAACAACCTTTTGCCTTTAGTAAATCAACCTCATCATGTCACAGCTTCACTACACCATATCTGAAGAAGAGACCTTTGAAAACCTGCAATTTGTATTTAATCATTTGGCAAATAAAAATGTATCCCTCAACTCAACATTTTTCTGTTCCTGTTGATGGTCAACATCATACAGCACTTTTACCACAGCATACTTAGAGAGCTAGTTTACTCTATAGGGTTGATTTACTAAAGATAAATATGCTGTTCACTTTGCAAGTGCACTCTGCAACTGAATGTTTCCCAGAGCTTAGTGCAGTGATTCTCAAACTGTGTGCCGTGGCAGACTAGTGTGTCACATGAGATTTGCAGCTGTGCCCTGGAAGTTTTGAAAAATATTTAAAATTGCTAGCATTTTGAAACCTTAAACATATCGAAAAAATGAAATGGTAAATCACAAAGTACCGATTACCGATACCTACCGCGTAGGAAGAGTAGGTAGAGGGGTGGTTTGGGAGGTAATCCTCAACATACCCTTTACATTACACAACCCCCTGCACCTCTGGACCCCTTTACATTACACAACCCCCTGCACCTCTAGGCCCCTTTACATTACACAGCCCTTGCACCTCTGGACCCCGTTACATTCCACAGCCTCCTGCACCTCTGGGCCCTTTTATTTTACACAGCCCCCTGCTCTTCTGCATCCCCTTTACATTACACAGCCCCCTGCTCCTCTGCATCCCCTTTACATTACACACCCCCTGCACCTCTGGGCCCCTTTAAATTTACATTGGGGGGGTCACCTTGGAGGAGTGAGTGCATGTGGACCTGGGGGGTCTTTCTATGTTTGTTTTTTTTGTTTTTTTGTACTTTTTACATTATTATTTTTTTGGTTTTTTTGGGGGGGTGGTGAGATATCAGAGGTCTAAACAGACCCCATATCTCTTATTTTGAGACAGAGAAAAGGAACTGAATCCTTTTCTCTGCAGCGATTAACTTGAGGAATTTCAGGAATCTTTTACTCATTGAGAAGATGACAGACTGATAGATAGTAACGCTCGCGGTTACTATTAACAGCTGTCAGTGGGACATATAGCAGCAATCACTGCTTGCAATCCTGCACTATAGGGGGGGTTTGGTATACACATGTATTCAACCCCCCAAGCCCTAACTTCACCCTCACCCTCACCTGCACCGCTACCCCCCTCCCCTGCCACGATCCCCAATCTGTCAGCTCACCAGAGAACACAGGCAGAAGCTACAGGCTGAAGGAGGGGAAACAGGGATGCCGTTTGGAGTGGCAATAGATGGGGGGTGCGGGGGCTGGTATGGGGGTTGTTCTGAGTGGTGGGGGACACATCTGGATCCCCCCAAGCCCCATGCAGCACCTAAAACCTGGCGGGAGCAGCAGAGGAGGGATGCCGGCTAATGATGGTAGATGTGGGGGCTGTCATCAGGGGGTTACAGGGATTGGGTTAAGAGGGGGTCACCCTAGCCTGGTGACAGCTGGCGGGAGGGGAGGAGGAGGCAGGAGGTAGAGAGGGGGAACCCCAGGACATGTCATTGGTTGTTAAGGAATAGGGATGAACCGAACACCCCCCCCCCCCCCCGTTCGGTTCGCACCACAACATGCGAACAGACAAAAAGTTCAGGGCGAACATCCGAACACCATTAAAGTCTATGGGACACGAACATGAAAAATCAAAAGTGCTCATTTTAAAGGCTTATATGCACTGTTATTGCCCTAAAAAGTGTATGGGGACCCGGGTCCTGCCCTAGGGGACATGTATCAATGAAAAAAAAACGTTTTAAATCAATCGTTTTTTTCAGGAGCAGTGATTATAATAATGCTTAAAGTGAGAAAAAAAAAATGAAAAATTCCTTTAAATATTGTGCCTGGGGGGTGTCCTGTGTGTAAAAGGGCGCATCTCTGTGAGGTGTAGAACATAGCCAGAGCAAAATTACATTTCCATAGGAAAAAGTGTCATTTAAAATTGCGGCTGTAATGTATTGCCAGTTCCCGTCAATATACAAAAAAATCGCTGGAAAAAAGTATGTGGGGTCCTCCCCCCAAGTCCAAACCAGGCTCTTCGGGTCTGGTTTGGTTATTAAGGGGAACCTCGCGCCAAATTTAAAAAATAATTGACGTGGGGGTCCCCCTAAAATCCAAACCAGACCCTTATCCGAGCATGCAGCCCTGGCCTGTTAGGATGGGAGGGATGAGCGAGCGCCCCCCTCCTGGACTGTACCAGGCTACATGCCCTCAACATGGGGAGTATGGGTGCTTTGGGGGAGGGGGGCTCTTCCCCACAAGCCTGGCCGGTGCTTGTGGGGGTCTGCGGGCAGGGCACTTATCGGAATCTGGAAGCCCCCTTTAATAAGGGGGCCCCCAGATGCCGACCCCCCCATGTGAACAGGTTTGGGGTACATTGTACCCCTACCTGTTCACCAAAAAAGGAGTGTAGTGTAAAAAAAAATATTAGGCAGTTTTTGACAAGTCCTTTATTTTGTATTATAGCTCTTTTCTTCTTTCTTCCTCCATCTTCTTCTGGCCCACTCCTTCTTCTGGTCTTCTTCTTCTTTTAGTCTTCTTGCTTCCTCTCTTCATCTTAAATCTTCATCTTCTTTCTTCTTTTCCCGCCACCACGCTCTCCGCTGCTGCAATCCGGCCCCTGCGGGTCTCCCCGAATGGGCGGTCTTCATGGTGACAGTTCTTTTATAAGAATGGGCGGGGCCAGCCGTGGTGTAAATGAGTGACCCACCCCCACTGACATCACATGACGTCAGAAGGGGGCGGGTTCACTCAGTTACGTCAATGGGTGGTCCCGCCCCTTCTTATAAAGATTCGGCAAGACGCGCAGGGGCCGGACTGCAGCAGGGAAGAGAGCAGCGGCGGGGAAAGAAGATGAAGATTGAAGATTGAAGATGTAGAGAGGAAGCAAGAAGACTAAAAGAAGAAGAAGAAGAAGACCAGAAGAAGGAGCGGACCAGGAGAAGATGGAGGAAGAAAGAAGAAAGAGCTATAATACAAAATAAAGGACTTATCAAAAACTGCCTATTGTTTTTTTTTACACTACACTCCTTTTTTGGTGAATGGGTAGGGGTAAAGTACCCCAAACCTATTCACATAGAGGGGGGTTGGGATCTGGGGGCCCCCTTATTAAAGGGGGCTTCCAGATTTTGATAAGCCCCCTGCCCGCAGACCCCCACAACCACCTGCCAGGGTTGTGGGGATGAGGCCCTTCTCTCCATCAACATGGGGACAAGGTGCTTTTGGGGGACCTCAAAGCATCCTCCCCATGTTGAGGGCATGTGGCCTGGTATGGTTCGGAGGGGGGGTGCTCTCGCTCATCCCCACCCCCTCCTACCATGCCAGGGCTGCATGCTCGGATAAGGGTCTGGTTTGGATTTTGGGGGGGCCCCCACGCCATATTTTTAAAAATTTGGCACGGGGTTCCCCTTAAAATCCATACCAGACCTGAAGGGCCTGGTTTGGATTTTGGGGGGACCCCACGTCATTTAAAAAAAAAAAAAATTGGTGCGGGGTTCCCCTTAAATTCCATACCAGTCCTGAAGGGCCTGGTTTGGATTTTGGGGGGAACCACATGTCATTTTTTTTTAAATTTGGCACGGGCTTTCCCTTAAATACCATACCAGACCTGAAGGGCCTGGTTTG
This sequence comes from Glandirana rugosa, assembly GCA_018402905.1. NCBI lineage: Eukaryota > Metazoa > Chordata > Amphibia > Anura > Ranidae > Glandirana > Glandirana rugosa. Next base: position 388,721 of record BLSH010523822.1, on the reverse strand, counting down.
GATTTTGGGGGGAGACGCACGTCATTTTTAAAAAAAATTTTGCGCGGACCATGCTGTTGTAAATTACTTAAAAAATTGTGATAAAATCCCCCAGTCAAAAAGGTGGCCAAAAATTGGGCCTTGGGTGCTGGAGGTGCCAGAAAACCATTGCAGTTACTCCTGTTGGACAGAGGAACTGGGCCTTAAGTTGTCAATTTGTTTTCAAATTGTGACGAAAGCCACCAGCCAAACAGATGGCTAAAAATTGGGCTTTGTGTGTTGGCGGTGCCAGAACACTGTAACCCCTTGCAGTTACTCTTGTTGGACGAAGGAACTGGCCCTGAAGTTGTCAATTCGTTTACAAATTGTGACGAAAGCCACCAAGCAAACAGGTGGCCAAAAATTGGGCCTTGTGTGTTGGCGGTGCCAGAACACTGTAACCCCTTGCAGTTAGTCTTGTTGGACAGAGGAACTGGGCCTGAAGTTGTCCATTAGTTTAAAACTTGTTATGGCATGTCCCTGTAAATCAGTTGCAGAAAAAATGGGCCTTGGGTGTTGGTGGTGCCCTAAATACAACATATAGTTCTAGATTATGGACAGGAGGAATAGGAGCAATGGCAGTCTTCAAGGGATCCCAGATCCCTAGCAAATTTAATCAGCTGCATCAGCATCAGGGGCTTGATAGCTGCTGATCCAGGACTGATTCATTTTTATAAATGTGAGTCTATTAGCCGAGTCTGTGGACAGGCACACTCTTAAAAACCCTCCAGCAGCACTAAATGTCCGTTCAGAGAGCACGCTGGATGCAGGACAGGCCAGTAGCTGAATCGCATATTGAGCAAGTTGCGGCCAGTGGTCCATCCTCAAGACCCAGTAACTAAGTGGATGCTCAGTTGGAAAGGTCTCCAAGTCTGATCTTGCCCCTATATATTCCTGCACCATATAATGCAGACACTGCTGGAAAGGTTGACTCGTAGGTGAATCAATGACCCAGAACTCCTACCTGGTGACCGGCGTTGAACGAGTTATACGCTAAGTCGATGACCGGACAGGACGTAGGTCGCACGAGAGACTTGCCTGTAAATCACGACGACCTCCCAAAAATTCTCACACGGACAGGTGTCTGAGCCGATTATCTGAGTGTAAATATTTTTACTTAGTCAGGACCTAGTCGTCGATAGTTCGGGGACTACGACTACGTCGACTAATTTAAACGATCCCTAGACCCTAGGGAACTTCTGACGGTAACGAGGATAAGGAGGACAGGTATTAGATCTTGATATAC
>BLSH010523822.1:374189-386297 GCA_018402905.1 Glandirana rugosa | reverse complement strand
ATGTCAATTGTCCCAGTCGGAGGGCAGAGAGAAGGTTGGTGCCATTGTCGCATACAACCATTCCTGGCTCAAGCTGCCGTGGTGTCAACCACCTCTGAGCCTGCCCCCACAGAGCTGAAAGAATCTCTTCCCCAGTGTGGTTCCTGTCCCCAAGACAGACTAACTCAAGCACCGCATGGCATCTTTTAGCCTGACTGCTTGCATAGCCCTTTGAACGCTTAGGGAGCACTGCAGGTTCAGAGGACAATTCTGCAGAAGAGGCCACAGAGGTAGAAGAAGAGGAGGGGGTGTAGGAGGAGGCGGATGTGGAAAAATCACCACCAGCTTTTTGGAGGCATGGTGGTGAAACTATTTCCAATACTAAACCCTGTACTGCATCCTTTCCAGCTGCCAGGAGAGTTACCCGGTGCGCCGTGAAGGTAACGTCCCTGACCGTACTTGCTGGACCATGTGTCAGCGGTAATATGAACCCTGCTGCTGACCACACTGTTCAACGAGGCCAAAACATTGCCTTCCACATGACGGTAGAGAGCTGGAATAGCCTTACGTGAAAAGAAATCTCTTTTGGGAACCTGCCACTGTGGGACAGCACATTCCACAAACTCACAAAAGGGCGCAGAGTCTACCAGCTGAAAAGGCAACAGTTGGAGTGCTAGCAATTTGGCCAAGCAAGCATTAAGATGCTGAGCATCTGGATGACTGGGACTGTATTTCTTTTTACGGTTCAGCAACTGGGGTAGTGATATTTGCCTGCTGAATTAACCTGGTGGTGTATTGCTAGCAGATTGCTGGCTGCAAGTACTTGTGGCACGCATTGCTACACCTTCATTCCTCTCAATGCAGGTTTTGGAGAGGACTGCAGGTATAGTAGGGGGTGAGATCCCAGATGAGGAGCAAGGAGGAGTCCGTCTTGTTTTCTGGTGTGGGCTCTTCAGGTACTCTTGCCAACGGACTGCATGGCTGGTCATCATATGTCTTGTCAAGACAGTAGTGCCCAAGCGGCTGGAGTCCTGGCCGCGCTTTACACGCTTCAGACATAGATTGCACATGGCAATGGTGTGATCTACTGCACATGTGCTAGAAAATGCCCACACTAAAGAAATTTTGGAAGTTGGCAGGGAGGTAGCAGTGCCCTGCACCTGTGGAGCTCTGTGGGCTGATGCAATTGGTTGGCTGCCCCTAAGCTGGCCCCTGGAGGACATCCTTGTTGGAGTTGGGCCTCCTCCTCCTCACTTTCCTCCTCTCTTCTCTCAGGCACCCAAGTACGGTCCATGCCCTCATCATCCCCTCCCTCCTCATCATTGGAGCAAACGTGCAGTATGCTGCAGCTGGGGGAACATGACTGCTAGTTTCTAGTCCTTTTGTGGCACCCCCTTTCTCTAGGCTCATGCTACTTCCTCCCTCAACCTGGGAACCAACATCGGAGCCTTCAAACTGCTGCGCATCCTCCATGAGCATGTAACTGACACTATGGTCGAACAACTCAGATGACTCCTCCATGCATGATGGTGGGGCTACTGAAGGAGTATCTGTGGACAAGGATCCAGTGGAATAGGCCGCTTTGCCAGATGCATTGGAAGGCAAACTTGTACAAGCCTGGGTGACAGAGGATGAGGAGGATGAGGATGGTTTTGTCATCCACTCCACCAACTCTTCTGCATGTTGTGGCTCAATAGCATGTCCTACGGCAGAAAAAAGGACAAGTGTGACCCGCCTGCAGAGGAGTCACCACGTCCGCCACTACCACTTTTCACTGAAGACACAGAGGCTGCTTGCCCTCTTTTAGTGACCTGGGAGTGTCTGCCTCTCCTTTGAGGCCTTCCTGACATGATGTTTTTTTTTTTTTCACCACACTACACTGTACTATATACCGTGCACCCCCGAATGCACTGATATATAGTTTACTCTCAATACACTGCGTGTATTTCTGTATACACTAGACTGTATATATTTGAACCCAACATGCCAAGTAGTGAGTTATATACCGTACACCCCCAAATGCACCGATATATAGTGCACGCTCAATACGCTGTGTATATATATATATATATACCAGGCTGTATATACTTTTATACACCACGTCAAGTGGACTATAAACCTTAGGTACAGATATATAGAGCATGCTCAATACGCTGTATATATATATATATATATATATATATATATATATACCAGGCTGTATATATTTTTATACACCACGTGAAGTGGACTATATACCATACTGTATGTACAGTGTACACTAATATATAGCACACCTGTGCGCATATATAAATATATATACTGGACTGTATATATATATATATATATATATATATATATATAAAAAAATTTTTTTTTTCCCTCCCTACACTAACCTGTCTGCACTAATTGACAGATATATAGTTAGATATCTAACTATCTATCTAGTTAGCTATCTATTTTCTGTGATTTTTTTCTATTTTTAACAGTTTTTTTAAGCTAGCTATCTAAACTGCCTGATACAGGAACCTATGCTCTCTCTCTACAAGCAGTGCCGACACACACTATCATAGAGCCGCGGTACGAGCGGCTTTATATAGTGTGGGGCGTGGATTGAGACTGCTGTGCAGTGATTGGCTAAAGGCATCCTGCCTTTAGCCAATCAAAGCTCTCACAGCAAGCCCCTCACTGATTGGCCAAAGCATGCAGGTCATGTGCATGCTTTAACCAATCAGCGGGCGGTATTCCGCCGCCATTTTAAAACATTATGGTGCGTGCAAAGTTGCCACGAATGCCCCATAATGTTCGGGAAAACCCAAACTAGCGATCAGGGGATGTTCGGATCGAACATGCGTTTGATCCGAACATGAATCCCATCCCTATTAAGGAAGCGGTAGCCCGTTCCTTAACAACCAATACTTGCAGGCATTTTTTCAATTACATTTCAGTTGTTAGCGGTATCGGTTTCCTTTATCGGGGCATTTTACATGAGTATCGGTACATTGAAAATGCCCAGTATCGGTACCAATACTAGTTTCCATATCGGTGCAACCCCAATAGCAACCGTTCCATTTGTTTATTCCGTTTGTCGACCTTGGAGCCTTGCTTCAATCTGATTTGCTCTCAAAAGTAAGCACATCCTTCACAAAAAATTTTTAAACCTTTTCAAGTGTGACGTGAAATTTTTTAGATCTTTTTGTTGTGCCGCAAGACAAAAAAGTTTGAGAAGCACTGGCTTAGTGAATGAGGTGAGGTTCTACTAATGTCCCTCATCCATTCATATGCAAACAAGAATGCTGTTTTTTTTATGTTCCTTGCATGTGATTTGGTATTCTTTGCAAAGTGAAGTTTTACCGTATTCACTAAGATTTGAGGCTAATTCCCTTGCACACTGCAACTTCACTTCCAACATGAACAGCCTGTTTGCTTTTAGTAAATAAAACTCTATGTGTGCTTTGACAGATCTTTTACATTTTCTAAAGCTACAGAACGGTCTAACTAGAACAAATCTGTTCAAAAGGAAATGATACCATATTTTCACTGAGCTGAATTGTAGTTTTGCCAGAAAGTAATTTTTGATGAGACGTTCACTTTTCACATTTTCTCTCATTCAGCCCACAGAGCTGAAAGAGAAATCAATAGATTTCTCAATCCATGCTAAACAATATGGAAGAATGAATCTGCCTTGCCTGCTGTTGTATTCAGACAACTGCAGCACCCGTGGTTATCTGAATACCTGAACAATGACTTATTGTGAGCAATACATTATTGCAGCTATCCCTACATGAACATGCAGTTATAAAGTACACATATAAGCACCTTGTTTTAGATGCATTTTGTATTTTACCTACAACTGTGACTAATGGACACTGTTCAGTAAGCACTAAAGTAGAATTCAATCAATGGAGAAATAATATGACACAATCATACAAAAGATAAAAACACGACACAATCAGGAACACAACCATCAAGGAAAACCTGAATATAGCCTCTATAAAACATAATATAAATGGCTCAGGCCCCATGGTTTGGGTTTGGGATTTAACCATAACCAAGTCTGGTTGCTCAGATTACCTTGACAAGAAGAATGTGAGACAACCTGAGTAAAAGGCCAAGGTTTCAATGGAAGAATAATAAGCTACCACTGGAAATGAACAGCAATGATATCTAGATACTGAGTGAAATTAGTTTTTTTGTGATCCCCCATGCAAAATGGTACAAGAGGATGGAAAAGGTAAGTTTTACAGGCTATCATAGTGCTTACCTATAATATCAACATAATATATATAAACATGACACAATATATGTTTATCACTAAACGATATTATATACAAAAATCACATGCCTACAGGATGAAAGATAATGAGGTTGATTTACTAAAGGCAAATAGACGGTGCACTTTGCAAATGTGATTGCATGCATTTTGCTTAGTAAATGTAATTTGGTAAAGTTTCACTTTGTAAATAATACCCAACCAGGTGCAAGGAAAATACAAAAAAAACGGAATTTTGCTTGCACCTGAATGGATAATAGAAATCAGCAGAGCTTTACCACATTTACTAAGCATTGGGAAAAATGAGTGCAATTGCACTTGTAAAGTGCACAGTCTATTTGCCTGTCTTAAACAACCCCAATATACGTAAGATAAAATGCTCACTTAAGTACATGAATGTGTGTGTGTGTGTGTGTGTGTGTGTGTGTGTGTTATCTTGAAGTGATAAAGTGCTGGCAGATTTTAAAGTGAAAAATAAAAAACAATAATTTAACTTCTGTAACAGACATTGGGGTTGGTTTACTTAAAGTGGTTGTCAACTCTGGACAACCACTTTAACCTACATGTAAGCCTATAATAAGGCTTATCTGTAGGTTCCATGTATATGGCTTCCGCTATCATTTATATGCCGATGACACCCAAATCTATCTCTCTACCCCTCAACTCACCCCATCAGTCTCCTCACAGATCACTGCTTTACTAACAGACATATCAGCCTGGATGTCACAGCACTTCCTCAAACTGAATCTATCTAAAACTGAGCTCATGATATTTTCTCCCCCACGTGCCCCTTCCCCTGACTACTCTGTTAAGATCAATGGCACAACTATTAGTGTGTCCCCACATGCCAGGGTGCTAGGGGTAACCCTAGACTCTGAACTGTCCTTTCAGGACCACATCCAATCCCTGTCCAAATCATGCCGCCTCAGCCTCTGCAAGGTTTCTAGAATATGCCCCTTTTTAACCAATGACACCACCAAGCTTCTAATTCAGTCTTTGATTATCTCTTGCCTTGACTACTGCAAATCTCTCCTCATTGGATTACCTTTACATACATTATCCTCCCCTTCAGTCCATAATGAATGCTGCTGGCTGCTGCAAGACGTATTCACCTTACCAAACCGCTCAGTGTCCTCCACCCCTCTCTGCCAATCTCTTCAGTGGCTTCCACTCAGCCAATGAATAAAATTCAAAGTACTAATAATAATTCACAAAGCCTTCCAAAACTCTGCCCCCAGCTACATCTCTAACCTAGTCTCAAAATACCGGTCCTCCCAAAACCTCCTAGCTCTCTAGCTCCCATGTCACCTCCTCCCATGCTCGCCTCCAGGATTTCTCCAGAGCTTCTCCCATCCTTTGGAACTGCCTACCCCAATCAGTCTGGCTATCTCCTAATCTGTCCATCTTTAGACGATCCCTGAAAACCTTTCTCTTTAAAGAAGATTATCCTGCTTCTAACTAATGCACTGTTTTACTTTCTACATAAGATCATCCCCCACAGCTATTACCTTTTGTATCAATTGACCCTTCCTCTTAGATTGTAAGCTCTAATGAGCAGGGCCCTCTGATTCCTCTTGTGCCAAATTGTGTTGTTACTGTACTGTCTGCCTTCATTTTGTAAATCGCTGCACAAACTGTTTGTGCTATATAAATCCTGTATAATAATAATAGTAATAATATATCCTAAACCTGCACAGTTTAGGAGATAAACACTGTACTTGCACGTGACAATGTCATCGACACATGCGTAGTGAAGAAACGAGGCGTTTCTTCACTGTGATCATGCAGCGATTGGCGGCTCCCACGCGCATGTGGGGGAGTGACATCACTTGGCTTTGGTCAATCGCAGAGTCAGAGTCCAAGGCCCAGAAGGAAGAGGGGTGAAGATGGACGCAGCTTGGAGTGGGGACATCACGGGGACAGCGTGGGCTTCCAATGCAGGTAAGTGACACATAAATGCGCAGCATACTAGCCTATTATGCTTTTCCTCTGCAGGGTAATAAAGAGGAAGTAAAACCCATCAAGGTTTACTTCCTCTTTAAGCTGAAGAATTCAAAACCTGGTGCAGCTGTGCATGGTAGCCACCACTGGTTCGGGTGAACTAGGGGACCCCAAGGGAATCCCTTAATTTGTAGGAAATTCCTCTCACTTCCTGTTTTGTCTATGGGACAGGAACTGAAGATAAATCTCCCCTAAGGGACACAGATGGCAAAGAAACTGTCATTACTCTATCCAAAATGAAAAAGAAAGTTTTGCCTTTAGTTACACTTTCAAGCACCCTTACTCAACCTTTTCAACACAGAGGGACCCTGGAAATACCTTTCCAGTCTAGTGTGATGGTCAGTGGGAAGAATGCTCCTTACAATTGTGGTCATTGGGAAGAATTACCCCTTATAGATAGCTAAAAAGATCAGTGGTGTCAGTGGGAAGAATGATCCTTACATTTGTGGTCACTGGGAAGAATTACCCCATATAGATTGCTAAAAAGATCAGTGGTGTCAGTGGGAAGACATCTCTACATTACATATGACATATGCTCTAACAAGGGATTAGACCATTCTGATATGCATGTACATTGTATTATAATTGGAGTGATTGGGAGTTTTTTTGCAGCAAATTATGTATATGATTGTATAGTTAAACAAATCTCTAAGAATCAGGTGAAATGGGAGGAAAAAATAGATTTTACTATATGTAAAGATGTGGATTTACTAAAGGCACATAGAGTGAGCACTTTGCAAATGAAGTTGCTCCAGAGCTTAGAAATGAGGGGAAACTCTGCAGGCTTCCATTATCCAATCATTTGCAAGCAAAAATGCTGTTTTTTCACCTTGCATGTGATTGGGTATTCTTTGTAAAGTGAATCTTTACCTCATGTACTAAGCTCTGGAGCATCTTGCAAAGTGCACAATCTATTTCCATTAAAGTCAAGCTATTGGCAAAACTTTTTTCATTTTGGATAGAGTAAGGGAGGGTTATAACCCCTCTCAGTTTTTTAGGAAAACATTTTGCTAGACGTACAGAACGGAAAAATGTGTTAAGTTTCATTTCGGATTGAATCGTTATGTTACTAATTTCATTTTGTTATGGAATTCATTTAGTTTGGTTTTGGAATTCCTTTCCTTTTGTTTCTTTTTTCATTAAAATTAGTTTATTTTATTAATTTCTAATGAATTCCAACTTTTCAGAATGATTAGAATTCGGTTCGTAGAAGCAAAAGAGAGGCTGGATGGCCACACTCCTCATTAAAAGACTAACAACAGACTGTGGGAGACTACAAGTCCCAGCAGGCTGACGCATTTCACACCTCTAAATGGTGTTTAACAACCATGAGTCATCACCTGTCAGCTGGCTTCCACACTGACAGATGAATGTAATGAAAACAATGCTGCCAATTGCCTGGCAATAGAAAAATGTTTTTAAAAACGTCGTGGGGTCCCCCCCAGTCCATACCAGACCCTTATTTGGGCATGCAGCCTGGCAAGTCAGGAAAGGGGGGATGAGCTAGCGACCCCCCTCCTGAACCATACTAGGCCACATGCCCCCAATTGGGGGTGGGTGCTTTGGGGTGGGGAAGCTTTGCCCCCCACCCCAAAGCACCTTGTTACTATGTTGATGGGGACAAGGGTCTCTTTCTGACAACCCTGGGCTGTGGTTGTTAGGGTCTGCAGGTGGGTGGCGTATCAGAATCTGGAAGCCCCCTTAAACACAAGAGACAAGTTTTTGACAATTCCTTTATTAAAAAATAAAAAACATTGTCCCTTGATATAAATCCATCTTCAATCATGCCGCTTGCTGACCCGAAAAAAAAAACAGCAAAAAAAAAAATGCTCTGCCTCCTGGGATTACCTCTCCCTGAATGCCTGCTCTGCGCTTTGACATTTCTTATATAGTAAGGGGTGGGGTCACCTGGCTATGTCACCCGGTGGTACCACCCCCTTCTAACAGCATGGACTGGTGCATGCTGGGTCTGTGACATCAGCAGGGGCGGAGCCACCGGGTGACGTACCCCGCATTTTTTATTTATTTTTATTTTTTTCAGGTGAGCGGATGGTGTGATTGAAGATGGATTTACATCGAGGGACAATATTTTTTTAATAAAGTAAGTGTCAAAAAATTGTCTCTTGTGTGTATTACTTTTTTACACTTTTTTGATGAATGGGTATGCGTACTATGTACCTGATACTCATTTACATAGGGGAGCTGGGATCTGGGGGCCCCCTTGTTAAAGAGGGCTTCCAGATTCCAATAAGCCCTCTGCCTGCAGACCCAGACAACCACAGCCCAGGGTTGTTGGGAAGAGACCCTTTTCCCCATAAACATGGGGACAAGGTACTTTGGGGTGGGTGGGACAGAGCCCCCCGCCAAAAAATACCCACCCCCCCTTGTTTAGGGCATGTGATATGGTATGGTTCAGGAGGGGGGTGCTCCCTCGCTCTCCCCCTTTCCTGACCTGCCAGGCTGCATGCTTGTATAAGGGTCTGGTATGGATTTTGGGGGGCCCCAAGCCATTCTTTTTTAATTTTGGTGTGGGATTCCCTTTAAAATCCATACCAGGCCCAAAGGGCCTGGTATGGACTGGGGGTACCCCACACTGTTTTTAAACTTTTTTCTATTGCCGGGCAATTCCCGGCATTGTTTTCTTTACATTCATCTGTTAGTGGGGAAGCCAGCTGACTGATGATGACTCATGGTTGTTGAGGATGCAGGCAGCTGGCTTTCTTGCTGCTTAACAACCAGCTATTTCTTCACACAGAATTTGAATCGGTTGATCGTTTTTTCGACTGATCCAAATTCTAATTATTATAAAAAGTTGAAATTCATTACAAAACGAATAAACAAAACAACAAATTTTAACTGATTTCAACGAAATTTGTTACTATATATTACTATTTCATTCAGAGATACGGATACATCCGAATAACCAAAAATTTGTCTGAGTTTGTATTCGGACCGAAACGAATTGCATGTGTCTATTATTTTCCTTCTGTGTCCCCATTGGAAGATGTCCTCTCTATTACTTTTCTGGGGACAACCCAAAATTTGGGATTTTCTTTTACTTCCACTTTCAATGATAATGGTAAACAGGACAAATAGAGAAGGTAAATCTAACAGGGGCACAGACAACAATAACAACCTGACAGGTGCTCTAATCTACCTCCTTTCTATCCAAAAAAAAAATCCTTTAGTAATACTTAGGCTAGGTTCACACTGCTGCGGTGCGGGAACCCTGCGAATTCACTGCGGGTTCCCGCATCGCAGGTCTCTGATCGGCAGTTCACACTGCCATATGCGATCTCTGGGGAGTGTCAATACAATGTTAATGACACCCCCAAATGAGTACGCATATCGCACTGCGAACTGCAAACTCGCACAGGAATCGGATCGCATGGTGTGAACCACCATGCGATCCGATTCTGAGCCTGCGAAAAAAAAGGGTCCTGTGCGAGTTTGCTCCGATTGCGATGCGAATTCAGCCATACAATCTCTATGGCTGATTTTGCATCGCACAGAGATCGCATATGGTTCACACTGCAGTGCGGTGCGAAATCATATGCGATCTCTGTGATCGGAGCAGTGTGAACCTAGCCTTAAAGTTAATCATCCCCAATGATTTCATATTTCTATATTTAGGCTTCTATGCATTACTGTTGGGAGAACTGATCAAAAAAGGCAGAGGCTACCCAAAATGGGGCCACTGCTTAAGTACTGTGTGCAGTTAATTATTAATTTCCTTCTGTGAATTGACTTTAAGGCCTTTGAGTGTTTTGCGGTAAATACTGCAAAACAGTATAGGGAATTGACAGTTTCAGGCCTCATACACACAGGCGTATGAAAAAAAAATAAGCAAAACGTCGGGCCCGACGTCAGGGAAAAATCAGCATTTTGCATCGGCATTAGTGAGCATTAATGCCCGTTAGGGAGCATCGGCGTCAAAAGGCATTTTGTTTAAAAAAACATTCCTCTGCTATTTTTTTACCTGAAATGTCGGCGTCAAAAATGCCGGTTAACATCGGTACGGTGTTAGTGAGCGTATTGCGGCGTCAGCGTCAAAAATGCCCAAACGTTACAGCCTCGGGATGTGCTGGTAGCGGGTTCTACTTTCATCTCACTAACACCAACACCCTCTACAGCTCAAAAACGTTGGTGTTTTTAAGAGACCATTGAATAACATGGAGAGCTGTAAAAAATGCTAAAAAACATGGCTGTAAAAGACGGCCGTGTGTATGAGGCCTCAGGATTGCATGCAATACTTAGGGAAAGTGTCTGAACACCTAAATACTGCATGCAATCTGCTTTAGTGAATAAAGCCCAGTGAGAGCAATAATAACCCTGAATGTTGGTGTCAGTGCACAGAATAATAAACCCCCATCATTGGTGTCAGTGGATACCATAATAATAACCATCAATTGGTTTCATTGAGTGCAATAATAACCCTCAATATTGGTGTCAGTGAATGGAATAATATCCCTCAACATCCTCAACAATGGTGAGTGCAATAATAACACTCAACATTGGTGCCAGTGGATGCAATAATAACCCCCAACATTGGTGTTGGTGGCCATAATAATAACCCATAACATTAGTATCAGTGGACACAATAGTAACCCCAACACTGGTGTCAGTGAAAGCAATAATAGCTCCAAGCACTGGTATCAGTGGAAAGTTAACCCCTCCAACTCTTCTCTCCCCAGCATCGGTGGTCTTTGTAGTGAAAAGGACCTCCCCCCCACGTGCTGGACACCGGGCGCTAAGGAGTCATGAAGTCTGGTAACCCGTTTGTTGTTTGCTGCCACCAGAGGATGCCAATTGAATTTCATCTTGCGTCACAATAAATAATGGAACATATTCTAGTCGCAAAGGGTATTTTTTTTTGTTCCAAAAAAAGTTTATTGAGAAGGTACAAAGCATGTTACATGGAAATAAAAGAAAGAACTACATGCCATACAATATTCAACAAGTAGAGTACATTCAATATAGAACGTCCAAACAGTAAGCTAGGACAACCGTAGATAAATTCTGCAAGGGAGGGGGTGGGATAGGTTGGGGACAGGTAATGGACGGGTGGGGAAGGAGGACTAGCGATCCTCCAACAGCCTCGATAGTGATTCTTTATCTATGGGATTTTTACGCCATCTCTATAGCATAGAGAAAGGGAGGGGGATCACTCCCACCCCCCACCCCAGTGTGAGCCCCGGGGCAAGGGGCAGCTCGTCTATATTCAATTTAATTTATTCTATTTCCTCTCTCCTCCCTTCCTGAAGGAGTTGAATTGAAGGGACAAGCGAGCCAACAGAAAGCTACGATTAAGCATGAAGAAGCATCATACAAAGGTCTGCATTAACCTGGCAAGTACTAGACATGGAGAGAGGCTACAAAGTATTTTGAAAGCCGCCCGGGAACACATAGCTGCATGCAATTCGTGTGGTTGGTTAATCAAGAGAGAGTGGGCGATCATTATAGGGTTGTAGATCAAAAAGGTGATTGTCCGTGAAGTAGTGAGCCTTAGTAACAGGTAAAGAGATAGAGTTTGACATATCAGAGGGTACGGGGCCAGCCCGCACACCTTAGTATTCTATCGAGGGGGGGTATTTCGTTAATAACCCGAGAAGTTGACTCGGAAGGGGACCGAACACGTTTCGTTTAGGTGGGTCGTTTCTACAATTTCAACGCACAAAGAAAAAAAAAAAAGGGATAGGAAGGGGGGAGCGGGATGGCGGAGTCAAGGTGGGGATTGTGGGAGCTATCTTATGATTCCACACGCCCGACCGGGGCATGGGAGACTATACAGTTTGAGATAGAGAAATGGACAATGATTCCGAGTGATGAAGTGCCTGTTAGTGGAAAAACTAGATGTTGGGATATTACTAGCGGGT
>BLSH010523822.1:258332-273085 GCA_018402905.1 Glandirana rugosa | reverse complement strand
CCTCTGCCCCAGCACAACAGACCCCCTTCCATTTAGGTGCAAACCATCTTTAGTATATAGGTTGCACCCCAATGAAAAGTCAGCCCAGTGCTCTAAAAACCCAAATCCCTCCTCCTTACACCAGGTCTTTAGCCATGCATCCAGGGCTCTAATCTCCCCCTGCCGTTCCTGTGTTGCGCATGGTACAGGCAATATTTCAGAGAATATTGCTTTGAAGGTCCTTCCCTTCAACGGCAACCTAATTATTTAAATTGGTTCTTAAGGAGCCTCCACCTTCCATACATTCTGTCGTTGGTTCCAATGTGGACCAAGACAGCTAGGTCATGCCCAGCCCCTCCCAGTAATTTATCAACCCGGTCCACCACATGCCAAACCCTGGCACCAGGGAGACAGCAAACCATTCGGTTGAGGCAATCCTAGTGACAAATTATTTTATCAGTCTTTCTGATTATAGAATCCCCAATTACCACCAACTGTTTAGGAATACCTGCACTACCCTTACCACCCCTACTAGATGGGCTGCTCTCCTGGCTGTTAGGGGTAGCATATAGAGGGGCCCAAAAGCTAAGTAGCACCTGTGGGTTATTTCTACCAAATAAATGTAGCAGATTACATTTTGGTCTAAATATATGAAGAAAGATTATTTATTTGCAAAATTTTATAACAGAAACTAAGGAAAACTATTTTTTTTCCAAATGTTCAGTCTTTTTACCTTTATATAGTTAAAGTAAAAAACCCTGTCTCTGATAATCTGTTCCTTTGGGTACAGTATCGCACGACTTAGCAATTGTCTTTCAAAGTGTGACAGCACAGAAAACTGAAAAATGGACTAGACTGTAAACGGACCGATCTTGAAGTGGTTAATCATTTTTAATACTTTATTTATTTCCCTGTAAGGGAAATCTGCACTGGTTTAACAAACATAGTCAGGGATGGCAATGAAAACTGGGTAAAAATAAGGGGAGCTCTGTTGGAAATTGTGAGACCATCAAATTTGGTTAGAGGCTCACTTCAATCCCCTAGGCTCCTGTTAGCCTATTCCTGTAAGCCTTTCTTACAGGAAAATAGGGGGGGACAGATAACAGCAAATTCTAAGCATATACCATTCCACTGCCATAGACTGCCCGGTGAAGCTTTGAAACTCATAGTAGCACTCACTCCACCATCTCCAGTAAAAACCTCCCCATTCCAGGTTTTTGCTGAAGCAGAAGAAAAAAGTCCTTTAAACCTGGAAAATTTGCATTGTGGTGACACTCCAAGTTAGAAGCGAGCACATGTCATGGCACAATTAACTCTTTGTTTCTTATCCACTTTACAGTGACATTACACTTGACTAACTGTACTCAGACTTCCTTATATGGTGCAGCACTTTAGAGGGGATACCACGGAGCCTGTATTCTGCTCTCCAGCCCAGCTTTGATGCCACTTCACTCCCAGTGACATACTTGTGACTTTTCGCTAGCATTAAACATAAGCTTGCTAACGTTCTGTGCTTCTGAGGATCCTCTGTCATATTCTTCTCCGCGACATTCAGGCTAGATAGATAGGGGCTCTGTTCATGGTCCCCATCCCAGGAATGGGGCATCAGTCACTAGGGAGGGAGTTGTGCTCAGAAATTCCCTCACTACTGGAGTGCACCATCATCTCTGCCAAGTCACTTTACACTCGCAGGTTGGCGGCTTCAGTACCAAACATTCCTCTGGTTACTCATGGCAATGGCAAGATGATCTTTCTCTGTGTGTAGAATACACCACTTGTTAACTCTTGGTAGTGTTCATCCACTGTTGTAAGCCCTGTTCTTTTATACACCTTGTATGCACCCCTTTGCAGGAACTTTAGACTAGGCATTTATTACATTTGAGAACTTTCACATAGGCTTCTTGCAAATACAGAATCAATATGACATTTTCTCGCAAGATCCTTCCATACACAGCTTTAGATCACCCTAGCTTAGCCTGCCCAGATCATACTTTTTAGGTAAGAAAGGTCCTTTCAGCAGAGTCCATATCTGACTTCTGGTACCCAAACTGGGTACTCCAAAAGGGTGGCCACATGCCTAGCACAGCTCAGCTCAGAGACTGCCTCCCCTTGTGTGTATAGCCCTCCACAAACAGGCAGAGATATAAATTCCTAGGAGTGAGCAGACTTAACTTCTTCCTAACTCTCTGGGCAGCCTGATACACAAAAACCTGTTAACATAGACTTTATTAGAACACAGGGCTAAGCAGAAACTTGAGTCTGTATACACCCCAGCAGTAGGAACCTGTCTACAAGCTTTCTCTATGGCAGCTATTGTTAATAAGACTGGTATGATCCCACCCTTCCCTTTTATAGCGAAGAGCCTGGCTTGTCAAACAGCCACTTTGTTGAACTTTCTAAGCCAGCTGAAATTCAAAGGGCAGTCAGTATGGTTACAAAGAATTTGGTCTCAGAAGCCCCACTGAACCATGTGTTTACAGGAGCATGTTTTTGGCAACCCTAATAGCATTGCCTGATACAATTGTCAAAGTCATGCCATTGACAATTCTGAGGCAATGAGTAGATTATTAAAGCACAGAAGCCTGCAAAAAGAGAGGATCATACTGAGAACAGCGAGGAAGGAGGACACACACAAACATAAAAAAAAAAACATAAAAAAGAGGCACACGCACAATAAGGAAGATCACAAAATTCAGGCACCAAAACCATATGTATCTGGAGTATGTGGATTCAGGTAACATAGATCAAAGTGAGTCACAGTGATTAGCATTGGAAAAGATCAGCAGTGTGCATTGCTCAATATAGTACAGGCAGTCCCGGGACAGGTTCGACTAATGCCCAGAGCATGGATGCGGAAATGCTCCCCCTCCCCCATTGTTAATGCATGCCTAGGAATGAGTTTACTGCCCTGTCTTCTTGCTCTGCTGCACCCATGGAAACTTTCCCTCCTGCCCACCCCTTGTCCTGGCCCTGAGTACAGGCATTAATACAAGCAATACTACCCTAGAGTAAGATTTAAACTAGGACTTTTAATTCTTTGATTACCACTTTGCAAACTCACTGTGGTTCTGAGGGTTCACCCCTCAAAAACGTTTCCTTTTGAAATGTTTCTAGCTCCCCAAATTAATCAACTCTCCTTTTGCACATCAAGTTAAATTCTAATTAACTATCAATGTTTGGTATTTTTTTGCAGTAATCGAACAGAAGCATGTAAAGCATAAAAAAAGTTTTTAGAATGCACATATTATAATTTAAAGTCTATATGAACTCAGTAACTATCGCTAACAGTTCTGGTTATAAGGTGACAACTGTCTTCAAATTGTGTAACTGAATACTGTCAAATGCACCCTGGTGGACTACAAGCAGCCAGGTCAACACACATTGTGTAGCTACGGCCCGTCTTTTTCACTAGCAAGAAGCTGATCTAGAGTAATAACGTGCAGCTGATGCTTGAATGAGTGCACATAGAATAGAGATAGTTGAAAGAGGCTGGAAAAGAAGATGAGCAATACAGATGTATTAAAGGATGAAAACTGGAATTTATTTTTTAAAAAAGTCTATAGTTTATGATATACAGTGCAGTGCTTCAGCAGACTAAATGTCATCAAGTTAGAGTTTAGATCCTTTTACATATCAGTAATAAACATATCAATATAGATGTAGAATTGTGATATAGGAAATTGACAGCTTGGCCCAAACTTACTCGTTAAAGTTACAGTAAAGCTGAACATCAGTTTAAAGGAGAAAAGCGATCCTACAGATATTTAAAATTATGGTAATTGTGCTTCAGATATGGTTTAATTTAAAAATACAATGTTATATATTGAAAGCCTTTATAAAATTATAAAGTCACACGGCAAATATGTGAGAACAGGAAATAACGCTTGATTCCATATAATATGGGCACAGATCTGGTAAATAAGAGAATGTTTGCACTTATGATTGACGTGATTGATAACCTCACATGCCAAGGACCAGTATGAAGGATCTGGGCAGGAAACATGTACAGCTCTAACTATTCTGTATGACTTAGTGTAATTTATTCACAGTATATTTATAAAAAGAATAAGTAAGCATTGATGTCTAATATTAACGCAAGTTGCATATTATGGTTAATAAAATGTATAACAGTTTCCCCCTGTTTTATTTTACAGTTCTCATTTCTGTATGACACATAACTGTGCTCTGCTTTAATTTACAGAGTTGCTAGCACTATACTGTTTTTCACCTGCAGTTTTATCACTTTACATTTGTTAATAAGTGAAGACTACTGTATTATCATTTCAATGTTACCTCAGTGGTAGTTTTACAGAATGATCATTGCTGCATTTCCAAAGGATCCTGCTGACTTTCATCATTCAAATTACATTATGCAGTTGTCTGTCCACCAAAGCAGCAATGGTAAAATGAACTGCAGGGAATAAACCAGCCGTTTGTATTCATTAATAGGACATTTTTATATCTCTACAAAAGAAAATAAGGCACTTCTCTCGTCACATTGTTTTAGCATTCACAAACATAAAGGAAGTAATTCTTAAGGGTGACAAGTAGCAGTTATATAAAATGATGCACAGCCTCCTAAGTTTACCTAAGTGTTCTGAGTATGTTCATACTATGACTGTGAAGGAGATGACATGTGTCATAGCACATTAAACTCTATGGTTGATTAGACAGAGGTATGATAAATCACAGCAAGTATTCTTACCAATCCTTATGCTCATTTATTCAGCAATATTCATCATGAAACTCAATTGCTTTATTACTAACAATCCTGCTAGATAGTTAAAATTAATTATCAGTTTTTCCTCAGAATGTGTTGATGGACCCTTAGATTCGCGATTTTAAGGATATACTAAATTTAAGACAGAAACTGAAAATAAAAAATCAATAAACAGTAATCTTACTTCATGTTACTTACCATAGCTCTGGATAAAAAAATTAGCATTTGGCATGCTCTTTGCAGAGTGGCGCTGTAGCGTGAATCGCCGCTTATAAACGGCATTTCATGAGAGCGGGAGCACTCTCCAGCAGTATGGCCACGGGTCGGGCGGACTCGATGTCCGCCGGCTACCCGCGATTGCCTGCCAAAGAAGAGAAACGGGGAACCACTGATGTAAACATGGTAGTTCCCCACTCTGTCACTGGGATCAGTTAGATTTCTTATGCCTCTGGCAGCCCAGCCCCCTCACAGTTCAAACACGCCTAGAGAATACAGTTAACACAGTTAACCCCTAGATCGCCCCCTGCAGGTTAACTCCTTAACTGTCAATGACATTTACACAGTAATCAGTGGCTATTTACATTTCTGATCGCTGTATTAATGTCATTGGTCCCAAAAAAGTGTCAAAAATGTCCGACATGTCTGCTGCAATATCGCAGTCCTGATAAAAGTTACAGATCACCCCCATTACTAGTAAAAAAAAAAAAATTGTAAAAACGTCATGGTTTGTAAACCCAGCAACATTTGCGCAAACCAATCAATAATCGCTGATCACAATTTTTTTTACCACAAATATGAGGAAGAATATATATCAGCCAAAACTGATGAATAAATTTGTTTTTTAATATTGTTTTTTTTTCAAAATTGTCGCTCCTTTTTTGTTAATAGCAGTGATCAGAAGTGACGCAGGGGGGATCAAATACTGCCAAAAGAAAGATCTATTTGTGGGAAAAAAGGGCGTCAATTTCGTTTGGGTACAACATCGCGTGACCGCGCAATTGTCAGTTAAAGCAACGCAGTGCCAAATCGCAAAAAGTGCTTCTGGTCCTTAAGTGGTTAATGCAACTCATTTTTTTTTCCTTAGCGAACATTTAAGTTGAGGATGAAAAATGGCAGCAATTAGTGAATGGATTTCAGTACAGCTTATCCATGCAGTACAGAGATTAGTGATCCACTTGCACTGCAAACAAACATTTGCACCATTCTAAGTTTGTGGTGAGACACATTTCTTTGAGTTCCCTAAAAGGATCTTACATGCATTGCTTTTTTCTCCACAAGTGACTTTTTTTATTAGATAAGCTTACAACATTAAAAACATTGGAGATGCACTGTGGTGGACATTTGAGGGTACTTGTGCTGCATAGTTCCTCTTAGTGTTGTCTTAAGTACAGTATTTATAAATTGTATTGTGTGTATGGGCACCATTAAAGAGTAACTCCAAAAAAAACATTCCGGATAATCTATGTGCATTTCAAAATTTTAACAAGCTTGCTGCAGATTCCTAACTTTTGTTATTCTGCAGATTTAGCTGTTTGTTTGTGTGTGTTCATGTACAGAGTGAATCTGTATGGGAGTGTTTTTTAAATTATCAGTCAGCAGCTGCACCTGCAGGGCTCTAATGAGAAAATTGGCAAGGTCTGCATCCCTTTAGATGTGACTTCCCTTCAGGAATATCTCACCAAAAATACATTTTTTGTTGCAGGGAATGCTCAAAATCGGATGTGTATCTTAGTGCAGACTTCTGGAAAAATTAGTAAGTCAATCACATAAACCGGAAATTACATATCTGGAGGGCGTTTTGTATACCATCTGTGTACAGAATGCTTCTAGGTAGCCATATTGCATTGCATTTTATAGAATATTACAGCACTACAGATTGAAAGGGAAAGGTCATTTTAACCACTTCAGCCCCGGAAGGATTTCACACTTTAGGATCAGAGCACTTTTTGCGATTTGGCACTGCGTCGCTTTAACTGACAATTGCGCGGTCGTGCGATGTCATACCCAAATGAAATTTGCGTCCTTTTTTTCCCACAAATAGAGCTTTCTTATGGTGGTATTTGATCCCCTCTGTGTCATTTCTGATCGCCGCTATAAACAAAAGAAGAGCGACAATTTTGCAAAAAACGCACATTTCTTACGTTTTGCTAAAATACAAATCCAAAAAAATATATAAAAAAACATTTTTTTTCAACGGTTTTGGCCGATTTGTATTCTTCCTCATATTTGTGATAAAAAAAATCGCAATCTGCGTTTATTGATTGGTTTGCGCAAAAGTGGCCGCGTTTACGGATGATGAGAATTCATTTCTGGGGTTTTTATTTTTTTTAAATTTTTTATTAGTAATGGCGACGATCTGCGATTTTTATCGGTACTGCGATATTGGGGCAGACATGTCGGACCATTTTGACACTTTTTTGGGACCATTGGCATTTATACAGTGATCAGTGCTATGAAAATGCATTGATTACTGTGTAAATGCCATTGGCAGTGAAGGGGTTAACCTGGAGGGGGCACTGTAAGGGTTAACTGTGTTCCCTGGGCGTGTTCTAACTGTGACAGTGTTTGACTGGCAGGGGGAGGGGAGTGATCACAGCTTCCATTTACAGGAAGGCTGTGATCACAGCCCTCCCCCCTCACACAGAATAGAGATCTGTGTTTACTTACACGGACCTCCGTTCTTTCACTGTGGGGGGGGGCATCGCGGGTAGCCGGCGGAGATCGAGTCCGCCGCACCTGCTCCCTGGCCCCCCCGGAATACAGTGAGCGCGCGAGCGTGCCTCCTGCGGCGCACGCGCGCTCACAGTGCATGATATCACAGCCGCCATCGTATGACGGCGGTTTGCGATATCGAGCCACCTTGTCGCCGTCAACCTCGATCTCTGCCAGCTACCCGCGATGGCTCCCCCTCAGTGATAGAACGGAGGTATGTAAACACGGATCTCCGTTCTGGCTGAGGGGGAAGGGCTGTGATCACAGGCTTCCTGTATATGGAAGCCATGATCACTCCCCTCACTCTGTCAGCCCCCATACAGTTAGAACACACAGGGAACACAGTTAATCCTTAAAGTGTCCCCTTCAGGTTAACCCCTTCACTGCCAATGACATTTACACAGTAATCAGTGCATTTTCATAGCACTGATCGCTGTTTAAATGCCAATGGTCCCAAAAAAGTGTCAAAATGGTCCGATATGTCCGCCGCAATATCGCAGTGGCACTAAAAATCGCAGATTGCTGCCATTACTAGTAAAATATAAAAAAAAATAAAAACCCCAGAAATTAATTCTCATGGTTCGTAAACGTGGCAACTTTTGCGCAAACCAATCAATAATTGCTGATTGCAATTTTTTTACCAAAAATATGAGGAAGAATATAAATCGGCCAAAACCGATGAAAAAAATGTTTTTTTATATATTTTTTTTTATTTGTATTTTAGCAAAGAATTTTTATTTTTTTTTGGCAAAATTGTCGCTCTTTTTTATTTATAGCGGTGATCAGAAATGACGCAGAGGTGATCAAATACCAACAAAAGAAAGCTCTATTTGTGGGAAAAAGGGATGCAAATTTTGTGTGGGTACAACGTCGCATGACCGTGCAATTGTCAGTTAAAGCGACGCAGTGCCGAATCGCAAAAAGTGCTCTGGTCCTAAAGGGGGAAATCCTTCCGGGGCTGGTTAAAGATAACTTCCTGTGTGTCTTGTGTATGATCTAACATTTTGGTGCAGTAGACAATCTAAGTGACTAGCTATATATATGTATATCTACCCCCAAAATTAGCCGCTAAATTAGATTGACCTTCTCAAGGGTGTCAACCCCTCTGACACACCAGGTTAAGCATAAAAGCAAGTAAACACAGTGAAGCACAACAAATAATTCTTATTACCCAATAGTAACACTTTCTTGAAAGCAGGCACCAAACCAGAGTAAACTGAATGTATTATTATTAAGGTTGATAGCCAAGTAAGTACACACAGATTGGCAGTTGCGGTAACCCAGTTCTGTTTACAGGATCCCTAACAATAAAGAGCTAAGCTTAAATAACATGTAATGCCCAGGCTAGCATACACAGTAACAGCACCACCTGAAATGCAACAGCAGGCAGTAATGAGGTTTTGCTCCTTGATAACATTCTTTTGAATGAAACGCATTGGGGGGAGCTACAGCGGTGATGCCATCATACCTGCCAGGGTATTGCATGTGTCTGACTGTATTTTATGCAAGTTTACTGCAGATTGTTGTAAGTAGTTTTTAATCTTTAATCTCCAAACATTAGGCGCCCTCCAAAGTGCTTCTGGTCCCGGTGAATGACTGCACTAATCCATCTGTGCAAATCTGCATGCATAAAATAGTATTATTACACCACTCTATATTAACGGCAGCTGCTTCAATTATTTATAGTCTTAAAACCACAATAATAAATTCCATCCAATCTCTTATTAGCAGCGCTCTCTAATTGTCCATACAAGCCTTAGCCTGATAAAACTCTGAAACCTTCAATGTCAATGCACCTAGGCTGTATTTAAATCCACCCGTTATTCATGAACCATAGATGCTGCAATCTTCTAATTGTCCGTGACCGATGTGCAATCTAGGTCCAACTCTGATAATCGGTACGGCTAACACCTCCACCAACAGTGCTCACCCGCTCCCCACAGAATGGACTCTTACCAGAGATTAATGTATTACTCACATTGGATCATCATCTCGTTGAGTAGCCCGCTTGCATCTATGTGGGATATTTTTTGTCACAGGAAGGTAGTACTCTCATGTCTCTTAAACAGAGATCATGACAACATAGCGTAATGCTGCAAAACTCTGTTTTTATTTAACACTCTCCCTCCCAATTAAACACACATACCAGATTAAAACAATCAAGCAAGTAACCATCAACAGATTCTTGGATGTTACCCCTTGGATGGTGCTGGGCTGTTGTGTGGTTTGCTTTCCTCTCCTCCATGCCACCAACCCCAGACTACCTCTAATTATTTCCTGGGAGATATCCAAACAATCCCAAATTCTTCTTAGAGCCGTTAAGCACCTGCCTGACGCACGTTTCATCTGTTAATGATTCCGTTTGAGGGTGAGTTTTAATCTTTATTAAAAACTTGAACTTTTAATACTACACTATTAGTTCCTCCTCTGTCTCCCCTTCTCATTGAGTGTACTGCTGATCATTTGACTGCATGGTCTATCCATCTTGGAAACCTTGCTCTTGGCATCCATCCATCCCATAGGGATATTGGATTTAGGCGCAGTTATACTTCCACCTTGAGTCCCAGCGGTTGTTTGTGGATCACCTTGATTGATTGGTTTTGTCAATCTTGGAATCCTGGCATTCATCCATCCCACAGGTATATTGGAAATAGACGCAGCCTGACCTCCATCTTGGGGTCTTAATAGCTGGTACGCGATTAGTGAGTGGGATGTGCATTGTCTGGGTGTGAAGAATCATTCTTCATTCAGTTTTGGAGCACTGGATTTTGTTAACACCTAATTGTTTATATGAACTTTTTTTCCTGGACTTTATTGATTGTTTATTGATTTTACTTGCACATATGTTTTAAATCACATATTTTGCACTTTCTAATGATCGTGCAACACAATATTTATTTTTATAGTTAATATATTACATATGTGGTTATGCAATGAGTGCAGCTGTCACAGATAAATATATATTGTCTTGTTACATTGTGACACAATTATTCCTATGGTGATGATTTGTTTACAATTTTTTTAGTAATGAGGCTTCAACTACCAATACATTGCCAGTGTGCAGTAATGGTGGGGTGCATGGCCTAAACTGACTGCGCAGTCACAGTTAGAACTAAATGATAAAGGAACAAATGGTTAAGGGGGGTTTGAGGGAAACATGTAGTATGAACTAAAGGGGTAGTTCTTAAGGTTTATCTTGTGCCAGATAATGTTGGGGCCTTTCATTTGACGTTGATGTGCTTATGTTAATTCTGGTAAGCCTGCATGCAGTAGGATGGTAAAATGTGCAATACAGTTCCATGCACAGTGGGCAAGTAAATGTGGGCCAAGGGTAGAAATGATGCAGTATGTCCACAGTTCAAAGCAGGTAAATGTGTGGTAGAGGCTTGATGGTAATGAGGTACAGAATTTCTGTAAAGAGATATGGGCTGTGTGCTTGACGTGTCCTGCTCCCAGAAACTTGATTACTGCTAACAGTGTAGAAATAAGTCAATGGCCCTCTCACTAACTCCTGGAGGTGGCGATAGGCTCTCACAATGGAAGGGGGCCCCCTTGGTCTGGTTTTAGTACTTCTTCAGTCTCCTTATCTGGAGTGAGGAATCTGATGAATGCTGAGGTCTTTTGGCAGTAACCCCACAAAGTCAGCAGGTCATCGGTGCTGCTGGATCTCCACATATCTCACTCTGTATCTCAAGTTCTAGATGAGGCTGGATAACCCTCCTGAACACAGTAATTGGCACAAACCAATCTGTGGGTATAGATTTCCATGTCATCAAGAGAGCAGGCTTTCCTGGGCAAAACATGTCAGGATCCCAGGCACTTTGCAAGTCTTTTGGTTTGCTTGACTTTGCTCCCTCCCTGCTGGCTAGAGGAGAGTTGTTCAGTACAACATCAATATCTCAGAAGAGGGAGAGAAATAACTAAAGAGCAATGTCTTTGTCTCCAAACTGTCATAGCCCAGTACCTGCCTACATATATTTTTTTGGAACCAAATGTCAGTTTCAATGAAAATAGCAAAGGTAAAATCAGCAGTCTCTGTGAGGTCAGGGCTGGCAGAGTACAAGCAAGGGTCAGCAGAAAAGTCAATATGACAACAGTAAGCCTTTTACATAGGCAAGATCATTAGACATTTCCATCAAATAAGTAATGATCATATCTATAATTCGGAGAATGGCAAGATGACCTCTCCAATTAGCCACCACGTGGGGTTTAGATACGATTTTGATACATCTGTTATTTCCTTCATAGGTTTGGAGCATATTCCTCAAGACCCCCATGATGGTAACTGGGATAGAATCATCCTGCAACGTGAGAACCATTGGATCCAACACCTCGATGCAACTGTCGACCCTGGGCTTAATGAATTAATCAGCTATAGACCCTTTTTAGGCTAGATTGTATATAGATAAATAAAGAAATACTGCGCTACCTACCTATAATTATAGTAGCTGCCAGCACGACAACAAACCAAGTTGGGAGATAGCAATATTCAAAAAGTGTGGCGCTGTATTATGACATATAAACATATGGTATGCATGTCAATAAAGAATACGTGTAAGTTAGATCAATAAAGAGAAAATATGGAATGTATCTGGGGTGAAGAAGGTGTTTGTATGAAACAAAACGCGCTGGGTCCTGTCCCCCCAGCTCACTGCATTTGGATCTGTATGCACTGAGCTCAGTTTTATCATATTGAATGTAAGTGTTTTTAACACATTTTTGTGCAATACTGGATTACGCTATGGAGCACCTTTTTCTTTCTATTCCATAACACTTTTCTGCCTGAGTGACACCATTCATCTACAAGGGGGTCTATATACCCCTTGAAAGCGGTTGGGGAGGCCCACTGATCTTGACCTTTGGAAGAAAGGTTTCCATCACTGGACTGCACTTCATTGGTTTCTACAATATATGCTGGTGTTTTACCAGCCTCTGGTAAGCGCATTCATTTACTGGTGTGGATTGTCACTCTAGAGCACTATCTAGTTGAGCACATGTCATTTTAATTTCATATTGTTCTCTTGGATCACTGGATTACACCTTATTGGACCATACAACACATGCTGGTGTCTTACTGGCTTCTGGTAAGTGTATTCATCTATCAGTGTGGATTGTCACCCCAGTGCAACTATCAAGTTGAGCACATGTCACCTTAATTTTAAGTTGTTCCTCTGGATCATACTGTGGACATGTGACCACATCTATTGAACTATAATAGTAGGCACCTTTATCCGGAATTTTGCCTACCAATTATACCTGAACTATTTGTGGTCCCACATTCCGTGTGGAGTGGTTTGATAATATAAGGGCCACAAAATCATGAACTTAGGACTTATTATCTCCTTATTGTTTGCTATTTAGCACAGTACATTCCATATTTTCTCTTTATTGATGTAACTTATACGTATTCTTTATTGACATACATACCATATGTTTACGGTCATAATACAGCTCCACACTTTCTGAATATAGATTGTATATAGACCCTTATGTGCGTATACTTATCAATTGCATCATGTTGCTTGATATGACACCATGGGTCCGGCTTTTTTTGTTATTTGCCTTTGCAATGTCCCTTTTACGAGTCATCTAGTCTATTACTGATTCCGGATTTTTCTGTCCCTATAGACTATTCAATGACATTTTTTGGATGTTTATTTTCTTTTCTTTTATGGTTATTGTTATACTGTCTTTAATGGTATAGATATTGCTCATATGTGCCTCCACCACTGGAGGGAGATATTGCTGGTTTGGCGTTGTCCTTTGTTCCCTGTTTTTTACTAGCACTTGGACCCTTATAGCTCCGTGTGCTGTGCGTAGCATGGACTACCTGCGTGGCTGCAGGGGTGCCCCCTGCTCCTTCGCAGGCCGCTTGTGCTGCTAGCAGCCTGATGCAGAGACTCCCTCTGCTTTGATCTCTTACTAGATGGTGGCAGTGGGTGCATGCTCCATTGTGCACGAACGGCCATTTTGCTCATGTGTGATGTGATCATGGGTCCGGAACCAGGAGACGCAGCTTGGGGGATGGCATGGGTTGGCATGGGTTGGTGATTCTCCCACTGGGGAGTATTTAAGGCAGGCGGCATCTTGGCTGGACTCTTGTGGAGGCACAAGTGCACAGGCTATATGTTGCTAGACTGATATTTATGTAAGTGATTTATGCATTATACCATGGCTGGCATGCATTGTTATCTGTAAATAGGTCCATATTCAGTAGTTTGGAATGTTGCGGCTCTTATTTTGTTTTTCCTTGCTTAACAGACACTTCATGTTCTGTGGTCTGAACATTGGAAACCATGGGCAATTAAATTTGCAGTTTTTGCACTAATGTCAGCACCACTTTATCAGCTCTGACTGTTTAATATCTAGTAGCTAGCCAATGCCCTTTCATTGGTAAAAAAGACATTTCTCAAGTGCACAGAGAACCCGGTTGCCATAAAAAATGGCTAGTGGACCCTCTGTGATATCTGCACATTGGAGAGGCTGTAAACCTTTAAAATGGTCAAGGCGTTTAGTCTAATCACACAAATCAGGTCATTACTATATTGTACTGCGAGTGAAGAACTTTTCTGGTGGATGTACCAGCCTGTGGTCCTTAGATACACCTGTGCAGATTCCAGCTGGAAGAGTAGGTCCAGAGCATAGTACACAGTCAACAGACAATATAAAAAACAGGGGGCGTGGTCTGGACGCTGAGGAAGATGGCTCGTGAGACCGCTGCTCTGCCACACCGCAATTCCTCTCTCCTCCCGAGCGAACACTAGGAGTGCCGAGAATGGGCAAAACACAGGGGGAACTGTCCCCCACCCAGTCACGCTCTCCCAGGGCTCACACAGCGGACGCGGATGCCTCAATAGCTGAGATATTCCGCACCTGACCTCGTAACAAGAAACCGGAAACACAGGCCCCAGGAGAACCAGAGAGGCGTGGTAGCTGCAGTCCGGAGAGACGACACGCTCCAGGCACATCACAAAGGCCTCCACGGCCAGAGGATCAGGTACCCCAGCCTGTCAGCATTTCTGATTTGCAAGCTATCGCTGCTGATATTAAATCTACCTTCACAGCAGCGATAGCAGACTTAAGACGGGACTTCCACAATATGGTGACTAGGGTAGAGGATTACACAGCACTAGAGTTGAGCGAACCTCTGGAAGTTCGGGTTCTGCTGGTCCGGCCGAACTTCGGGACAAAGTCCGGGTCCAGGTCCGGACGGAACCCGAACGATTGCACGGACAACGAACCCCATTGAAATCAATGGGGACCCGAACTTTTAGGCACAAAAATGGCTGTAACAAAGTCCTGGAAAGCACGCCTTATAGAGTCGATAACTCCGTAGGCGCAG
>BLSH010523822.1:220286-232082 GCA_018402905.1 Glandirana rugosa | reverse complement strand
CTGATGTAAGGGGGGCTGTACAGACTCTGAAGTAAAATGGGTCTGTGTGGACTCTGATGTAAGGGGGGGGGCTGTACAGACTTTGATGTAAAGGGGACCTGTGCGGACTCTGATGTAAGCGGAACTATGTGGATTCTGATGTAAGGGAGCAGGGGGCATAAGGAGTTGGAGATCTGCACAGTGAGCTGAAAGTAAAAGGGGGCTTGGTGATTACAGATAAAAGGGGGGCATGATTGCAGGGGCACTGTGATATAAATGGGACTGCTCTGTAATCATTACAGTGCCCCTTTAGAGTGCAGCCCCCCTTATATCACATTGTCCCCTGCACATTGCAATGTGGAGGACCAATACCAGCCACCCCCGTGAATGCCTACTGACACCCTCCTCCCTGGAAAAATTAGCTGCTCAGTCTAAAATGCCCATGCCATGACATTCGTTTGCTGCGTCCATGAACTGCCAATGCATTGGGTTCACTATGAGCCCAACCTTGACCCAAACCCACAGCTCATCCCTAGTGGTCAATAACTACGTTATGTAAAAACTGACAGGACAACCCACTAATCACATTTTTACAGGGTCATCAAGAACCAGCTAAAATTTGAACAGTGTACGCAGTGTATGACCAACTAATGTAGGAGGAGCATGTGCTTTTTAGAGCCCATCCAGAGGGCTTTATTGAGTCATTTCAAGGAGACAGACAACCATATTTATCATTCATATCAGATGCACAAACTGTTACTGTGAAGCTAAGATAACTATAGGTTTGCACAAACAGAAATGATCACAATGGCAACATTTTGATTGGTAAAATAGCAAGTGATATCTGTTATTTTTTTATGTTTATTCTTTTCAATTGATTTAGTTTAAATAAAAATAAGCTATTTTTGTAATAAACTAAAACATTTAAAAAGTTAATGTCTTATCTTGGTGCTGCCTGCACTTATCCTGCTGTCCTAATAATAAGCTTACAAATGCCTTGTGATATATACTGTGTATGACCCTTAACGTTCAAGATGCTCATTCATATTAGAAGCTGCTGCATTGTACCCATCATTCTTTGGAAAAAGTATAGTATGCAGTGTGACATTGATTTCTATATTTCATTTTCTTCTTTACCTTCCTTTATTTATGGTATGCTATACAAGGCTCACACTGTGCTAGGTTGTACTTTATGAGCTGATTTATAATGTTAGTCTAGTTTTGATTTGCTTCAAAAACCTTGATGCATTGCATTCTTCATGCTTGTCTATTTCTAAAATCTTAATAGCAGGAAAGTGTTGTATTGTGTAAACCACTGATAAAAGCACGAATAACTGGAACAAAAGTGATAACCTTTATTGTCTACCACAATATATTTTAGTTACAAGATGCACTAAGTAGAATCGATAAGTTAGTCTATTCAGCAACATTCCACATTCCTTTTATTTCACTGATTTGCAACTAGTGAACTATCTTGTGGAAGTCTCAAAACAAATACAAATCAAGTTTATTTTTTTTTCTAGACTCATGTACCAAATTGTGGCTATGATCTTTGAGAAGACTTATGAATGAAAACCATATTTTTTTATCTCCTTTCCCCTGGCCAGTTTCATATATGATGTATAGGTATATTCCTGTGTGCTTACACAAACCTGTAGAGGGCCACCACCAGCACCTAGGACATGCTTATTAGTGTGCATGAATAATTGTTTAAGTTCTTGTTTTCAGAACATGGCTCTAAATGACAGCTGCAGTCGTGCTAAGGAGACTGGGAGCCAATTACACTTGTTCCCAGCTGTTGACTGCTGTCACTAGACAATTATCTACTAACAAAGCACTTATGCTGGTTTGACATAAATTCTGTTTTTTTTCCATAATCCTTTTGATGAAACAGACTCAGACAACTAGTGTGCTGTTGCATTTTGTAGAATATAATAAAAGATACTGTACTCAAAGCCTATTTTAGACAAAGTGGGGCCTTGGCCAAAATGTAAGTGGGACCCCATATGCTGAACTTCGGTGTCTGAAAAAAAAATGGACCTAAAGCAAATATAAAAAGTGAATTCTAAAGCACTGGTGGTCAGAAACGAGAGAGGCACAATGTGGGTGTTCTTAATGGTTGCAGTTAAAAGCAGATTTATCAGTTTGTTTGGTTTTTCCCTTTGTGCCATAGAGGTGTCCGTGGAAAACATTGTAGCTTGGCAAGGTACACTTACTCACCAATGTAATGTTCAGAGAAATGATTAAACAAAGTACTATAGAGGTTAGCTGAGCTATGGAGGTAAGGCATTTAGAGTGTCAGAATATAGGTGAACGATATACATATAAATTAGGACAAGATACTTAAATCCAGTGATGATTAATGTCACATTCTCTTATACATGCTGTCTTGCTACTTAATCCTGTAGTCTTACATTTGGATTATACCAGGGAGTTGTCATTGGCACAACACCTGCGGTCTCTTTCCATAATTATTTTCAAATATCGCAAGCAGCCAGGATAGTCAAGTTGCTCTACAGGTGCATTCCTGCCCATTGTCACATAAAAATAGAATTTACAAATAACCCCAAAACCTAATTTTGGCAATTTTTTTAATGCTAAAAAGAAGATGGAGCAAGTTTTGGTCCTGATTTAGTGAGTGAATTTTAAATTGGCTTGCTGACATTTATTCCAGAATTTTGTTTCTTACTTCCCACTGTTCAAAAATCAGAATAAAAGGTCAATAATCTATTGCCATATGAATTTAAAAGCAGGGAATTAGACCTGCGAGCAACAGTGCCATTATGGAGGTTGATAATCTCAATGCCATTTATTGTTTATATGGGCTACCAAATGTGGTGGCACTGGTAAACAAACACATTCTACTATATAATGTATTTTTCTTCCAAAGGAAGTGGACCCAGATTAAAAAAGAAAAAAAAAACATAATATAATAATCAAGGATTTAGTTTGAGTGGAAAGTAATTAATTGTTTTTGGCCCAGGACCATGAATAATACCATTTCCAAGATTTTCAGATCAACATTTCATACACATTGTAGACTGTGCTTGTCAAATCCTATTTTGCATCCGTTCAGGCTTATCTCTGCCTTTCCCTCTTTAACACTAGAGCTTGACTAATGACAGTATAAGCATTGCCAAAAGACTGATTTAACCCCTGTGGCTCTCCCAACATTTCGTTTTCAGATGTATTTCTCCAATCATGTTTAATGTATGATTATAGCTTTCTGTAAACCAGCTTGTGTGGGAACAAAATTACAGCCAGCAGTACAATTATATACAGAAATCATGCCGATACCTGAAGCAAAAGACACGCTGAGCAGTTTTATATCTGCCATTGTCTGTACAGAGAGTAAGTAGACCATACTGGAAAACTTTTGCTTGTTCCACAAATACATGGTATTTGACCTTATAAGCAAACAGTCTTGTTGGATCCACCTAATTGGCAACAATATGGAAGTCCTACAGCTGTATGCTGACATGCATATAGATTTTATAATTTTATTGCAGACCTGTGTTACCTTTAATAATAATTTAAATTAACGTGTAATAGAAGGACAAGAGTAATAGCCACGTTTTAGTGTGTCACTGTTAGAGTTTAGCTGAATGAAAAAGGTAATGCTAACATACAAAATCTGCAAATTCCTTCTATGGTCTATAACTGTAGCATGCACATTGTACATATTGTACACATTCAGATGTTGTATTAAATTTTATTTTATTTTATTTTTACTGAGTGCTAACAATTCCTGGGGGAAATGTATATTACAACTGAAGGAGAATGCTAATTAGAATCTTTTTTGCAGTAGTTGACAGTAGCCATTTTGTCTCATGAGGAGAATATGCAACACTTTAATATAATAAATTCATAGGAAAACAAAATTAATTGACTCTCTAGGCTGATCATAGTTTCTGTTCTTAATGTTGAATGATTACCCACAGTTACTATAAAGTATCAGGTTGAATTCTTTACTATAACATACTGTTGGAAAAAATGCAACACCACAGTAGTATACATTTTGGTGGACATTGTATTTTACTTTCTCTTTTTTTTTATTACAAATGCTGTTTATTAGAGAGCACTTACAAGGTTAAGCAATCAATACAAAGGCACATAAGGACAAAATTCCCACAGTATCAAAACATTGTATTGAGCCTCTTACAATTTTGTATAGAACCAAAAAGAAAAGAAAGGGAAAATTAGAAATAGATGGTGAATAGATTTATAGAAAATGGGCTAAACAATAGCCTTATATTAAAAAAATAATAATTTGGTACATCAATGACAAAGACATTGTTTTTTTTACTACAGGTAGTGGACCGCTGCATTACATCTACAATAGACTGTGATAGAAAAGCAGAACTAACACAATAATCATAGCCCAGCACAAGGCTGAGTGTCAGGAAAGGCATACCAGCATGCAAGATGACTCCCTTGGGCAGATTCCTGTTCTTGGCTCTTGACGCACATAGGAATGCGCGCAGACACTGTATGTGTGAGTGGTCATTGGCATGTCTCCAGTTCTTGACCCAATTTGCCTTGACTACTCCTGAACCGAACCTGGCTTGTCCTTGACCTCTGCTTCTGCCTGTGCCCATTACTGCTACCTTGCTGATTTGTTACTGACCTGGTCTGTACCATGACTTAGCACCTGTTCTGCATCTGTATCTGATCTGTCTGCCTGTGTAAGAACTGGCTTGTCTGATCCTGTCTATGTTCTAGTCCCTACTAAATTTCCAAGCTGCAAGCATCTGTCTATTATGCACCAGTGCCTTCTCTCCATCTGCCTGCTACCTGTGGTTTTCCTGTCTGCTGTAACCAGTGCCAGCCTGCTCCTGTCTGCTCTCATCGACTGCAACCCGGCACCTCTGTCTGCTGCAATTCACTGACGAACATATGCTGCTTGACAGGGAGATCCTGTCCAGCCCTGCGGCTAGCAATACCATCAGGCACTCATGCCACGCTGCACTCCTGCGCTACCTACCTACTCTATCAGGGGCCCCAAGTCAAAGGTGTAAGAGAGGCCATCCTCATATCAAGCTCTTCTACCAGGTGCGCGACAATGAGGTCAGATAAAATGTAGGTGTTGTTTCCCTTATGCCCTTAGTTGTGACTTGGTCATCTTAACAAATCGATAGAATATTTGGTCATCCATGTTGATAATCATGAACATGTTTTACCAATTAAGAATCTCTAAAGAACATGAAAAACCAATTGCAGAAAGTTTATCACACCACTTAATTGTTACGTTGCCTGTGGGACAGTTTTGGAATTTTAGATACCACCCTATGGTATCCATGCCACCAAGGCTGTTCTGCATGACCTAGGAAACTGTGTGGGGTGGCAGCAGATACACTGCACTGCAATTGTGTTGATACTGTCAGGTGGAGTGATCTCATGCCTGACAGTGACAGCACAGTTTCAGCCAGAGGGAAATACAGAGTCAGAAGAACTGTACTAGACTTAATCTTGCTTCTAGTGGCACTAGAAATATAAGCTTTATTTTGTCCACACTGA
This sequence comes from Glandirana rugosa, assembly GCA_018402905.1. Lineage (NCBI taxonomy): Eukaryota > Metazoa > Chordata > Amphibia > Anura > Ranidae > Glandirana > Glandirana rugosa. The sequence goes on along the minus strand of BLSH010523822.1, from coordinate 226,586 downwards.
CACTAACAAGGTTTATTTTATCCTACCAAGACCAACAATGGATCTTATTTTATCCAATTGACACCAATGTCAGGACTTCCCACCAACATAAAGGATGGGGCTCTTTTTATCCCCCTGACACTGATATGTGGCATACTGTGCTTCCATTGACACACAAAAGTGCTGTTTTTCACAATAATGAACCTTAAAAAAAGGGTAAATGAGACAGTAAATTGTATCCTAAGAATTAAGTGACATGTTTTAGGCACTACTGGAGATTACAAAAAATTACTTTACATTTAGAGAATTTATTTAATTACCAGCTCTAGTTCTATAGTTTTTTTTTGCATCACATTCCATATTATCCAACAACATTTACCAGATCATAGCTAGAGCACAGTTGGATGAGATCAGTTCTGATTTCTGAAATTCTCTGAGTAGAAAGGCAGTGCAGCTGAATTAGCAAGTTGCACACTGTGCAGATCGTGTCTGTGTGTAAGAGAATGAGATCTCCGCTGTGTGCTGTGTGGGGAAGAGGAGCTCTGATGTCTGTGCCCAGATTTTGTGCAGTGCAGAGATGGGTGGCCAGGCACATTGTCCGGGATGTTGAGGGGGCAGATGGGCAATCTGATGTACTGAGTGTCTGCAGGAGCCTGACACTGCACCCATGATTCACTGATCGCAGGTGCAATGCTTTGCAGGCCGCAGTGTACATAAAAGAAAATTAACTTTTTTTACCTCCAAAATCATGTGCATTTATAATTTTTTTAAAAAGGTCAACTTAGCCTTTAAGTATAAATTTGTTTTTGTTTTTTTCTTGCCAAACTGTGCTTGTATAGTAATTAAGTGTGTGATTTTGTTATGCTTTAAGTAAAATTATAAACATGGTACATAAAAATATTTCACTATGGTTTATTAGACATTTACTGCCTTTACTGCTTCACTATATTGGCTGCAAATTAGTGTACTTATTCTTTACTTTGAAAGTGGTGCCTTCTTTAGCACTTTTTCTTGTGACACATTCTGCTCATTATAATTGCAATCTCTTATGCAAACATAGATTCAGAAATTGAAGTCAAGTTGCTTCCTGCATCTGGCTGTTGCTCCATGGTTATGATGCACAGCCTTGCTGACCCGTAGTGGGAAGATTAAAACAGAAAATTGTATTCTTCTTACCTGATGATAATTTTCTTTTCCTGATGCTTTTTTGCTTTCATCAAGAGTACCTCTATAGGGTTAAGGTGTAAAGGCACCACCAACACCCAAAGCCCACATTTTCCACACCTGTTACTTCTATCTAAAGTCTGTGAAAGAGAGACCAGACTTCATCTAAAACAAATTGTTAATCTTGGCCTGATTGTACTATAATTTGGCTTCTTCACATAAGGCTTGCTCACTGAGGTGCAAAACTTTATTGCCATCCAAAGTCTGCCAAAGAGACACCAGAGTGTATCCAAAAAACCTCTAATCTTGTTCTGAGAGCACTAAAATGCGGCCTCATCATACAGACTGGCTTCCCAAGCTGTTGTTTACTAAATCAAAGAAAGCTTGCAGGGAAAATCAATTTAAATGTAATTTCTTTTCTTTATTAATGTCAGTTTTGCTGCAGCAGGTGCGCCACTTTATAAGCAGACTAAGGGGATCCCCCAGACACTATATTTAAAAGATTTTTTCATTTTTATATTGTTTCACTTTAAGCATCATTAAAATCACTGCTCCTTTAAAAACAATATTTTTTAAAAGTTTTTTTTGCATTAGTACATGTCCCCCAGGGCAGTACCAAGGCCTCCATACCCTTTTTATAGCCAATAACTTGCATATAAGCCTTCAAAATGGGGACTTTCAATTTTCCTGTTCAGGTTCCATAAACTTTAATGGGGTTTGTCTTTCAGGACCAAACTTTTGTGATGTTCGAGAGCTCGGCGCAAACCGAACCGAGGGGTGTTTGGCCCATCTCTACCTGCCATCAAGTACTCCATTGCCAGGTATAAGGTGTTCTAATCTTCCATATGTTTTTGTTGTTGATGAGGCTTTCGTCTTAAGTAAACATCTACTAAGGCCCTATTCAAATCGATCCTTGGATGTTGAAAGGAGGGAGGTAAATTACCGCCTTAGAGCACATTGCTTTTAGCATTCTGGCAAATAAATGGTGCCTACACTTCCATCCATCTAAATATGCAGAATGTGGGGGCGTGGCCTGGTGTATGGAGAGTTAAGACGCGTCTGATCTCGACTCCCGTTCTAATCGGTTATCCCATCGCTTCATCTGCACTTTACAGCTTAGCAACCCGCTCCTATAGGTAGGAGGAATGACAGGGATGGAAGGGGACCCAATGGGAGTCACAAAGAGGGGAAAACCGGCAGATTTTTCACGCAATCCAGCCTGCACGCTAATGGATCCCCGATGTCCAAGATGGTGCCGATGAACACATAAAGATCCCACACTCCCTCCCGGGCACAATCCAGGCAGTGCACTCATTCCCCCCTGAGTCAGAACAGGGCTCTACTAGATCTAGAAGCCCCTCACCTGTATCCCGCAGCTCAAGGGACAGATGGGACATGGAGGCCTACATAAAAGCTCTCCCCACCAGATCTGATTTTAAGGCCTATGTCACCAGGCATGAATGAACATACATACAGGAACGGTCCAACCTGTGCAAGGACATAGGCCACCGTATGGAAGATGTTGAAATGGCAGTGGAGGACACTGTGGCTAAGTTGAATGACCATGATGCAATCCTACAGGAACACACTGACCAAATCCAACAACTTTTTTATGGCCTGGGCAATCAGGAAAATAGAAGCAGGAGGAACAATATCTGCATACGCGGCCTACCAAAGACAGTCGAGCCCTAGGACCTGCAAGGAGCAGCCACATCTATCTTTAACCAGCTATTACAACTGCCCCTGGATTCCCCAATCAAACTTGATCATATCCATCGGGCGCTGGGCCCTCGCAACCTGAATCCTGCCTTTCCACGGGACGACAATTGCAGAATCTACTTCTTCAAAATCAAAGCAAACATCATGCAAGCTGCCCACACACAAGATGTCATTGTGTTCAATGAAACTCCTTTGATGCTCCTGGCAGACCTTTCTAAACTGACTCTGGCAATGTGAAAGACCCTTAAGCCCCTCACTGATACTTTACAAGCCAAATGCATCAAGTATTGCTGGGGTTTCCCATTTTACCTATCAGCATCCCATGATGGCAAGTCAGCTACTTTTCGCACTCTAGGGGACCTGGGGAATTTTCTTGGAACATTTGAACTCCTGCAAAAAGCAATCCCGGATTGGCCTTTAAGAGCTGCAACACCATCATTACCCCTGACCACAGGATGGCAACAACGCTCCAAAAAGAAGAAACAAGCCTTTTCATCAGCTTCCAAATCAGCCGCTGGCTGATACTTTGAATGCCACATATACTGGTTCTCCCTTCTTTTTTCTTTTTTGCACCACCCGAACATCTAGTCCTGGTTAGGGCCTTTGTTGTTGGGATTACCCATTGTCTTTTCGGACAGATTCCCGTTTGACCGTTAACTGTTTTTGTAGCTCACAGGATAACTGCCCCCCCTCCTAATGATACTGTGAATTTGTTATTTTCATTCTCATTATGTCTCCTTCTCCTCTTACTGATGAGAGTATATACATCACACAGCTTCATTAAGTATGTTTTGTTTAGTCCATCCATGTCGATTATGGTATACATTACTGCAATAATTATCACTCGACTTACATGGGTTACTTGGTGATGGGCTCCCCCTTCCTGTTAATAGAGGTATAGTCTCTGCTTTCCGTAGTCAGACGACGGGGAACCCTGCAACCAAGAAAGAATTTTAAATAGTCTAATAGTTCAACTTTACAAGCGTATGTTTGCATTTCTACAATATTCTTGTCCGAGCAGGCAGTCCCGTTTGCTAGTCTGGTTCCCCACCTTAGGGTTTACAGAGTCCATAGAGGCTCTGTTTTGCTTATGGCCATTTATGCATCCCACTGCTAATATTTACACTGTCCACTAGATGGCATGGTTGCCTCACCAACAAACAGTATCCCTATATAATTATTCTGTTATTAGCACTAGTTTATACTGTTGGTATAATTTCCTTTCAACCAGGTGATATGGATGGACAATTTAGGCATATGAAAATCTCGTATGATTTGTGGTATGCTGATGTTACAGCTCTGATCCTCTCTCTGCAACGCTATTCTTTTGCTCTTTTCTGCTCTTCCCTTTCCCTCTCTTTCTGTCTATTCCTCCATTTACGCTCTTTTTCTCCAGGCAAGGGTCACCCGTCCCCATATGATCCATGCTGGCTACAAAAGCATGCAATGGCATCCTCCTTGACCCTACAAGTTGCATCCCTTAACTGTAGGGGATTCACCTCAGAGAAAAGGAGACAATCTTTTCCATTTCCATAAAGCAAAAACCAAACTCCTATTCCTACAGGTAACCCATTTTCATCATGACACCATCCCCTCCCTTAAAAATAAATATTTCCCCATCTGGTTTCATAGTACCAACCCAGCAGCTCGCTCCAAAGGCGTCTCTATAACATTTCACAGCTCATTCCAGCCTGAAGTTATTGATTCTCTTATAGATCCCCAAGGCCACTATATATTTTCTAAAACTGAATTATATGCACACCGTTTTGACAATGGCTAATGTTTATTTTCCCAATCAGGATCAGTTGCGTTTCCTCTCCTCTGTGATGGCATGCCTTGAAACATTTGACAAGACTAATCTAATCCTGGGAGGTGACTTGAATGTCCCGCTGATACCTCAACTGGACTCATCCTCAGGTAGGTCATCCCTCTCCCCCACTACACTGAATAAGTTTAGAGCTCATCTCACCAAAGTCTCACTGACAGACGTGTGGCGAATATTGCACCCCTCTGAGAGGACTACACATATTTTTCCCCAGCTCACAAGTCCTACAGCAGGATAGATTATGTTTTCATTTCTCAATCCCTACTTTACTTTGACCCGAGCTCATCTATTGGCCTGAAGCTATGTGGTCAGATCATGCCCCAGTGCACTTGTCTTTGGGAAGATTGCCCAGATGTCATGGTGACCGGTCCTGGCGGCTTAATGATAAGCTCCTATCTCATGAACCCTGTGTATGGGCCATATCAAAAGCTATCACAAATTTCACACTGGACCATGCTACAGATCAAACACCTCCCATTACTAAATGTTATCAGAGGTGTCCTGATCCAATATGGGGCCAAACTAAAAAAAGAGCGATCTCATGACATCAGGCGTCTTTTCTCCCTTGTATAACAGTGTAAATTTGCTGTCCCCTCAAAATAACTCAACACAAAAAGTGAGTACACCCCTAAGTGAAAATGTCCAAATTGGGCCCAATTAGCCATTTTCCCTCCCCAGTGTCATGTCAATCCTTAGTGCTACAAGGTCTTAGGTGTGAATGGGGAGCAGGTGTGTTAAATGTGGTGTTATTGCTCTCACTCTCTCATCTGGGTCACCGGAAGTTCAACATGGCACCTCATGACAAAGAACTCTCTCAGGATCTGAAAAAAAGAATTGTTGCTCTACATAAAGATGGCCTAGGCTATAAGAAGATTGCCAAAACCCTGAAACTGAGCTGCAGCACTGTGGCCAAGACCATACAGCTCTTTAACAGGACAAGTTCCACTCAGAACAGGCCTCACCATGCTCGACCAAAGAAGTTGAGTGCACGTGCTCAGCATCACATCCAGAGGTTGTCTTTGGGAAATAGGTGTATGAGTGCTGCCAGCATTGCTGCAGAGGTTGAAGGGGTGGTGGGTCAGCCTGCCAGTGCTCAGACAATACTCTGCACACTGAATCAAATTGGTCTGCATGGCTGTCGTCCCAGAAAGAAGTCTCTACTAGTGTTGAGCGAACCCGGACTGTAACGTTCGGGTCCGTACCGAACTTTCGGGTGTCCGTGGCACGGACCCGGACCCGGACATTTCAAAAATCGTTCGGGTTACTTTACAGGCCCAGGCCCAGGCACGGTGCCTGTGGGCTTTCAAGCCATGCCTGGGCTTGCAATGTCAGGCCCAAGCGAGTTGTGATCATCTCTGAAGAAAGACCCTGCTGTCGGTACGTCTGGTTAAACTAAGTCACACGTCTCATAACAGACTCGTGACCGTCCGACTGGGTGGTGGGGAAGTTGGAGACGTCGTTACGACCGTCGTGAGTATGTGGATAAAGGGTTTCTGTTGGAGACCTACACTACGACTCGTGCACGTGAGTTGAAGAAACCAGCTCGTACCACTCCGGACAAGACTCACCTTGAACAGGACAATTTCTCGACATACCAGAACCGGTGTCACGAC
>BLSH010523822.1:196999-207014 GCA_018402905.1 Glandirana rugosa | reverse complement strand
AAATGAATCAGGCATGGATCCCACAAGACTTGTCTGTACCTTCTGCAGAATAAACATTTAGACCGGACTCACACAGCCATTCATATACTTCTTTTTTTGAATAGGCCTCAATACAAAAAAAACCATGTTGGCTACCTCCTCCTACTCCTCTACCACCGCCACTTCCACCTACACTGCCACGGTCACGGCCTAGTCAACCTCTAGGCTCCTACTCCACATCCACCCCCCTTCCTGTTTTTTTACTTGATTTTAATTTATTTTCCCTATCCCCATTTATTTGTAGGGCACTTGCCCTAGTTTGAAGATGATTTTAGAACAGTTATATGGCTTCTACCGTTAATTAATACTTTTCAGACACAGTTTGAAGATGATCCACATTCACCTCCATTTTTGCTTTTTTTATGTTTTTATTTTTTTAAAAATATTTACAGTTATTTCCCTGTCCCCATTTTTTTGTAGTACACTTGCCCTACCCTTACCCCCATTTTACTTCCTTTTGCAGCCCTCTGGGGCTTTCCAGGACTTTCCTACAGCCATTTTTGTGCCTAAAAGTTCGGGTCCCCATTGATTTCAATGGGGTTCGTTGTCCGTGCGATCGTTCGGGTTCCGTCCGGACCCGGACCCGGACTTTGTCACGAAGTTCGGACGGACCAGCAGAACCCGAACTTCCAGGTGTTCGCTCAACTCTACTTATCAGTACATTTACACAGGGTCATTTATAGTTGTTTCTAGGCAGTTGAGTTTAGAAGCATTTTTTTGGAAAGCAAATAAATGAGTTCAGGACGGATGTTCAGAGACATTTGAAATGCCAAATGCCTGTAACAGCTTACAAACGTGCCTAAACACGGTAACTCATGTTTAGCAGCATTTCATTTACAGGCGTTTTTCATTTAAAAAAAAACGCTTCTAGACGCAAACGCGGTATGTAAACGCGGCTAAACGGACGTTTTTACACATCATCTCTAGTTGTCAAGTAAAAATCATTCAGGAGAGGTTACACAACGTTCCGTGTACATTAAGCCTTTTACCTACAATACATGTATGGTGCAAAGGGCTGCCCCTCTACATTTGCTGTGGCATATCTGAAAAGATGATCTCCTTGAAAAAGAGCAAGGTTTATGTGTTTCCTAAGGACCTTAAAATGATGACGTATGACGTGGGATGTACAGATGTTTTTAAAGCAGAGGCAGTAAAGCTGTCTTTTGTATTGAGTAAGCTGTGACTGATAGACACATGGCTGCCATGCGTTTCAGGAAAAACAGGAATCAGCTGAAGGTCACCTAATGTCTGAGAAGCTTTAAGGGAACTTGACACTGTATTGGGAATATTGTGCCTTGAAAAAGTATTCATACCCCTTGACATTTTCCACATTGTTACCACCAAAAACGTAAATGTATTTTATTGGGATTTTGTGTGGTAGACCAACACAAAGTGGCACATAATTGTGAAGTGGAAGGAAAATGATAAATGGTTTTCAAAGTTTTTTACAAATAAATATCTGAAAAGTGTGGCGTGCATTTATATTCAGCGCCCTTAACTCTGATACCCCTAACTAAAATCTGGGGAAACCAATTGCCCTCAGAAGTCACCTAATTAATAGAGTCCACCTGTGTGCAATTTAATCTCAGTATAAATACAGCTGTTCTGTGACGACCTCTGAGGTTTGTTAGAGAACCTTTGTGAACAAACAGCATCATGAAGGCCAAGGAACATACCAGACAGGTCAGATATAAAGTTGTGGAGAAGTTTAAATCAGGGTTAGGTTATAAAAAATACTGTTCAATCCATCATCAGAAAATGGAAAGTGTAAGGCACAACTGCAAACCTACCAAGACATGGCTGTCTACCTAAACTAACAAGCTGGGCAAGGAGAACATTAATCAGATAAGCGGCCAAGAGGCCCATGATAACTGCAGAGATCCACAACTCAGGTGGGAGAATCTGTCCCCAGAACATCTATTAGTCATGCACTTCACAGATCTGGCCTTTATGGAAGAGTGGCAAAAATAAAGCCATTGTTGAAAGAAAGTCATAAGAAGTCCCATTTGAAGCTTGCAAGAAGCCATGTGGGGGACACAGAAAAAATGTGGATGAGACCAAAATTGAACTTTTTGGCCAAAAAGCAAAACACTACGTGTGGCGCAAAACTAACACTGCACATCACCCTGAACACCATCCCCACCATGAAACATGGTGGTGGCAGCATCCTGCTGCAGGGATACTTTTCTTCAGCAGGCACAGGAAAGCTGGTCGGAGTTGATGGGACGATGGCTGGGGCCAAATACAGGGCAATCTTAGAAGAAAACCTGTTAGAGTCTGCAAAAGACTTGAGACTGGGGTGGAGGTTCACCTTCCAGCCGGACAACAGCCATAAACATTCAGCCAGAGCTACAATAGAATGGTTTAGATCAAAGCATATTATGTAAATATGGCCGAGTCAAAGACCTAAATCCAATCGAGAATCTTTGGCAAGACTTGAAAATTGGTGTTCACAGATGCTCTCCATTCAATCTGACAGAGCTTGAGCTATTTTGCAAAGAAGGATGGGCAAAAATTTCACTCTCTAGCAAAGTTGGCAGAGACATACCCAGAAAGACTTGTAGCTGTAATTGCAGCAAAAGGTGTGTGACAGGAAGCCACGAAAATCTATGGGTTGTGTCCAGGATGGGAGATATATTTGTCCCAGGTTTATGCTGTACACTGATTGCTTTTGTGTTTGGGCTGTCTTGTGAGCCTGTTTGGGCTTAATAAGGGATAACAAGCCCAGGTGTAACAGAAAAAGCACCAAGGGCTCTATAAAACTCCCAGGTGCTTTAACAAGGGGCTCCACCCTGGAACCAGATCTCTGTACATTGCAGACTGGGGAACAGCAATACCTCTGAATGGTGAGATTAAGTCTGTGTGACTAAAAGCCTCTGTTTATTTTCGTGTGACTGCCAACTGTCTGGGCAGGGTTAGGCTGTGGCAGAACAAGTAGTCAGGTTCCTGTGTCTTTGTAGTTAGACGCCCATAGTGGCAAGGGTTTATTTTCTGTTTTGTTTTATTTTACCTGACGTGTAAATAAACTCACAGTTTTTGTTTTCACAAAGACCCTGCTGTCTGTCCATGTCTACTTCACTGTGCTGTGACCGATCCAGAGGGTCCTGCACACCCTACTACTGAGCTAATCGCTCACAGATGGTGAAGGATGGCAGGCAGGTGAAGTAAGGTCAGCATGGAGGAGATACTGAGACAGCTGGCCCTGGCAAATGCAAATAAACAGATTGCAAATGCAGGTTTTCAACAGAACCTTGCAGCCCAACAAAAGGCTCACCAACAGAGCATAGCAGCCCAGCAGCAAGCCCTAGAACAGGCGGAGGCCGACATTAGGTAATTGCTGACACAACAGGAACAGAGACAGCAGCAGCAAATTGAGGCCATCATGAAACAGCTTCAGCAGATGCAGCAGACCGAGGCTGGGAGTCATGCTGGTAACATACCAACTTTTCGGGTAAGCCACCTGTTTCAAAAATGACTGTTGATGATGAGATGTTTTTGCCAAAGTTTGAACAGCGGAAAAATAAAGTTGTCCTAAAGAACAATGGGCTGGACTAGTGGCCCCCCTACTATTTGGAGAGTCCCAAAAGGCTTATTTTGACTTGAAGCCTGCAGATACAAAGAACTATGATAGTTTGAAAACAGAAATATTGATACGACTGGGTCTGTCCGTGTTCAGCATGTCCACAATTGGAGTTATCATCTAGGAAAGCCACCCCGGTCACAAATGTATGACCTTATCCACTTGACCAGAAAATGGCTGCAGCCAGAAACTCTGTCTGGGCCAAAAATTGTGAAGCGGGTGGTCATGGACAGATCACTGAGGTCTCTCCCTACCGCCTTGCAGAAATGGGTGAGCCATGGCGATCCGGAAACAGCAGACAAACTTGTAGACCTTGTGGAAAGGTACCTAATGACTGAGAATCTGATGTCTTCCCTCAAAGACTGACAGACTTTCCACCCCAAGACCAGACCATCTGTCACGTACCTGGTGGTAGAGTCTGACATATGCAGTAGGCAACCTCTCTTACGGCCCTGATTACAGAACCCCTGGTAGAGCAGACAGGGAGCGCTGGAGCACAGGGGAGCACGAGGGCTGGATTGGACACAGATGATGGTAAGATGTCATCCAGAAGTCTGTGCAAGACTGAAGAGTAGTGATGCAGGCAGGGTCAATAACATGCCGGAAAAGCAGTACAGGAGGAGCAGGCAAGTGGATGGTTGGTTGCAGGCAGGGTCGTTAACAGGCAGGCAGATCTTTTCCTACCATTGCCCCCCCCCCAAGAGGCAGCCTCCGGATGCCCAAAGGGGCCCTTAAGTCTGGGTGTCTCCCCCAGAACCTTTTAATAAGCTCTTTAGCATGGATATGGTCTTCGGGTTCCCATGAACTCTCCTCTGGTCCATACCCCTTCCATTTGATCAGGAATTGGGTGATGCCCTGCTTCTTTCTGCAATCGAGGATGGCTTCCACCTCAAACTCTTCTTCACCATCCACAAGGATCGGCTCAGGTGGAGTCGTCCTCTGGTCCGGGAAAGGGTCCTGGGTTTCAGCAGGGTGACATGGAACATGGGATGGACCAGTAGGGATGGTGACAAATCCAATTAATACGCCACCCTGTTAATTTTCCTCTTCACGGGGAAAAGACAGATGAATCTGGGGCCCAGTTTTTTGGACGGGCAAGACAGTCTCAGGTTCTTGGTTGCTAACCAGACTTGGTCACCAGGTTGTAAGACCAGTTCCCCACATTTCCTCTTGTCAAAAGCCCTCTTATAGTGCTCTTGTGCCCGGGACAGTGTCTCTTGTAATAATTTATTGTTCCTTTCGAGGAATTCTGTTGTTTTCTGTACCGCTGGCACCGTGCTTTCTGGGATTAAGTTGGCTATAAGCGTGGGGTGGTAGCCGAGATTCAACCAAAATGTAGATTGCTGTCTGGATCATCATTGATGCACAGGTCAGTATGTATGACAGTCATTTCACTCTGCATGCACTGGGGGGGCAGGTCACAGTGGTCGGTTGGGGAAGGGGCAATTAGGGGGTTCATTTCATGGCTGGCCCTTCTCCCAGTCTGGGCCACGGAGAAGGGCTGCAGCAGATCATTTTCAATAGTCACATTTCATAGGCAGGTATTGGGTTGTAGCTTTCTCATCTTGTTTTCCCTGTTCCCATCATGGGCCTAGATCAGGAAGGTGGTTGGGGAAGGGGCAGAGAGCTTACGGGAAAAGAAGGCAACAGGGTGGAGAGAAGCCTTTGGGCCTTGCCTCTGGGAGAGGACTGCTCCCACTGCAGTCTCTGAGGCATCCCTCTAGGATGTAGGGTAAAGCAGAATCCGGGTGCTTTAAGACAGGTGCAGATGTAAACAGCTGCTTACGTTTTAGGTGCAATCACCACAGAAAACTCCTTGACGAACTTCCTATAGAAATTGGCGAAGCCTACAAATTGTAGGACCCCTTTCCTGGCTACGGGAGCTGGCCAGTCCAAGATGGCAGACACTTTTTGTGGCACCATAGTGATTCCAGTAACTGAAATAATAAGGCCCAGGAACGGAATGCTGGAGCACTCAAATGCACACTTTTCCACCTTGGCGTAAAGCTCATGTTGTCGGAGGCACTGTAATACACACTTGACGTGCCTGCGGTGCTCATCCAGTGTGGTCGAAAAGATGAGGATATCGTCGATCACGAATTGATCCAGATAATCCAGGAAAATGTCGTTCACCAGGTGAACCACAAAGAAAATCCTTGCACCTGGCGGAGAAGTAGAGGGCCAAATGAATCCCTTTTCAAGATTTTCACCTGTCGTTCAATAGGTGTTGAAATGTGTCCGGAGCATTACAAAGCTCAAAGGTCATTACAAGGTATTTGAAATGGCCAAACCGTGTTCGGAAGGCCGTTTTCCACTCATCACCCTCCCAGATGCAAAGGAGATTGTAAGCCCCATGAAGGTCCAACTTGGTGAATACTGTGGCTGACCTGAGCCTTTGGAACAATTCTGGGACCAGAGGTAGAGGGTAGCGATTTTTAACTGTGACCTTGTTGAGGTCCCTGTAGTCAATGCAGGGTCGAAGGGAATGGTCCTTCTTTTCCACAAAGAAAATCCTTGCACCTGCCAGAGAAGTAGAGGGCCAAATGAATCCCTTTTCAAGATTTTCATTTAAATAATCCTTGAGGGCTTTCAGCTCTACCTCTGAGAGGGGATAAATTCTGCCAAATGGTATCTCAGCATCGGGCAACAGCTCTATCGGGCAGTCATAGGGCCTGTGAGGTGGAAGTTTGTCTGCCCCTTTCTTACTAAACACATCGAGGAAGTTGTGATAGACGGAGGGGACAGCTAAGCGGGTTTCCGTATCCAGGCCTATGTCTAAGCATAGCAGAGTAGGAGAAACTTCCGACCGTGGCTGCTGGCAATGGCACTGACAGTAGAGAGAGGAAAACTGAACTTCACCAGTGGACCAGTTGATGGTGGGGCAATGAGCCCGGAGCCATGGCAGTCCTAGGATAATAGGAAAGAGTGGAGATGCAATAAAGTCCAACAGTAGATACTCTGCGTGACTGTTGGTAGTCTTGGCAAGCAGAGGAACTGTCTCATGGGTGACGGCACCCGATTTAATGGCAAATCCATCCGCCAGGCGGATGACCATCCGATGTGTCTTAGGTCTAAGTGGGATGCGGTGCTGAGCTGCAAATGTTGAATCCAGCAAGCAGCTGCAGATGAGGATATCATCCAAGTAGACGATGACAAATTGATCCAGATAATCCCGGAAAATGTCGTTCACCAGGTGTTGAAATGTGGCTGGAGCATTACAAAGCCCAAAGGGCATTACAAGGTATTCCAAATGGCTGAACCGTGTTCAGAAGGCCGTTTTCCACTTGTCACCCTCCCAGATGCAAAGGAGATTGTAAGCCTCATGAAGGTCCAACTTGGTGTATACTGTGGCTGACCCAAGCCTTTGGAACAATTCTGGGACCAGAGGTAGAGAGTAGCGATTTTTAACTGTGACCTTGTTGAGGTCCCTGTAGTCAATGCAGGGTCGGTGGGAATGGTCCTTCTTTTCCACAAAGAAAATCCTTGCACCTGCCGGAGAAGTAGAGGGCCAAATGAATCCCTTTTCAAGATTTTCGTTTAAATAAGCCTTAAGGGCTTTCAGCTCTACCTCTGAGAGGGGATACATTCTGCCAAATGGTATCTCAGCATCGGGCAACAGCAACTTCCGACCCTGGCTGCCAGGCGGATGACCATCCGGTGTGTCTTAGGTCTAAGCAGGATGCGGTGCTGAGCTGCAAATGTTGAATCCAGGAAGCAGCTGCATGCTCCCAAATCGATGATGGCTGGGACCTGAATGTTCCCACTTGGCAGCCATAGTGAGACTGGAAGAACAAGGTGCGTTGTCATATTTGGCACAGACAAAACTTCTCCCTGGGTGGGGCGGAGCCCCTTACCCTGTTTGGTCAGACAAAACTTGACAAGGTGTCCAGGACCTCCGCAGTAGAGACAGAGGTTGGAGGTCAGATGCCTCTGTCTCTCCTCTGGGGAGAGCAAGGGTTGTGAAAGTACAGGTCCTGGTGGGTCTTGGGAGATAGGTCCTGGGTAGCTTGGTACTCTGGGTGGCATCCCAGCAGGTCGGGCAAGTCCTACGGACCTTTCCGCTCTGCGTTCCCACAGGCGGCGGTCAACCTGTATGGTCAGGTTAACCAAGGCATCCAAAGACTGGAGAACTCCCACACGAGCCAGCTAGTCCTTCAGTGGATCTGAGAGGCCCAGTCTGAACTGGTGGCAGAGTGCCGCCTCATTCCATTCCATATCAGCGTTCCAGCACCAGAACTCAGACACATAGTCCTCCACCATACGGCGGCCTTGCTGGAGTGTGTGGAGGGCGGCCTCTGCAGTAGCAACCTGGTGGGGGTACTCGTAGAGCCTGGCCATAGACTGAAATAAGAGGGCGAGGTTGGTGGTTTCGGGAGCCTTTTGTTCCATTAGCCAGTGGGCCCTGGCCTGGGGGCTATCGAGTAGTAAGGAGATGACCAATCCCACCTTGGTGGTTTCCTGGTAAAAGGTGCAGGGTTGCAGGGCAAAGTAGAGCTCACAAGCGTTATGGAACACCCAAAACGTCCTATGGTCCCCTGTGAAGCATTCAGGCGGGGGCACCTCGGGTTCCGTGGGCAGGGTGACCATGGTACTGACAGCAGGCAGGCTGGGAAGTGAAGGAGCTGGCAGGGAGAGCTCCAGAACCCTGTTTTCCAACTGGGTGTACCCACTTTGTAAGTCCTTCCCCACTTGGGTGAGCCCTGTGAGGTGCATGCTTAGGTCATCCATCTGAGAGGGCCACTGCGCAGACTCGGACTGGCTGTCTGTTGCTGTCACGTACCTGGTGGTAGAGTCTGACTTATGCAGTAGGCAACCTCCCTTACGGCCCTGGTTCCAGAACCCCTGGTAGAGCAGACAGGGAGCGCTGGAGCACAGGGGAGCACGAGGGACACAGATGATAGTAAGATGTCATCCAGAAGTCCGTGCAAGAATGAAAAGTAGTGATGCAGGCTGGGTCAATAACATGCGGGCAAAGCAGTACAGGAGGAGCAGGCAATCGGATATTCGGGTGCAGGCACGGTCGTTAACAGGCAGGCAGGTTGAGGTACACAGGGGTCAGACAGAAGAGTGGTCATAGGCAAGCCGGGGGTCGTGCAGGCAGAGTTCAAGCAGATACAGGTCCAACCCGGGTCATGGAAAACTCAGAACAGGTCACTGAAAGCACTGGTAACTCTGTAGAATGGACAGCACTGGCTGCTGGGCATTGAGAATCCAAATAGAGCCGTTTGGCGCCATTTCCGGCACGTGCGCATGCACGCAAACGTGCACAGGCGCACACACAAGTGCCAAGAACAGCTAAGGACATAGATCTTTTCCTAACACCATCCCCAGCTACAGGTAAGACTGCGCCAAGGGATGGGGGTAGAGAGAGTGAAAAAGAGGGAACTAAAGGCACTTTTGGGATGGCTTCTAATGTCTGGCGAGAGCGGCCTGGAAGACCAATCCCATATGTGTTGACTAGAAAGTTAATTTGTTATCGCTGCTGGGACTTGTAGCGGCAGTTTGCTTTGATGAACCAAAGAACTGTGACTTTCTTACAGAGAGACGGCAGTCCCTATTTGCAACTACATGCACTACAGTAAAGGCAAATATAAAACCCTTATGAAAAATGTGTTTAGATGGTAAAAATGTTGTTGTATTGTTGGATTCAGGCAGCCTGGTTACCTTGGTAAAAACTGAACTGGTGGTGTGAAAAACCTTTCACCTTAGAAAAATGGGGGTCATTTGTGTACGTGGGTACACTCGAGAGTATCCGGTGACTACGGTATCCTTTGAAACCTCCTTCGGTAACCTGTGTCACCAGGTGGGTTTGGTTCCCCAGCTACCTCATGATGCCATTGTGGGAAGGGATTTCCCAAAATTCTGGGAGCTCTGGGATTGCCCAGATTCACTATTAAGTGGTTCTTCAGAGCCTGAAGGTTCTACAAAGGAATCCTCTAAGGGGGGGGGGGGGATTCTCCTGAGTTTCCCTTGTCAGTATTAGCAGGGGAAACAACAGGGTCCTTGGAAGTCCGAGACTTCTTGGTGAATTATCACTTAGACCCGTTAGGGTCTCGAGGGTCTTAAAACCCTTTAGGGAAGGGTGTTACCGTAGTACTCCATCGACCCCTTGGTTTGGGTGGACCACTGTGTCCAATGGCTTCCTCCAAAGTTTCCTATGGCATCAGTGGCCTATGAGAGCTCACATGGGTGCATGTGTTTACTGGGGGTAAAAAGATTCCACTTTCCAAAAAGTGTGGTGGTCAAGTCAAAAATGGTTCCATTGGTCCGACGGACTTAGGTTGTTATGTTGTTGTAAAAATGGTAGATTTGTGTAAAAAGTATTCCCAAAATATAAACGGAAATGACATCACGTACATCAACGTTTATCCCTGACGGCAGAGAGACATTCTTTCA
>BLSH010523822.1:168810-183823 GCA_018402905.1 Glandirana rugosa | reverse complement strand
GTGACGCAGCGAAATTGCCTGTTAACGCGCCAACACGCTGCAACATGGGTTTGCTTTAAACGCAGGAAAAAAAGGGTGTTTATCTCGAAAGAAAACTACCATAAACTAGCGGAGACGCAGTAAAGAATAGCGGCGATATTTGTTTTCTTCTCGCTGGTAAAACGTTTTTTTTGGTTTAAAGAATGAAAAACGATTTTAAGTTTAGGTTTTTTTTAGTAAAAAATAAAAAAAAATAAAAACCCCAGAAATGAATTCTCATCATCCGTAAACGCGGCCACTTTTGCGCAAACCAATCAATAAACGCCGATTGCGATTTTTTTTATCGCAAATATGAGGAAGAATATAAATCGGCCAAAAACGGTGAAAAAATTTTTTTTTTTATATTTTTTTTGGATTTGAATTTTAGCAAAAAGTAAGAAATTTGGTTTTTTTTGCAAAATGGTCGCTCTTCTTTTGTTTATAGCGGCGATAAGAAATGACGCAGAGGCGATCAAATACCATCAAAAGAAAGCTCTATTTGTGGGAAAAAAAGGACGCAAATTTCGTTTGGGTACAACGTCGCACAACCGCGCAATTGTCCGTTAAAGCGACGCAGTGCCGAATCGCAAAAAGTGCTCTGGTCCTAAAGCTGCAAAACCTTCCGGGGCTGAAGTGGTTATAAGCGACCAGGTATTGAATACATCTCTTCCGGAGAAGGCCAAGGTTGTGTTTCAGGGTGTTCCACCAATTAGGAATCGGGTTGCCCCCAATGTCATCGAGCCTCCCAGTAAGCCCGTTTTTTTCAGGGACCTTAAGGGTTATTTTCCCTGCAGGAAATGTTGAGTTTGCGATTTCAATGCTTGCAACCGTAGAAGGGTAGGAACATTTACCTCTAGCGTCACTAACCGGACATACATGATGAAGCATTTTGTTACTTGTTCCACCAAAAACATAGTATATCTTATTACCTGTCCTTGTAACAGACAGTATGTCGGACGTACCATACGCCCCTTCTCGGTTAGAATTAATGAGCATATCACTGGTATCATTAAGGGTTCTACGAAACATACTGTACTCAAGCATTATCTCAAACATCATCATCGCAACCCCGCAGGAACTACATTTACCATCATTGATAAATATGAGGCACCATGGAGGGGAGGGGCTACTACGAGAGGGTTATCCCATCTCAAAACGTCCTGGATATACGAACTAAAGACCTATTGGCCCCACGGTATTAATGTCGATTGGGACATAAATGCCTTTATTAACCAAGCATAGTCTCAAGTAGATATTACAGTACGTTTTGCCAGTGGCGACATGGGGACAGATGTCTGGAGAGTACTTGACTATATTGTTCACATATACAGTTGTCTTAGAGGTCATACATCTACATATTGTAGTATATGGTAATATTGGAGTAGAGACTTAATAACATTTCTATTTTTACTTTGCAATATTTTTTATATACACTATTTGTTCCATTGTTATATAGAGATACCTATCGGTTATTTTATAAAGCATTTGGTATATATAGCATTTAATGACAACATTCAATATTTTATATAAGTATTTGCAGCTCAGTAGATCTACAGACTTCGGTATTGTCACTTTCTGTGACATATTGCTTTTATTTTTGACCTATTCGTTATACATATTGTCTCAGGTTATTTCATAATTAATATTTACAATATATGTATTTTAATCTACAGACTTTTGGTATCGTCACTTCTTGTGATATATTGCTTTTAAATTCCTTTAATTTAATCAACTTTTGCAATTTTATTTGTATGTGGCATTATCGGCATGGGGACCGCCCCTTTTGTTTTAACCCCGCCCGTTTAAGAGTATGGTTTTCCTTTGTGGTTTTCGTTCTTACCTATGGTACGTTTGATGTGCGTCACTTCCGCCTTTTTTTCTGTTGACATTTTGGCTGCACACACGTCAGTTCCAGTCTTCCCAGCTGAGGTGTATAGAGGAAGTGATGTCAATGTTTACATGGGAAGTGACGACGGTCCCGACTCGGACTCATCCGATCATAGCGTTACGCTATCATCACCAGGTATCACGTCTGATCATCCCTTCATATGAGATGATCTGGACATCTTTTTTAGCGGTATGCTTTCATACTACATAGGGATACCCTTACCGATTTGTGTACTAATTTACAAAGTTCGGGCAAATATGTCAACCCGGAAGTGACATATTATTGGTCCACTTTTGATATAGAGGCTTGGTTTGTTAGCTGATTTTTGGTCACATGGTTCGGTCCCACCCAATGAGGAGTCTTAGCCTGAAGTTTTCAGATTGAGGCTTGACACTCACTCTATGGACTCCATTGGGCGGAGCTACCCTGATGACTGGATTGGGATAATTAACAGTATATATAAATAGCGCAATGGGGAACAGTTGACTCATACCCCTGTGGAAGTCTCTTCAGACGAAACGCGTCAGTTGTCAGGAGTCTGTTCCATCCTATTTCGCCTAAATACTGGATTTTATGCTTTTATTTTTGACCTATTCATTATACATATTGTCTCAGGTTATTTAATAATTAATATTTACAATATATGTATTTTAATCTACAGACTTTTGGTATCGTCACTTCTTGTGATATATTGCTTTTAAATTCCTTTAATTTAATCAACTTTTGCAATTTTATTTGTATGTGGCATTATCGGCATGGGGACCGTCCCCTTTGTTTTAACCCCGCCCGTTTAAGAATATGGTTTTCCTTTGTGGTTTTAGTCCATACCTATGGTACGTTTGATTTGCGTCACTTCCGCCTTTTTTTCTGTTGACATTTTGGCTGCACACACGTCAGTTCCAGTCTTCCCAGCTGAGGTGTATAGAGGAAGTGATGTCAATGTTTACATGGGAAGTGACGATGGTCCCGACTGGGACTCATCCGATCATAGTGTTACATCATCACCAGGTATCACGTCTGATCATCCCTTCATATGAGATGATCTGGACATCTTTTTTAGCGGTATGCTTTCAGATTACATAGGGATACCCTTACCAATTTGTGTACTAATTTGCAAAGTTTGGGCAAATATGTCAACCCGGAAGTGACATATTATTGGTCCACTTTTGATATAGAGGCTTGGTTTGTTAGCTGATTTTTGGTCACATGGTTCGGTCCCACCCAATGAGGAGTCTTAGCCTGAAGGTTTCAGATTGAGGCTTGACACTCACTCTATGGACTCCATTGGGCGGAGCTACCCTGATGACTGGATTGGGATAATTAACAGTATATATAATTAGCGCAATGGGGAACAGTTGAGTCATACCCCTGTGGAAATCTCTTCAGACGAAACGCGTCGGGTGTCAGGAGTCTGTTCCATCCTATTGCACCTAAATACTGGATTTTATGCTGGAATTCCATGCTGTGCTCGTTTTACTCTTCATGCATGTAAGCGCAATACTTTTTAACAATTTGATTGATTAAACAGTATTACGCTATGTAGTACCTTTTTATTTTGAGGATATACATTTACTAATACCTGGAATCATAACCTGGTTCAAATGACGTGGGCGCCCCATCGTGCGGAAGGCTGAGTGGTATATCTGTGGTGGATGATATTAAGCTTCCTGAGGGTATTTGATACTGAGTGATGTCACGCACTTTTTCAATTTTTCTCTGGTAAGAGTAACCATTCATATTCTTCCTGGTGGTGGTCAACGTCGCATGCGGATGGAAGTCACAGAATTATATGCTGGACTGCACTTTATTGTTCATATACTTGAATACCATTACAAACTTT
Source organism: Glandirana rugosa (assembly GCA_018402905.1). Classification (NCBI taxonomy): domain Eukaryota; kingdom Metazoa; phylum Chordata; class Amphibia; order Anura; family Ranidae; genus Glandirana; species Glandirana rugosa. Next base: position 180,077 of record BLSH010523822.1, on the reverse strand, counting down.
ATACACTTGATTACAATTACAAGGTTTAATCTTCGATATATTACTGGACATTTGTGTAATATTGCCTCATCAATTCTACACTAGCGCCGCACTTTTTAGTCTTGTCTAGTTCACAATTTGGTTATAATTGTTGTGCTGGCTGCTCATTCTCTTTTATTATTGGTAGCGCAGTATTTTTTATCTGTTTTGTTTCTATACATGTGGTATTGCCATACTCGGGAGGAGTAGCAGAATATTTTGTGGGGTGTCATTTTTGCTAGGTACATGCTGTGTGTTAGAAATATTGCATAAATGGACAACCTTGTGTAAAAAAAAGTGTTTTCATTTTCTTTCCACATTTTCCAAAAACTTGTGGAAAAAATGACATGTTCAAAAGACTCATTATGCCTAGAATATGCGTTGAGGTGTTTGCTTTCCAAAATGGGGTCATATAACGCTGAAGGTTCTGACGGCTACCTGAGGAAGGTGTTTCACTTGTGCATGTAGCTGGCACAGATCAACCACGTCCTATCCTTGCAACAGGAGCTTCAGCCACACCACCAATAACAACAGCACCAGCAGCACCAAACCTAGGACCATGTCAGTTATTTGACACTCTCCTCATTCTGGACACAAATGTACTATGTAGCACTATTTATTAATTCTAAAAAAAAAGAATAATAAATTATTATTCTTTCTTTTAAAAAAAAAAAAGAAAATTGTAGATGCACTTTTTATTTTTTGCAAGAAATTCACGGCTCACACCAGCAGCAGGAACCTCTCCACCGCTCACACCAGCAGCAGGAACCTCTCCCCATACCAGTATGAGATGATTTTAGAATGATAATCTGTCTTTCACAGCACTGACAGGAACCTGTCCCTACTGCAGTATGAGATGATTTTAGAACAATAATCTCCCCCTCACAGCACCGACAGGAACCTCTATGTAATGCAGTAGGAGATGGTTTTATAACGATAAACTCTCCCTCAGAGCACCAACAGGAACCTCTCCCTAATGCAGTTGTAGATGGTTTTATAACGATAAACTCTCACTCAGAGCACCAACAGGAACCTTTCCCTAATGTAGTAGTAGATGGTTTTATATAACGATAAACTCTCCCTCAGAGCACCAACAGGAACCTCTGACTAATACAGTAGTAGATGGTTTTATAATGATGAACTCTCCCTCACAGCACCAACAGGAACCTCTCCCTAATGCAGTAGTAGATGGTTTTAGAACGATAATCTCTCCCTCAGAGCACCAACAGGAACCTCTCCCTAATGCAGTAGTAGATGGTTTTTGAACAATAAACTCTCCCCCAGAGCACCAACAGGAACCTCTCCCTAATGTAGTAGTAGATGGTTTCATATAACGATAAACTCTCCCTCAGAGCACCAACAGGAACCTCTGACTAATACAGTAGTAGATGGTTTTATAATGATGAACTCTCCCTCAAAGCACCAACAGGAACCTGTCCCTAATGCAGTAGTAGATGGTTTTAGAATGATAATCTCTCCCTCAGAGCACCAACAGGAACCTCTCCCTAATGCAGTAGTAGATGGTTTTTGAACAATAAACTCTCCCTCAGAGCACCGACAGGAACCTCTCCCTATTGCAGTAGTAGATGGTTTTAGAATGATAAACTCTCCCTCAGAGCACCAACAGGAACCTCTCCCTAATGCAGTACTAGATGGTTTTAGAATGATAAACTCTCCCTCAGAGCACCAACAGGAACCTCTCCCTAATGCAGTAGTACATGGTTTTAGAACGATAAACTCTCCCTCAGAGCACCAACAGGAACCTCTCCCTAATGCAGTAGTAGATGGTTTTAGAATGATAATCTATCCCTCAGAGCACCAACAGGAATGTCTCCCTAATGCAGTAGTAGATGGTTTTAGAATGATAATCTCTCCCTCAGAGCACCAACAGGAACGTCTCCCTAATGCACTATAAGATGGTCCTGTACGCTAATGTCTCCCTCACAGCACAGACAGGAACGTCTCCTTAATGCACTATAAGATGGTTCTGAATGCTAATGTCTCCCTCACAGGACCGCAATGAAGGTCTCCCTAATGCAGTCGGAGATGGCTGTGAATGCTAATCTTTCCCTCACAGCACCGGCATGAAGCTCTCCCTACTATAGTCTGAGACGATCTGACACGCGGAGCTACGTGACTCCAGCCTCATATAGATGCACTGGCCAATCACAGCCATGCCATTAGTAGGCATGGCTGTGATGGCTTTTAAGGGCAAACTAGTGAAAAGCTTGTTGATTGGCTGCCCAGCAGCTATAGAAAAGGCGCCAAAAATACCCAAATACCGAACCTGAAACCAGACTTTTTTTTTCAAAAGTCCAGGTTCGGGGCACGGACACCCTAAAGTCCGGTATGGACCAGAACTTTACAGTCCGGGTTCACTCAACTCTGCTCAGGAGGAGTAGTAAAATGTGCTTTGGGGTGTAATTTGTGGTATGCATATGCTGGGTGTGAGAAATAACCTGTTAACCTATGGCAATTTTGTGAAAAAAAAAAGAAAAAAAATCTTCATTTTGCAAAGAATTGTGGGAGAAAATTACAACTTCAAAAAATTCACCATGTCTTTTACTAAATACCTTGGAATGTCTACTTTCCAAAAAGGGGTCATTTGGGGGGTATTTATACTTTCCTGGCTTGTTAGAGCCTCAAGAAATTAGATAGGCCATCGGTATATCAGGTGTGATCAATATTCAGTGATTGGCAACATAGCTTGTAGACTTTATAACCTTCACAAAGACCAAATAATATACGCTACTAATTTGTTTTTTTTTTTAATAAAGATATGTAGCAGTATACATTTTGGCCAAAATGTATGAAGAAAAATTACTAATTTGCTAAATTTTATAACAGAAACAAAGAAAAATTCTTTTTTTTTTTTTAAATTTCAGTCTTTTTTAAATTATGGAGCAAAAAATAAAAAACCCAGCTGTGATTAAATACCGCCAAAAGAAAGCTCTATTTGTGTGAAAAAAAGAACGCAAATTTCATATGGGTACAGTGTTGCATGACTGAGTAATTGTCATTCAAAATGTGAGAGCACTGAAAGCTGAAAATTGGTCTGGTTGTTAAGGGGGTTTAAGTGCCCAGTGGTCAAGTGGTTAATGCCACAGTTTTGTGTGCATTACTGCCAGTTTAACACCATATAGTTCTGTGTGCGTTACTGCCAGTTTAATACCATATAGTTTTGTGCATCACTTTTCTTTTCAATGAATTATATTGCAGTATATTATAGTGTATCTGTGCAGTGTGTCTGTATAGTGTGAGTAAAACAATTAAAGTGCACCAAACACCACTTTACACTGATAAAGGGCATCTACTTACAGATTGCCACTTATTCTTTACATTTGCTAATAAGCACTGCCCCCTCCCAATAATGTCTGGGAGGACAGCAAGGAAAAGCAGATGTTTCCTTGGCACTGTAAGGGGGCAAGCAACAAATGTGTCCACAGGCAAAGGTGGATGTGGTGGTCAGTCCTCAAGCAGGGCATAATTTCCTCTGTTTAGTGAGTTTGCCCATGCTATCCAGCCACAGCATGCAGAGGAGGTGGTGGACTGGCTTACTAAACCTTCCTCATCCTCCTCATCCTCTGTCCCACAAGCAGAGACAAGTATGCAGTCCCCTGCAGTTGCCAGAGTGGATAAATCTGCCTCCTTGTCCACATCTATTCCTGCCATAGCCTAAACATTAGCCATAGCTGAGCTATTTGACCACAGCATCAGCCACTTGCTCCTTGATGATGCCCAGCCATTACTGAATTCAGGTGTTGGTTCTGAGGTTGAGAATGACGGGAACATAAGCCTAGAGAGAGGGGAGAACACTGGTAGACAAAATGACATCCATGTTCCCAAAGCCGCAGTGTATTGCCAAGTTGTCTCCAGTGGTAATGATGAAGATGGAGGAGACGGAGATGATGATGATACTGATGAGGTCATTGATGCAACTTGGGTGCCAGATAGAGCAGAGGAGGAAACTGAAGGTGAGGCGGCACAACCCCAAGGAGGCCGACATCAAGAAAGAGTAGAGAACAGCCATCCTATTCCATCACATTCTGCAGCTGTTATCTCCCGGCCCACTTCCCAAAGCTCCACTGTCTGGGCCTTTTTCAGCACATGTGCAGCAGGTCGCACTGTTGTTATCCACAAACTGTGTCTCAGGCACATCAAATGTGGCAAAAACACCAGCCATTTGGGTACCACATGCTTAACAAGGCATTTAACATCCAACCACTCAGCCCGTTGGCAAGAGCACATAAAAGCCACACAAAAGGGGCACAAATATGTCCCTCCTCCTTACACTCTTCAGTCTGCCCCTGCTATACCGAGTCATTACCTCTCAGCAGCCTCCACTGACAGGGATGATAGTATAGCACAGGGTGTCCCAGGTCCTAGCAGCACATCTTCCAGCAGCACACCACCAGCTGTAGACTGTAGCAAATTTCTCTGCCCCATCTGCTGCAGTGAAAAAAAACAGTCCCTGTCACCCACATGCCCAGCATCTAAATGCAAGTTTGCCAAAGCTGTTGGCTCTCCAACTTCTGCCTTTCAGCCTGGTGGATTCTGCCCCCTTGCGTGAATTTGCACAATGTGCTGTACCACAATGGCAGGTTTCCAGTCGCTACTACTTTTCACATAAGGCCGTTCCATCTCTCTATCATCACGTGGAAGGGAATGGGAATGTTCTGGCATCATTGGGCAAGGCAGTCAGCAAAAAAATCCACCTTCAAAAATGAAAACTAAAAATTATTAATTTTCAGCAGCGCAAACAAACTATCAAAATAAAGTGCATAACTATCTCATAATTAGTGCATATTAGTTAGTGCATAATACAATCACATCTAAAAATGATCGCATCAAAAAATTATAAAGTTGCATGAAGTCCACTACTAAATGAATACAGTGCACTGCTGAATGAATAAAGTGCTGGTGCTCAAACATAGTCCCATGTGTCAATCCTTAATCATGAAGATATTGTCGATGGATATCAATAGCAGCCACAATACTTCCTCCACCAATGTCACCACGTGATGGACATGTACACACACTGAGGCTCACCAAACAGATGTTAACTCAATACACTTCCAAAATCCTGTGAGATCCACTGCTGCTCCTATGTCCCCCTCAGGACCAATCACTCAAACTTTGGTGTTATGGTCCGAGCCCATATAATCGGCAGTTTAAAACCAGTTCAGATCGTACTTGAGAGTTGTTTTGCTTGACTTTTTCAGAAAGCAATGGAAAAATCACACATAGGAATCTAATTTCCTCCACACATCAGGTCAGCCAAGGGGACATCCATTGCAGACACCTCTTCATGTAGTGAACTTAATCGGATAAAGCAAGCATGTAACTGGAGCAACCTTCCTCTGTAGCTCTCAGCAAACACATAGAGGAGAAAGTAAGCCAATAGTGAAGCCTTGATAGCTGCACACCTCCCACAGGGCTCGGCTGATTGCAAAGCACAACTTGTCCACCTTCTCCTGATCATATGACTGAGGAGGAAGCTTCATATGATCAGGAGAAGGTGGACAGGTTGTGCTTTGCATCCATTTAGTAGTGGACTTCATGCAATTTTATAATTTTTTGATGCAATCATTTTTTGATGTAATTGTATTATGCACTAACTAATATGCACTATTATGCACTTTATTTTGATAGTTTGTTTGCCACTGAAAATTAATAATTTTTAGTTTTCATTTTTGGTGGATTTTATTTTTAAAGCAGCAGAATCATCGAGATGATATTTCATTCACTATAGAGGTGGTTTATCACAGCGTGGTGATATTTAAATAGATAAAATCCACCTTACTGCTAACACGTGGTCCAGCAAGTATGGGCAGGGACAATATATTTCGTTCACAGCACACTGAGTAACGCTGCTTGCAACTCAGAAAGATGCAGGACAGGGCACAGTGCTGCAGCTTGTTGTGCCCCCATGTCTCCATACAGCTGGTGGGGATGATGTCATACCTGTGAGCTCTACCCCCTCCTCCTCCTCCGTCACCTCCATGCCCTCCTCTGAAGAATTGTTCTATGAACATCAGATACCCCCTAAGCGTTCAAAGGGCTATTCCATGAGTCAGGCTAAAAGATGCCATGCAGTGCTTCAGCTGGTGTGTCTAGGGGACTGGAACCACACCGGAGCAGAGATTCTTTCAGCTCTGCAGGGACAGGCCCAGAGGTGGTTCACACCACGCCAGCTGGAGCCAGCAATGGTGGTGTGTGATAACTGCTCAAACCTCCTGTCCGCCCTTAGACAGGGAAAGTTGACACATGTGCCATGCCTGGCGCATGTCCTCAATTTGGTGGTGCAGCGTTTCCTAAATACATACCCAGGGTTGGAAGATGTGCTAAAGTTGGACAGAAGAGTCTGTAGCCATTTCAGGCTGTCATACACAGCCAGGTCTCGGTTGGCTGAAATTAAGCGGGAATTCCACCTGCCCATAAACCGCCTGATTTGTGACATGCCCACCAGCTGCAACTCGACTTTGGAAATGCTGCAGCGGTTATACATGCAGCAGAGGGCCGTCAATGAGTACCTGTGCGAGTACGACACAACGACAGTCTTAGGCTGCCTTGGCTTTTTTCCCCATGCCAAATGCTGATCATAAAGGATGCATGCACTGTACTGTCACCATTTGAGGAGGCCACAAGGATGGTGAGCCGTGACAGTGCATACATCAGTGACACAATTCCTGTTGTATTCCTGCTGGAGCATACTCTGTGTGGCATTATGGACAGGACACTAGAGGCAGAGCAGCAGGAGGAAGAGGAGGACTTCCTTTCCTCTCAAGGCCCACTTTATCCAGACACCATCATTCCTATGTCACAGAATACACAGGAGGAGAGAGAGGAGAAGGATGAGGAGGAGGATTCTGGTACTTTTGCAGGCTTTTAAGAAGAGGAAGACATGTGTCAATCTGTAAGTGATGGCTTTCCAACCCCAGGACTCTTGAGAGTAGTATGTGGCTGGGAGGAGGAAGTTCCATATGCTGTCATCCTGAGTGACCCCGAGGAGTCTGCTCCTCAAGCCTCTGCAAATTTGAGGCACATGGGCAACCTCATGCTTCAAAACCTGCAAAAGGACCCAAGAATACGTAGCATAAAGTAGAATGATCATTAATGGTTGGCAACCCTCCTTGACCACCGCTATAAGGGGAAGGTCTCAGAACTCATTCCATTCCCACAGAAAGTGCAGAAGATAAAATCTCTTAAGTAGAATTGAGCGAACCTGAACTGTAAAGTTTGGGTCCGTACCGAACTTTTGGGTGTCTGGGACCCGGACCCGAACCCGGACTTTTCAAAAAAAGTCCGTGTTCGGAGACGGGGTTCTGGTATTTTATTACACATGTTGAAAAACTGCCAAGGGCATTCAATCAAAAAGTGTTTCACTGGTTTTTCCTAGAAGCCATCACAGCCATGCCTACTAATGGCATGGCTGTGATTGGCCAGTGCACCATGTGACCCAGCCTCTATATGGGGCTGGAGTCACAGTGCTGCATGTCATATGCTCTCAGGATAGTTTAGGGAGAGAATGCTGCAGGCTTTGTGAGGGACAGATTGCAGAACATCTCATCCTGCTGCACAGAACTATCTGATTGTGGACTAGAGAGAGATACTAGTACTGGTGCTTTGAGCGACAGATTGCACACCTCATCCTGCTGCACAGAACGATCTGACTGGACTAGGTAGAGTCTGTTGCTTTAAGGGAAAGATTATTCTTCTAAAATCATCATCAAGTTTTACAGGGAAAGGTTCCCGCTGTTGCTTTAAGGGAAAGATTATTGTTCTAAAATCATCATCAAGTTGTACAGGGAAAGGTTCCAGCTGTTGCTTTAAGGGAAAGATTATTGTTCTAAAATCATCTCCAAGTTGTACAGGGAAAGGTTCCAGCTGTTGCTTTAAGGGAAAGATTATTGTTCTAAAATCATCTTCAAAGTGTGTGGGAAAAGCCTATTGCAGGGGCATAGAGCCATATTAGTGTTCTAAAATCATCTTCAAAGTGTGTGGGAAAACCCTGTTTCAGGCGTGTGAAGCCATATTAGTGTTCTAAAATCATCTTCAAAGTGTGGGGTAAAACCCTGTTTCAGCCGCGTGGAGCCATATTAGTGTTCTAAAATCATCTTCAAAGTGTGTGGGAAAATCCTGTTTCAGCCGCGTGGAGCCATATTAGTGTTCTAAAATCATCTTCAAAGTGTGTGGGAAAACCCTTTTTCAGCCACGTGGAGCCATATTAGTGTTCTAAAATCATCTTCACTGAAGATGATTTTAGAACACTAATATGGCTACATGCGGTTGAAACAGGCTTTTATATATGAACTTTAACATATGAACTAGCGCTGCATTACTTTATTATTATCGTACAGCTCAGTGCCTAAAGTTGATTCCCAGTAAGTGCGTTCGGGGCTTAAAAGCTTCTGGGTCTCTTCAAACATTATCAAATGGTTTTGAGGCGAGGAACTAGAACACAGGGCTTCCAAAGTTTTAGGAGGTTTCGTGAAATTATCTCTGTGGGAGGGGTCATTTAAAAAGTGTTTCAGTTGAGTATAATAACACTGGAAACAATTTAGTGTTAGACTGCCCTGCAAGATCTGCATGACGTACGAATCTACCTCCGCGAAAAAAGTGCTTTGCTTGCATCTCCGCGAGTGGCCACTCTGCTGCCAAGTAGGTCTTAGAGATACCCAGAAGAAAGTCTGGGTTTCTTTTAACCGGATTAATCGGGAAAGTTTTGGATGATACTGGGTGAGTTGAGTATGCTCTATCAAAGGCATCTAGAGTGGCTCCTATGAGGGGATGCGAGTAAAGCCTTGCCGGTATGTGTTTTCTAGAGTGCCAGGGGACAGAGACAAGGTCTGCTTCTACGTCTACGATAGAGTATTCCAAAGATACCCAATCTTTGTGTCGAATATGTACTTTCCAATCTACAATATGTGTCAGGTGTATCGCCCAGTGGTACCGCTGAAGGTCGAGAAGACCAATCCCTCCAGTCAATTTGGGTAGCACCAATTTCGCCCAACTGATCCACGCTGACTTGTTCCCCCACAGGAAATTCCTAGATATATCTTTATATATTTTGAAGAAGGATGTAGGGAGGCCTATAGGTAGAGTTTGCAGTTTGTATAAACGTCGGGGAAGGACAGTCATTTTGAGATTGGAGGCCCGCCCAAACCAGGGAATTGAAGGGACATCCCCACAATGCTGTTTTATGGCATTCAGCTCTGCTAAGAAGTTTTTGTTGTATAGTTCAGATAAATCTGCTGGGAGTTGTATCCCGAGATAAGTAATCGCATCTAACTTCCACTGAAAAGGGAAATTCAACTTGCACTGCCTAACTATTTCTGGTGGTAGGGAAACGTTTAGCACAAACCATTTTGAATAATTTATTTTCAAGTTTGAAATTAGTGTAAACTTTTTGAGGACCGTTATAAAGTTAGGTTCGGACGTCAGTGGCGAGGAGAGGAAGAGCAAAATGTCATCCGCAAAATCTGCTATTTTAAATTCTTTCATATGTATCTCAATACCCTTGACATTGATGATGATTCGGGTTGGCTCTGATGCAACGAAGCAGGGGTTCTAACATCAGTATATAAAGTATAAGGGACAGAGGACAGCCCTCTCTGGTGCCATTGTGGATGGAGAAGGCGTTGAACAGGTGGCCAGTAACTTTCACTCTCTTTCTGGGATGTGTGTGCATAATGAAGGCTCGCATGTGCCTTCTGATCCCTAGTGCTTCTAAGACCGCCTCCATGTAGTCCCAGGCCACTCTGTCAAACACCTTCTCCGCATCCATTGCTAGAAAAAACCCTTCCTTACAGGTGGAAGTCAGCCAATGATGGCGATTTAAGGTCTTAATCGTATTGTCCCTTGCTTCTCTGCCCAATACGAAGCCCACTTGGTCCAAATTTACCCAGGCAGGGACGAGATAAGATAGTCGGTTCGCTAAGATCTTGGAAAAGAACTTCACGTCTACATTTAAGAGGGAAATCGGACGATAGTTGGCCACATTCGTTGGATCCTTATTTTCTTTGGGTATTGCTGAGATGTTCGCCTCTAGTAGGCTGGTTGAGTGATTAGAGGTTGCAAGCAAGGAATTAAAAGCCTTGAGATATCGTGGGGCCAGCTGTTCAGTGAAGCTTTTATAATATTGGACCGAGAAGTCCCCCGGGCCCGGGCATTTTCCAGGCTTTGTGGCCTTCAGCTATTCCTCACATTCTGCTGGTGATAGGGGAGCTTCCAGGGCTTTCGCATCTTCCTCAGAGAGGGCTCGCAGACTGTATTGTTGTAGGAAGTCTTTTATTAGGTCGGTTCGTATATTGGGTTTCAAAGTGGAGGGGCCATTTTCCTGCGGGTTATATAATTTACTGTAAAAGCCACAGAATTGATCTGCTATGTCCTTACTTTTAAAGTCTTTTTTACCTAAACCATCTGTGATATGGTGCACTGTAGACAAGAGAGTATACTTTTGTGTGGCTCTGGCTAAAAGTTTCCCTGGCTTATTACCATGTTCATAGAAAAGCCTTTGTGAAAGTACCTATCGGCGTTGAGCCTGTCTGAATAGCTCTTCCTGTAGGAGTGAGCGAGTGTCTGCTAATTCCCTTTCAATCTGAATTGCCTGGGAGCATTTGTGTTGGGCTTCTAGTCTATGTATTTTGTTGGATAGTTGTGTTATAAGCCGCTGGTGATCCTTTTTTTTCCTAGAAGCTATGGCTTAAAGATGACCCCTTATAACACATTTATGTGCCTCCCATTGTGTCATAGGGGGCACATCAGGGGTATCATTAAGGTCAAAAAAGTCTTTAATCCCCTTAGTGATAGTGGCTAGAGATGAGCGAACTTCTAGAAGTCCGGGTTCTGCTGGTTCGGCCGAACTTCGGGACAAAGTCCGGGTTCGGGTCCGGACAGAACCCGAACTTTGTCCCGGACCCCTTCAAGCCGGCTTGGTCGTCTTGGGCCTGAAGATCTTCAAGCGAGTAGAGATCGGTGATAGTGATTCCCCTAATTTCTGAAAAAACTGGAATTACTATGGGGACTACACGGGGGATACTGTGTTACCCTCCGTGTATTTACACAATATTCCCCAGTAGAAATTCGGTATCGAAGATCCTTTTTTTTCCTAGTGGTCGCCGAATATTGTGTTGATAGGTTGTTTTATGTATCTGATCTTCGGGTTGTGTTTACGAGGGTCCGTTAAGTCTAACTTTCCCTTAATCGTCTGTGAGCGAGTGAGGATGTCCTTCTCGATAAGTCTGTCC
>BLSH010523822.1:135352-150993 GCA_018402905.1 Glandirana rugosa | reverse complement strand
AAATCTCGTAGCGGCTCTGGGCCGAGCCTGTTTGATGCACATCCCTTGCCTGGCGCATGTGCTGAATTTGGTGGTACAGAATTTTCTAAAAAACTACCCGGATATGTCAGAGCTGCTGCATAAAGTGCGGTCCGTCTGTGCGCACTTTCGGCGTTCTCACCCTGCTGCTGCTCGCCTGTCTGCGCTGCAGCAGAACTTCGGCCTTCCCGCTCACCGCCTCATATGCGACGTGCCCACAAGGTGGAACTCCACCTTGCACATGCTGGAGAGACTGTGCGAGCAGCAGCAGGCAATAGTGGAGTTTCAGCTGCAGCACGCACGGGTCAGTCGCTCTGTGGAACAGCAACACTTCACCACCAACGAGTGGGCCTCCATGCGAGACCTGTGTAGCGTATTGCGGTGTTTTGAGTACTCCACGCACCTTGGCCAGTGCCGATGACGCTGTTCTCAGCGTTACTATACCACTTCTATGTCTCCTTGAAAAAACACTTCGGGCCATGATGGAAGAGGATGTGGCACAGGAGGATGAGGAGGAGGAAGAGGGGTCATTTCCACGGTTATCAGGCCAATCATTAGCAAGTGGCTCGGAGGGTGGGTTCCAGCACCAGCATAGGCCAGGTCCAAAATATTCAAGCCAGGGCACAGTTCTGGAGGACGAGGACGAGGAAGATGAGGAGGAGGAGGAGGAGGAGGAATTGCAGCAGGGTGGCACCCAACGCAGCTCGTGGGCATCACTGGAGCGTGGCTGGGGGGATACAGAGAACACAGATGACATACCTCCCACAGAGGACAGCTTGTCTTTGCCTGTGGGCAGCCTGGCACACATGGCCGACTACATGCTGCAGTGCCTGCGCAACGACAGCCGAGTTGCCCACATTGTAACTTCCTCTGAATACTGGGTGGCCACCCTGCTGGATCCCTGTTACAAGGACAACGTGCCGTCCTTAATTCCCTCACTGGAGCGTGAGAGGAAGATGGGCGACTACAAGCGCACACTGGTAGAGGCGCTGCTGAGGGCATTCCCAAATGACACCGGGGGCTCAGCGGAAGCACAAGGCAAAGGCAGAGGAGGAGGAGTAAGACGCCACCAACGCAGCTGTGCCACCACCAGCACCTCAAAAGGCAGGGTTACCATGGCTGAAATGTGGCAAAGCTTTGTCAGGAGCCCGCCACAACAAACAGCACAACCAGCCAATAGGCAGCGTCTTAGCAGGAGGCAGCATTTCAGCAACATGGTGCAAGAGTATGTGTGCACACGCCTACACGTACTGACCGATGGGTCTGCCCCATTCAACTTCTGGGTCTCCAAATTGGCCACATGGCCTGAGCTTGCCCTTTATGCCTTGGAGGTGCTGGCCTGCCCTGCAGCCAGTGTATTGTCGTAACGTGTGTTTAGCATATAAAATAAATTGCAGCGCCCAAACGGTATGAGGCAATATTTATAAATAATGATATATAAATAGTAAAACACTAAAAGGTTATAGTCCCAACGTGGGAGAGGGTTATAAGATATGAGAGATGAGTCCCAATATTCTTGTATCCCAATAGATCAGGAAAGTCCTATCAGCATCAGGGTGCTCAAAAACGCAGGGGTATTCTGATAAATCCAATGAGTGGTAATGGATATATGCTTACCAGAATCCCATAGGGCATGCGCAGGTATCAAAGTAAATCGATGAGATGAGTGGTCAGATGTCATCAGGGGTCCTGGTGAAGAACTTACAGGTCACGGATATCCAGGAAGAGGTGGTCCGGAACTTCTCAGATGTCATCAATAATTCAAGGGTCGAGACCAGGAAGGGGCGAGGACCAAAATCCTAGTCCGGATAATTGCCTCCAACTTCTCCAAACGGTCACTCTCAGAGGTTTTTGGTAGATGGCATATTGCAGTGAATAGAGACAAAAACCGCAATAGTGTGATACTGTATAATATTATTTATTGCAGAAAAAATGAATCATACTCACAAAGTATAAGAATAAAGAGAGCTCTCAAAATAAAATCGTGACAGGGGGGGTATGTTTAGCATGGCAGGGGGCGTTATCACAGACAAGCCGAGCCGTTTGTCCACATCCAACGTGGACAAGCTAACCTTTATTAAAATGAATCAGGCATGGATCCCACAAGACTTGTCTGTACCTTGTGCAGAATAAACATTTAGACCGGACTCACACAGCCATTCACATACTTGTTTTTTTGAATAGGACTCAATACAAAAAAAAACAAAAAACATGTTGGCTACCTCCTCCTACTCCTCTACCACCGCCACTTCCACCTACACTGCCTAGCCAACCTCTAGGCTCCTACTCCACATCCACCCACTTTCCATTTTTTTATTTGATCTTAATTTATTTTCCCTATCCCCATTTTTTTGTAGGGCATGTGCCCTACTCTTACCCCTATTTTACTTATTTTTGCAGCCCTCTAGGGCTTTCCAGGACTTTGTTACAGCCATTTTTGTGCCTAAAAGTTCGGGTCCCCATTGATTTCAATGGGGTTCGGGGTCCGTGCGAACATTCGGGTTCTGTCCGGATCCGAACCCGGACTTTGTCCCGAAGTTCGGCCGGACCAGCAGAACCCGAACTTCCAGAGGTTCGCTCAACTCTAGTAAGGACCAAGAGGGCGGTGAGCCTTCACCTAAATATTCAAGCTTTGGTTGTAAATTCCCTAATAGAGGTCCTTCATCATTACTACTAAGTAAGCCTTCCTGTAGGGGCAGTGGGCAGGATATTTTCAGACTGAGAGGCCTGGAGGAGTGGCAGTATAGTAAGGGAAGTATGTGGGCACAGTTTGCTGGCCAGCAATGCCTCTATTAAAGCCGGAAGGATTTCCCACCTTAGGACCAGAGCACTTTTTGCGATTTGGTATTGCGTCGCTTTAACTCATAATTGCGCAGTCGTGCGACGTTGTACCCAAAGGAAATTTGCATCCTTTTTTCCTACAAATAGAGCTTTCTTTTGGTGGTATTTGGTCACTTCTGCATCATTTCTAATCACCGCTATAAACAAAAAAGTGCGACAATTTTGCAAAAAAAAACAAACAAACTATATTTCTTACTTTTTTCTAAAATACAAATCCAAAAAAAAATTACAAATAAACAAATTTATTTATCCGTTTTGGCGATTTATATTCTTCCTCATATTTTTGGTAAAAAAAAAAAAAAATCACAATCTGCATTTATTGATTGGTTTCGCAAAAGTTGCCACCTTTACAAACCGTGAGAATTAATTTCTGGCGTTTTTACAATTTTTTTATTTTTTTACTAGTAACGGCAATGATCTGCAATTTTTATCGGGTCTGCAATATTTTTGACACTTTTTTTGGAACCAATGACATTTATACAGCGATCAGAAATTTAAATATCCACTGACTACTGTATAAATGTCATTGGCAGTGAAGGGGTTAACTTACAGGGGGAGATATAGGGGTTAACTGTGTTCCCTAGGCCTGTTCTAACTGTGAGGGAGCTGGGCTACCATGGGCATAAGAGATCTAACTGAACCAGTGACAGGGATCAGTAGATCTTTTAAATGCCCACTGACAGAGCGGGGAACATCGGCAGTTCCCCGTTCTTCCTCTCTGGCAGGCAATTGCGGCTTTCCAGTGGAGATCAAGTCTGCCCAAGCTGCGGGCACACTCCTGCAGAGTGTGGCGGGCACAAGGCCTCGCCGCCGGCGGCATGCTCCCACCCCTACTACAGCGCATGCGCGAGCCACCATTTATAGATGCCGATTCGCGGGACACTGCCCCTCTGCAGCAGTAAAAGTATGCGAGCCGGTCGGGAACTGGTTACATAACAAGCATGTCATATTTACCTCCTCTGTGCAGTTGGGTTTGCACAGAGCAACCCAGATCCTCCTCTTCTTGGGTCCCTCTTTGCTGCTCCTGCCCCTCCCTTTTATTGAGTGGCCCCACAGCCAGCAGCTTCCTATGGGGAGCACCTGAACCGAGTCAGAGCTAGAGCTAGAGTATAAATTCAGACATGGAGCTCTA
Organism: Glandirana rugosa; assembly: GCA_018402905.1. NCBI lineage: Eukaryota > Metazoa > Chordata > Amphibia > Anura > Ranidae > Glandirana > Glandirana rugosa. Next base: position 147,002 of record BLSH010523822.1, on the reverse strand, counting down.
ACCCGGCCCTGCCCCCTGCCTCCCCTGATTGGCTGACTGACTTTGATTGACAGCTACGGGCCAATGGAGTCTCTGCTGTGTCTCAGCCAATCAGGAGGAGTGTAGATGGCTTAGACATTTGTGGACATCGCTGGTGAGTAATTAGGAGAGTGCTGGGGGGGCTGCTACACACAAAAGATTTGCATTGAATGCATTAAGATAAAAAAACCTTCCGCCTTTACAACTCCTTTAAGTCAGACACAGCAATGTGGTGACATCACCCCATTCCTAAATGAGCAGACATGAAATGGAGGGCCAACAATGCTGCAAATTCATCAGCATTATTGTGGCATTGCCAGCCTGAAGCATGCAATGAAGCCACAGCAGGCGCACTGGCATGATCAACAGGTACACACTTGTAAACAAATTGAAGATTACTAAGATAATAGCAGATTTATAAGTATTTCAAGTAAAACATTTTTTTCATTTTGCCTGGAATTGCACTTTAGCAACCAATTCTGAGGTAAAAAACAAACAAACAAATGTATAGCAATAAAAGCAAGCAGATCTTCTACAGAAAGATATAAAATATAGCAATTTCCTACCACAATGACTTGACCTACATATTAGTTCATCATCTCATATAGTTTGAAGCAGCTTCTACAGACCAGCTATGACCTTTGTTTGTCGAAGAGATATCTTTTCTTGTAAAGATCAGAAAAATCATTATGCACTTGACTGACCATCCACTAGGTACACCTCATTTAGATTTAGCTTGATAGATTATAAATCATTCAACTAAATTGAAAATTAACGATGCAGTGAGGAAACCACAAGGAAAAATTATTCAATTAATCGAACAAAAAATATTTGAATATGTGAACCATCTTAACAATCTATAATTACCTACAGAGCCATTACTGATATTCACTATAAGAATTAGAAAATATGTTAGGTCTGAGCAGACCTATTCTCTAGACGAAAAGACAGTTGCAGGATAGATGGAAAAACAGAGACATATCTAATGCTTGTTACAGATGCATACATTGTGAAAGCTACTGAGTTGATTGCGCTTAAAAAGTCTTAGCAGCTGCCTACATAAGCATACATTTATGTAAACCTTTACAATAAAAAGCTAACATGCTTCCAAATATAAATATGATCCTTTAGTTGGCAATATACTGTACTGTATATTCTGTTTTAACACCAGTGCAGGGTTTCGATTATGGGAAGGCCTTGCAGCATCCTTGGGGGGAGGTAGTTAATATCAAAGAAACACGGGGAGGTAGGATCTGTTGTTAAGAAAACTCAAAATTAAATAATGGCCAACCCAACACATCCCTTAACAGGTTTGCTTAAGATTCTTGAGGTGGTTGTATTTGTCTTTTTGATTTCTGCTCATATTGTTTCATTATAAAGGAGTCCTCTGATTTTATGATTGTCTATTCTGAATCTAAAAATAGTTTTCTCTACTTGTGGCCAGTCCACACACCAAGCTAATATATCCACTGCACACCAAACCAGACTGAGGAGCCCATAGTTATGGGACGATGGGAGCAATGGGTGGATAGGGCAGAAGTGGAAGATGGAGTTAACAGAAAAAATATAATGCCAGCACATTGCTGTCCTCTTAAAGTAAATCTGCCTTTATTAGCATTAGTCAAGCATATCATATAAACAATGCAATGTTTTGGAACTTACAGAGGGTTCCTTCATTGGGCAGAATGGAATGGTGTCATTTTGCCTGATGAAGAGACCCTCTGGAGGTTTCAAAATGTTGAATTTCTTATGCGACATACCTGACTAACATTAATAAAAGCAGTTTTATTAATGTAAGCTTACACTGCAATGCTCCTCAAGGCCAACACAAGCTCCACCAATTACATCGACAAGCCCATTCTAACACATTTCATCTCAATGAACGTTGTCAAGGGTGCAGTGGGAGATGAGCGTGTGGACCGGCTGCAGGGAGAGGGAGCTATACAAAGGGGGTTATTGATATTGTGCACTAGTAATATTTAAGGATATATACACAAGTGCATTTGCCTTTCCATGTTAAAAGGGCAAATTAAACGGTGAGTGTGTTTTTAATTTTGGGTGCAGGGAGTTGCAAGCACATGGAGTGAAAGTAATGAAAGAAGACACAAAGATTAGTTGAAAGGACTTCATGTTGATCACATATTGATTGTTCACACCTGGTCATGTGTGTATCGCGTGGAATGGAAGGCACAAAAGAACTGTTGAAAATGCGTTATTTGGATTACATATTTTTGGATACATATTTTTATATATTGTAATACGGAGAGCTTGGGATCAACAGCCAGCCACCTGTAAAAGTAAACAGCCCTTATAGGTCTTCCAAAACAAGTATACAAAAAAATGTTGTTTTCTATAGCAAAAGTAAAGGAAAAACGTCCATAATTTTGATATATTATGACCACATAATAGCTCACCGTCAATTTACCAGTCCCACACTTTTAGGGTTCCCGTCTGGTTCAGGGGCACTGCCAAAGCTGTAGGAGCTCAGAAAACAAGTGCCTCAGTCACCAGACGGTCCACACTGGCTCAAAGTTGTGAACTACTACACCTCACCAACAGAGGCCGACTCCTTACTGCACCCTTTCAGGCCTCCCCTGCAGGCAGGTTAACCCTTTTGGGACCAAAGTCACTATAATCAGGATTTGGAGGCTCTTCCCCAACCAAAATCTCTCAGAGCCTCCAAATTTCTGGGTTCTAAATGAGGACTTCTAATCCAAAGAGCATTGTAACTCAGTACTCTCCTCTCTGACTGGACTACCCTGGAACCCCACACCCTGCATGGATGAGAACACATGAGTATTTAAAATGTGTTCCCATCCTTCCTCTTAAAGGGACCACAATCCAAATAGTGGGAACACATATCTACCATTTAGGACCCATCCCTGATATCATGTTCAATGTGTATTTATTTATTTCACAATTGTGGTAGGCATGAGTGATTAACTGAATATTTTATTTATGCTAAGTGCTATGGTATTTAAACACTTCACACCTGGAGAAAAATTTAAATTTTTCACACGCATACTAAAATCTCTTTTTTTTTTCTAGAAAAGGCCCTGAAGAATAAAATGTTGGCAGTTGCATTTTTTCTAGTTTAGGATACTTGCTCAACTGCCTATCAAATCTATATTATCAGAAAAAAGAATTTTAGCACACACAAACACGAAAAAAAAATTTTTTTGTAATATATAAAATATGGTGTTGTGTGCAGTAAATATATACCAAACATGTCAAGCCTTAAAATTGCATGTGCCCAGGAAATGGTGAAAAACTACAGTACCCACAATTTTCAGTATACAACTTATCAGTTTAGAGTTAATTGTGAGTGATGGACCTAGGATTATTGCTCTCACTTCAACATTCATGCAATCACTATTTACATACACGTGAGCACCCTACAAGCTCCTTTGAATTTGTATGTTTGCATGGGTAAATATACTTAAATAACAAATGTAATCAGTGCAACCCCCCCTCAACATTAATATGCAAAGTAATGTTAAAAATCTCCAACTGCTGCTCACACCCACAAGTGTTTTCACTTCACTTGACAATAAGTGCCCGTTCACACAGGGGCAAATAGCGTTCCAACTTGTGTCGCCCCAAGTTGCCCCTAGTTGCTTGACATCTGAGATCCCATTGAAGTGAATGGGAGCCTTCTTAATGTACACTACTGAAGTCGCTCCAACTTCAAAAAATGTTCCTGTACAGCTCGAAGGCAACTTCTATCTGACTTGGGCCCATGGAATTCAATGGAAGTTGCATCCAAGTTGGTTCCCCCATCTATATTGAAGCAACTTTACAGGTTAAAAGAAAATAATTTTTGAAGGCAACCCCTCCCTCTCTTCTTTGATTGGCCCCAGGCAAAGTCGCCTGGCATGGAGTTGGGTTGTAAGTCGCCCGAAGTCGCACTGAAGTCGCACTGAAGTCGCATTAGAAATCGCCTAGCAAAGTTGCGCCGAAGTCGGATTGCCCCTGTGTGAATGCAACCTTAATCAAAACAACATATATAGTGCAGCGCAATTGGCAACAAAGTATCACAATCATATGTATGTGTCCACAAAAAGTAACATAACAAGGCATAAAGCAAAAGAAATGAAATAATATCAATGAATGAATGTCTCAAAAAGTGAAACAATATAAATCAAAAACAAGCTGGGCTGTTTCAAATAAATGGTTCATGTGCTCCTTTCAATATGTATCAGTGCAAAAGCTTCTTATATCTTCTATCTCCATGTTTAAAGAATATCATATTTTCCAGCGTATAAGATTATTTTTTATACTAAAAAACATCCCCCAAAAATCGGGGGTCGTCTTATATGCCAGATACTGTAGCTTTGGTTACATATATTGGCAAAGGTAATAGCCCACCTCTCTGACTCAGCCAATCCAAGCAGGCTTTGTATGCATTAATAGAATACACTGCTTGCTGTGATTGGGTCACCACAGTACATACAGTATTACAGCAGAGGAACGTTCTGTAGGCAGCCGAAGCTACAGTATTACACATCCAGTGGGCTAAAACCTTTAATATAGATGTTCTGTATGTAGCTGAAGCTACATTACTGTATTAGGGCATATCCAGCAGGCTAAAACATTTCATATGGATGTGCTGTACGTAGCCGAGGCTACAGTACCGGTACTGTATTACACATCCAGCGGGCTAAAAGATTAATAATAGGGAAGTTCTGTATGTAGCCGAAGCTACAGTACTGTATTAGGGCACATCCAGTGGGCTGGTGTTATTAAATGGTGTTGCCTCGGAAGGGGGGTTAGTCTTATACGGCGAGTATAGGGAAAATCCTATGTTTAAACTAGAAAATGAGAGGGTCGTCTTTTACGCCCAGTCACCTTATACTCCGGAAAATACTGTAATAATTGTAAAATGTGCTCCTAAATCCTCCATCAATGATAAGATGGCAGCTCACCTTAAGTTTAGACCCCTGTTTTACCAGCAGGTCTACACATGCAGTTCCTTAATAGGACTGACTCCAGGTACAGGCTCCGCTCTCTCTCTCCATCTCCTCCTTTTATAGATGTGTGATCTCGATCAGCAGTAAATGAAATAAAAAGGAAAATATCTAGTGCTCTCTGTATATTCTTTAATAAAATGACTAAAATGTGGGTAATACACTCACAATATATGGCACTCAACTGTGATGGTGTAAAAAGCAGATAAAATCATCTCAATGTACTTAAAATGGCTAGCAATAGCTGCGAGATAACATCCGAGGGTCTGGCTCCTGTTCCCCATGGGTAATTATAGTTGCTTTTACATTTTTTATTGTAAAATATTTTATATTATAATTTAACATTTTCATTTAACTATATTACTTTCATAAGTAGGCTAAGAAGCCCCCTACATGATAGCATTAGCAGGTGACAGGCTCTCTTTATGGTGACATTAGAGGTCTCTTAGACCCCTAATGTTTTCCCTGCCTTCACCCCTGATAATCAAGTACAGCACTGTGTTTGATTGACTCTTTATCTGGCATTTCAGCTTGGAATTTGACAACATCTGACCACTTCGAGTTCATTTATCACAGTAATCTGCTTTTGCTCTCCATTCTGACACTTTGTTGTAGCCCTGGGCTCCCCAGAGGAGATACTAGGTGGGTGTGGTGGCAGCACCATAGCACTTGAAGTCCAGGTCAATTATAATAAAATGTATTATATTTTTGGCCAAAGGGCTAGAAGTGGCTATGAAAAATAATTATCCATTGCAATTTGAAATGCATTTTTTTTTCACAATTCCATAAATTCAAGTTAAATTAAATTTTGCGACACTCGATATATAGTATATGTTTATATAAGGAAAAATTAGCTTGGCAGGTGGGATTGTGGCAGGTATAATACGCTTTGTACATTGTATAGACTAGCCTTTCCCATCCAGAGTTCAGTGAAACCCTAGGGTTCCTCCAAAAGTTGGTAGGAGCTCCTTGAGAAGTGAGCAGTGGCAAATCAATCTCATGTTTGATGGTGCCTGTACAATTCTGGTATCAATGTCACTTAACATGCCAGTGCCTTGGCATCTCTTGAGACTTACCTCCCTTCTCCTGATTGCAATGATTATTTGTGCAATGGAGCATTCTTCTCACTGACCCCCAATGTAAAGGTACATTATTCTGGCCCCCAGTGTAAGGTGAATTCTTCCCTCTGACTACCAATGTAACAGGACTTTCCACCAACCACTAATATGTGAGGTGTATAAGGGGATCCATTAAAAAAAATCACCAAAATAAAGTGACACTTTTCCACTCACCTTGAGTGTAAGGGAACATTTCTCCATTGACCATTAATTACATTAGTGGTCTACACTGTCTATTCTTTTATCTTTTATTTATTATTGTACAACTTCCTGATCATGCTAACACACTATGGATTGGAGATATAATGGTTCTCAGCAGGAGTCCCCTGAGACCTGAAAAAGGGGTGTCTTAAAAACTGAATAATTGATGCAGAAGGAGCTCAGGCATACATCTGGGGGCAGAGAGTGCTTGTCCCATCTTCGCCCTAGGTGTTGTCCCAGCAGTGGTTGTGGCAATATTTAGGCAACAAATGGGCAATGCTGGCAAAGCACAAGCAACAACATGCAGCAATGACAATAGTCTAAGACAGGTAATAATGAAACAACAGGGTATCAAACAGGAAATCATGATAATAAGGGCAACATTTAGGATGTTTGACAAAATGTGGGCAACAAATTAACAATTATGGATACTGATTGGCTTATGGATAGAAACAGGAGATTTTGAATATTGGATGCAACAGTGCACATTGTGAAATGTAGAGAAGGTTAGGTGGAGAACAAGTATCAGAAGTGTGTTTAACTGATGGTGAGGGGGGAATGCAGAGGAGTGCTGACATGTGGCAGGAGTGGAATAACCATGCCAGATACAGTGGGGGATGATGAAGGACAGTGAAAATCCAAAAGAAGGCAAGAAAAGAAATAGGATTATAGAAGGAGCAGGCAAAGAAGCTGATTATGAAGATGCAATACTGATGGAACCTACAGTATGTGTCCGGGCAAGTGTACTTGGACATAAATACCTGAAACATCTTATGTGCCTGCATCCTATGTGCCTATGTAGCTGCACACTACTATCCAACAGCTTTGAGGAGGGGTGAGTTCCCACACTTGTGTGCTATGAGTGTGCATCTCTGTAACTGTACATTCGGTGTGAGAGCCGCCACATGAATTCCTGGATATAGACTACAGCCAGCCGGCTCTGTGTTTTACTGTATATTGCTAACCAGCTACACATCACTGTCCAACAGCCTTGAAGAGTGGTGTTTTCCCACACTTGCACTTGTGGACTGACCAGCTGCACACTACAATCCAGCAGCATTGAGGAGAGTTATTCTTCTGCACCTGCAACTGTGGATTGGCTGTGCTCCACCCAGCTACGGTCTCCTCGGCTTGGATCAGCTTCACCACAGATCTGTGTCTAATGAGTGTGTGTCTCTGGAACTACAGACCCAGTGTGAGAGCCGCCACATGACTTGCTGGATCAAGATCACAGTCCAGTGACAGTGCCCGGACATTATCCCTGGGATCACCGGCAACCTGATGATTGGATGCATTGTAGTCTATTAGATGTGAGGAATGGAGCGTTCATCTTACACAGGTTGAGATTGCCAGACTGCATTATTTGTTATGATTAGTCAATGTCTTTGCTGCCTCTCCAGGGACTTGATGCTTCCACCTGTACAACCGTGAGAATTCCTGCATACATTACATAGGGGGAATTGGATGACTGAGTGAGAGGAGGAGAGTATCCCCCCCCCCCCGTGTCCATCAGCACGCCAACTGTGTGTGGCAGCTAGGATCACTCTCTGGTTGTTCAATCATGCAGGCAGTGGTGGTAGGACAGGGCAAGGATACTAGGGGGGCAGTGAGGGTCATCTCAGCTCCCTGGGACCATCCCTCCATCATTCCACAGCCAGTGGATATAGTGTAGAGGTTCGTGCAAAACCAGGGTCATTAGGGTTACAGGGACAGCTAGCTACCTCTGGGGGGTTCATAGAGGCATTTAGGGGTGTAGGGTGGATGCTTCTATGAATGTCATGGGATATTTAATCCTTAATAAATGTAGCTGACTTATATGGATGGTGCAGACTCATTTTTTGTTTGTTCTTTTTTTGTGGCTGAATAATCATTTAGCTTCACCTCATTCAATGATCTAAGTGAAAAATCATATAAAGTGAATGTTTATTTTGCAAAGTGAACATTATTTATTATTATATTATTATACAGGATTTATATAGCGCCGACAGTTTGCGCAGCGATTTACAATATTAGGGCAGACGGTACAATTACAATACAATTCATTACAGGAGGAATCAGAGGGCCCTGCTTGTTAGAGCTTACAATCTAGGAGGGAGGGTTAAATGATACAAAAGGGCAATAACTGTGGGGGATGAGCTGATTGAGAAAATAAGAAGTGTATTTGTTAGGAGGTGGCAGGATAGGCTTCCTGAAGAGAAAAGATTTCAGGGATTGCCTGAAGGTGGATAGATTTGGGGACAGTCTGACAGATTGGGGTAGGGAGTTCCAGAGGGTGGGAGAGGCTTGGGAGAAGTCTTGGAGGCGAGTATGAGAGGTGGTGGGGAGGGAGCTGGAGAGCAGGAGGTCTTGGGAGGAGCGAAGAGGACGCTTAGGTTGGTATTTTGAGACTAGACTGGTGATGTAGCTGGGAGCAGAGTTGTGGATGGCTTTGTAGCTCATTGTTAGTATTTTGAATTTAATTTGTTGGGCGAGTGGCAGCCAGTGGAGGGATTGGCAGAGAGGGGTGACAGACACTGAATGGCTTGTAAGGTGGATGAGTCTTGCAGCGGCATTCATGATGGACTAAAGGGGGGATAGTCTATTTAAAGGTATGCCATCAAGGAGGGAGTTGCAGGGAGTTGAAGGAACATGCTCTATTCCTTTAGTAAATGAGCCAAACGTCATATGAGAGTGTGCTGGTCCACAGAAGCACATGTAGCCATCAATAAAAATAGTCACTTTATTAATAATGTGTTAAAAAACAAGAACTGGGAGGTGAGCATGCGTGGAGCGCCTGACATGGCTGCATAAGCCCGGAGCTCCAATCCGCCTCGGCCGTCCGGACCCCCTGCAGCCAGATTTGGAGCTCAGATCTCCCCTCCTCTACCCCCATGGGTGAAGGTGCAGCCGGGGGACATCCCCTGGAGAGCGGGGTTCCGCTTACCCGGACGCAATCTCCGAGCACGGTCCCGGTCGTCTACGCAAGGCCGTGGCTCAGGCCTACTCGCCACTATCCAACAGAGCAGGGACGAGAGGCCATGGGCGAATCCATCCTCAGGGAGCCCGGTCTCCACATACCCTGGCACCTCCTCCGGTTCTCCACCATTAGCCCGGATGAGGCTCCCGGACGCCTACGCGAGGCTGCGGTGTGGGCCAACATGTCATAGTACAGTACAGCGGGGTCGAGCAGCTTCGGGTGAGTCCGCCATCAAGTTAATTGTTCCCACACCTCTGGGCACACCTAGAGGACAGTAGTGCCTGAGGACTCTCCCGGTATCAAGAACACTATTTGGCTGTCTGGAGGAGGCTGTTCCCGGCCTAGCAGGTTACTCAGGGCCGGGGCCTAGGCCCACTCATAGCTCTCCTGCCTTTACTACTTACAGAACGGGGGCCTCCCCAATTCCCCCCCAGCTATCGGGCCATCAACCCAGCTCCAGCAAGGGGACTTAATAACCTCTACGATCACTCCCATTTCAGTGATCCTCAGGGGAGCCCACACAAACTTTATCCCATAGAACCATCCCTATGCAAACAGGTTCTGTCCAGAGGGATTTATCCCACCAACCAGGTTTCCATAACCCAGCCTCAAAGACCCCCCACACAACCCCCAGGGCTCTTCAGGCTATGGGGGACAGAGGCGGGGACATGGAAGCTGGGCCTGATGGGGTTCTCAGATTCTTCCCTCAACAGGGCCTCTACCAGGGACTCAACACCTGCCTCTACAGTTCTACAGCCTCCCTCCTGGAAAGGACACTTGACGAACTGATAACCAACCCTCCCAAGGACCAAGTTTCTGGACCTACATATGCTGGCCCCCCCAGACTCCCACCCTTCATCTCTTCCCCCTGACTTCCAGATGATGATGGAAGTTTTTTCCAAGATGCTATTCAGAGGCCTGGCACAAACAGCCTCCCAAATTACATCTGTCATATAGGCCGATCTACAAAATTTCAGTGCCCGGATTGACACAATTGAACTTAAACCAGACCAAACAGTTGCCAGAACCAACCTGAACACAGCGCAAAGACCTACAAGATCAACTGGAATCTGCCTTATCCAAAATTGAAGACCTGGAAAACCGCTCCAGACGCTATAATTTTCGAATTAGGGGTCTTCCCGAGGCCATCACGGACATCCGAGCTGCGGTAACCTTGATAGGGTGCACAGATCGCTTCAACCCCCACGTTCCGACGGCTTACCCAGAGACATAGTGGTGAAACAGCACTTTTACAGCGTTAAGGAGGAGGTCATGAAGGCCTCTAGGAACTCTCCCAACTAGAGTTGAGCGAACTTCTGGAAGTCCGGGTTCTGCTGGTTCGGCCAAACTTCGGGACAAAGTCCGGGTTCGGGTCCGGACAGAATCCGAACTTTGTCCCGGACCCCGAACCCCATTGAAATCAATGGGGACCCAAACTTTTAAGCACAAAAATGGCTGTAAAAAAGTCCTGGAAAGTCCTAGAGGTCTGCAAAAGGAAGGAAATGGGGGTAAGGGTGGGACAAGTGCCCTACAAAGAAATGGGGACAGGGAAATAACTAAAAGCATTTTTAAAAAAATAATCAAAAATGGAGGTGTATGTGGACCATCTTCAAACTGTGTCTGAAAAGTATTATTTAACGGTAGAAGCCATATCACTGTTCGAAAATCATCTTCAAACTGTGTCACAAAAGTATAAATAAGCTGGGAGAACCCATATCACTGTTCTGCAAACATCTGGAAACTGTGTGTAACACTTTAACTAAAACCGGGAGAACCCATACTACTGTTCTGCAAACATCTGGAAACTGTGTGTAACACTTTAACTAAAACCGGGACAAACTGAACTACTGTTCTGCAAAGATCTGGAAACTGTGTGTAACACTTTAACTAAAACCGGGTGAACCCATATCACTGTTCTGCAAACATCTGGAAACTGTGTGTGACACTTTAACTAAAACCGGGACAAACTGTTCTGCAAACATCTGGAAACTGTGTGTAACACTTTAAAACCAGGACAAACTGAACTACTGTTCTGCAAACATCTGAAAACTGTGTGTAACACTTGAACTAAAACTGGGACAAACTGAACTACTGTTCTGCAAACATCTGGAAACTGTCTGTAACACTTTAACTAAAACCGGGCGAACCCATATCACTGTTCTGCAAACATCTGGAAACTATGTGGGACACTTTAACTAAAACCGGGACAAACTGTTCTGCAAAAGGTCTACAAACGTCTTGTCAAACAGGGCCAAAATCAATTTCACAGTGTGTGTCAAAGGTCTACAAACGTCTTGTCACTATACCCAAGTGGGCCAAAATCAATTTCACAATGTGTGTCAAAGGTCTAGAAACGTCTTGTCATCAAGTCAAACAGGGCCAAAATCAAT
>BLSH010523822.1:117261-134671 GCA_018402905.1 Glandirana rugosa | reverse complement strand
AAATTTTTTTATTAAAGCTGGTTTTAGTTAAAGTGTTACACACAGTTTCCAGATGTTTGCAGAACAGTAGTATGGTTTCTCCTGGTTTTAGTTAAAGTGTTACACACAGTTTCCAGATGTTTGCAGAACAGTAGTATGGGTTCTCCCGGTTTTAGTTGAAGTGTTACACACAGTTTCCAGATGTTTGCAGAACAGTGATATGAGTTCTCCCAGCTTATTTATACTTTTTTGACACAGTTTGAAGATGATTTTAGAACAGTGATATGGCTTCTACCGTTAATTAATACTTTTCAGACACAGTTTGAAGATGGTCCACATCCACCTCCATTTTTGATTTTTTTTATGAAATTATTTTTTTAAAAATGCTTTTAGGTATTTCCCTGTCCCCATTTCTTTGTAGGGCACTTGTCCCACTCTTACCCCCATTTTCCTTCCTTTTGCAGACCTCTAGGACATTCCTGGACTTTTTTACAGCAATTTTCAGAACTTTTAGTAAAATTACCAGAACCCCAGGACCGAACCCAGACTTTTTTTGAAAAGTCCAGGTTCGGGTCCGGGTCCCGGACACCCCAAAGTCCGGGTTCGCTCAACACTACTCCCAACCTTTACATTCAAGGTCACCCTATACAAGTCTTTGCGGATTTATTCCCTTCCACTATCCAGAGAAGAAGAATCTTGAAACCACTGCTGGAAGTCCTTTGGAAATCATCCATTAAATACTGGTGGTCATTTCCTTTTCGTTTGTCCTTTACCTTCAAAAGCAAGACCTATGGTTTCTCCACTTTCCAGGACGGGGAACAAGTGTTACTCCAGCTAAACCTTATCTCCCTGGACTCCTCCTCTACACTATCACATAAAAACGCAAGCTCCTCCAAGCGTCCTTCTCCACAGAGCTCTGTACCTCTGATTTGGCGTTCCAAAGACTCTCACCGCCCTTGATTCCTAGAAACAGAGAAACAGCTCCAGGATTGCTGCTCCTTTTGCTCAGAAGGCAGTGACTCTCTAACCTTTGAAGTCCCTATCTTGCATGGTTGGAAGTCCTATGTTCACTTTTCGTGTTTTTTTGCTAAGATTTACACTCCTTAGTACTCCCTCCTTGTACAGGCCTCCCCCTTGGTTTTACCGGAAGGTTGGGAGGGTCGGGGGGGGGGGAAGACTCCCTGTTGGTACTGTAGTTAGGCATATGTATTGTTGCCTTTTAGTTCCTTTTTTTTTTTTGGTTATCTAAGTTTTGCTCACCCATTGTCCGCTTTTGATGCCCAGCTCTCACGAAGTCTCGCAATCAGTTGTGGGCACTGAACTTCCCCCCCGGGGCCCGTTTGTTAGAACGAGGCCCCTCGGAGGTTTCTCCAGAGTGCATTAATCCTTTATTAAACAGCCCCAGCCGTGGGGGAGGTTTACTGCCCACAAGGACCCCCTGGCCTATGGGCATTAGCTGAATTTTATTTTTATTTTTTTGGGGCTCCTTCTTGGTCCGGGGTCAGCCGGGGGTGGGCCCACTCCCAGCATCTTGATGTCCTCCTACTACAAGAAACCCATTTCCCCGGGCAATATAACCCTGGGTTTATCCACTCCAAATATCCCCAATTCTTTTTGGCTAAGGCTTCAGACAAGACTAGAGGAATGGGAGTCTTTTTAGCAAAGCATACAGCTTTTACACCCCAGAAAGAAATTAAGGACCCAGAGGGTAGATTTATCCTCTTGACGGGGGTCATAGGAGGCGACATATATACACATTTGTCTCATATTATGCCCCGAACCAGGGCCAATCAGGTTTTTTCCAATCAATGTTCAATCTTCTTTCACCCCATTTTGAAGGGACGGTGATTTTGGGAGGAGATTTGAACATGACCTTAGATAACATGCTTGACAAGTCAGGGATAGGCCGTTCATGGTTGCTTCATCCTCCAAAGTATAGTCTAAAACTAGCCAAGCTTTTACACACATTAGGACTGGTGGATATTTGGAGAGAACTTAACCCAAGGGTGAGGGACTACACCCACTACTCTGCCCCCCACCAGAGCCTTGCAAGGATAGATCACGTCTTTGTACCAGTCCATACTATTTCCTTGATTCCTAAAGCTTACATCAGGAACTCCCCACTGTCAGACCATTCGTTGGTCATAATACAAGTTAAAGTTGATCTAGGCCAAAAGGGGAGACCCCACTGGCGTTTAAACAAAACACTATTAAATAACTTGGTTCATTGCACTTTATTAGAGAGAGAACTCAAAGAATACTTTCAATTGAATGACAACGGGGAAGTCTATCCCTCTATTCTCAGGGCAGCCCACAAGGGGGTGCTAAGGGGTAAGATTATATAGCTTTCAGCAAAATTTAGAAGGGAAAGGAGGATTAACTTGGAGAAATTGGAGCGGGTCTTTCATGTCCTCTCCAAATTCCACAAGAAGAACCCGACCCCTCAATCGAGGGCACAACTGGAAGCGGGGAGGGTAGCCCTAAACCTGGCTCTGACCACTAGTACTGAGAAACAAATTCAATGGTCTAAAGCCCACTTTTATCTGCAAAAGGATCAAATAGGCCCCAGACTGGCTGCCAGGCTATCCCCCAGGTTCCGGACCTTCTCATTTCCGAGGGTAAGGGATCCCATGGGGGAACTGACTCAGAACCCTCAACGAATTATGGCCGCATTCCAGAATGCTAGTCTTTATGCGCCTGGGAATACAGCTTCTCCACCTCCCTCTCCTCATTTTTGAATAGCATCTCCTTCCCCAATCTCCTTCCCCAATCTCATTAATGATCATATAGAATCCCTTGAATAACTAACTAAAGCAGTAATCCTTGGGGTCATCAAAAATCTCAAGAATGGCTCCACCCCTGGCCCAGATGGGTTTTCCACAGGTTAATAATTACCTTAAAATTCTTACTAAAATTTTGGCCAATAGATTATCTAGGTTCATAGGTAACTATGTTAACAAAGACCAGGTATGCTTTATACATGGCAGACAAGGCCCAGCCCAGATCCGTAGAGCAGTGGATGTCATCTCTAGTCTAAATTCGGGCTGGGATGGGGGGCCACACCAAGAAGGATTTCTTCTTTCGGTGGATCTACAAAAGGCTTTTGACACAGTAGATTGGGGCTACCTGTTGGAAGTCCTCAGTAGGTGGGGTTTTTTGCCCAAAATTCCTTCAGATTTTAAAAGCCCTTTATTCAAATCCCAGCGCTCGGGTTAAACTCCAAAACTAATACTCGGATCCATTCAATATAGCCAAGGGATCTTTTTGCCATTGCGATGGAATCCTTAGCAATAACCATTAGGGAAATCCCAGATATTCGGGGTGTACAATGTGGGCCCCAAGAACACAAATATACGTTATTCGCTGAAGATCTGCTGTTATTTATCACCTCTCCTCTTACCTCCACACCCCTAGTAATTCAACTCCTTCGGGAATTCGGGAAGGTTTCTGGGCTTTGTGTGAACTGGTCCAAATCTGCAGCTTTAAATGTTTCAATTCCTGAGTCTACGATACACCGTCTCGAAACTTTACAAGTTCACCTGGAACTCCAACCAACTCCCGTATCTGGGGGTAAGCCTGGTGGCCAGTATTGAACAATTATATGAGGTCAATTATCCACCCCTACTCAGGAAACTTTCGGAGGACCTTTCAAAGTGGGATCAGGAGGGCCTTTCCTGGCTGGGTAGACTACATTCATAGTTACATAGTTACATAGTCAGTGAGGCTGGAAAAAGACACAAGTCCATCAAGTCCAACCCATGTGTGTGTTTTTTATGTCAGTATTACGTTGTATATCCCCCAATGTTGTGGTCCCTTAGGTGTGCATCTAATAGTTTTTTAAAATTATCTATACTAACAGCAGAAACCACTGTTTTTGGAAGAGAATTCCACATTCGCACTGCTCTTACCGTAAAGAAACCCCTATGCATCTTAAGGTTAAACCGCCTTTCTTTCATTCTCAGTGAATGGCCGCGTGTCTTCGTGTTTTCCCTTGTGCTGAATAGTTTTGCCCCTATAGCGGGGTCACCAGTACAGTATTTGTACATTGAAATCATATCCCCTCTCAAGCGTCTTTGCTCCAGAGAGAACAAGTTCAGTGCTTGTAATCTTTCTTCATAACTTAGGTCCTCTAATCCCTTAATTAGCTTTGCTGCCCTTCTCTGAACCCTTTCCAATACAAGGACGTCCTTCTTGAGGACCGGTGCCCAGAACTGGATGGCATACTCCAGGTTCGGCCTCACCAGGGACTTGCATAGTGGGAGAAATATTGATTTATCCCTGAAGTTAATCCCTTTCTTGATGCATGCCAACACTTTGTTAGCTTTGCTTGCAGCAGCTTGGCACTGCATGCCACTGCTGAGCCTGTTCTCTTCTAGGACCCCTAGGTCTTTTTCCATCCTTGATTCCCCCAGGGGCTATCCCCCTAGTGAGTAGTTTGCATTCATGTTCTTGGTACCCAAGTGCATTACCTTACATTTTTCTACGTTAAATCTCATTTGCCACTTGTCTGCCCACCCCATTAATTTATTTAGATCTTCTTTCAGTGTTTCCCATCCTGTGGAGAATTTATTGCTCTGCTTAGCTTGGTATCATCCGCAAATATTGAGATTGAGCTGGTCACCCCATTCTCCAAATCATTTATGAATAAATTGAATAGGATTGGTCCCATGACAGAACCCTGGGGAACCCCACTTTCTACACCAGACCATTCTGAGTACTCCCCATTTATCACCACCCTCTGGACTCACCCCTGCAGCCAGTTTTCAATCCATGTATTCACACTTTGATCCATGTTGAGGGACCTTAGTTTGTACAGTAAACGTTTATGGGGTACTGTATCAAATGCCTTTGCAAAATCCAGATGCACCACGTCTACAGGCCTTCCCTTATCTAGATGGTCGCTCACCTCCTCATAGAAGGTTAATAGATTGGTTTGGCAAGAACGATTTTTCATGAAACCATGTTGATTACTGCTAATGATACCGTTCTCGTTACAATAGTCTTGTATATAATCCCTTATTATTCCCTCCAAGAGCTTGCATATTATTGATGTTAAGCTAAATGGTCTATAATTCCCGGGGAAATGTCTTGGTCCTTTTTTTATATATTGGCACCACATTGACTTTCTTCCAATCAGCTGGTATCATACCAGTCAGAAAACTGCTCTTAAAGATTAGGTACAAGGGTCTAGCAATAACTTGGCTAAGTTCCCTAAGGACCCTCGGGTACAAGCCATCTGGGCCCGGTGACTTATTAGCATTCAGTTTTTCCAGCCTATTCCTGATTTTATCCTCGGTCAGCCATGAGGGTGTTTCCTGTGACTTTTCTTGAGGACCAGCATTGTGGTTTTGCATAATTGAGCCCCCCATTTCCTTTGTGAATACTGAGGAGAAAAATGAGTTTAACACCTTTGCCATTTCTCCATCCTCTGTAACCAGGTTACCTGCGTCATTCCTTACGGGGCCAATATGATCTGACCTCCCTCTCTTACCATTTATATACTTAAAGAATTTCTTGGGATTCCTTTTGCTCTCCTCAGCTATGTGTCTTTCATGTTCAATCTTAGCTGCTCTGATTGCAACTTTGCATTTCTTATTGCATGTTTTATAGATATGAAAGTCTGACTGAGACCCCTCCGCCTTGTATTTTTCGAAGGCCTTCCTTTTTGCTTTTATGTGTGCTTTTACGTCGGCATTAAGCCATCTTGGTCTTTGATTAGCTCTTTTAAATTTATTTCCTGTTGGGATACCCTGTTCTTGTAGCATTCCCATTTTTCCTCTATATTCATTGTCCCTAGAGTTTTATCCCAGCTAACATCTTCCAGCAAGGAGCGTAGTTTCTAGAAGTTGGCTCTTTTAAAATTCAGTGTCTTCGTATTCCCCTTAGGTTTCCTAGATGTGTAATTTATACTAAAACTAATTGACCTGTGATCGCTATTACCTAGATTGCCCCTTACTTCCATGTCTGTGATCAGGTCTGTGTTGTTGGTAATCAGAAGGTCCGATAATGCTTTTCCTCTTGTTGGTGCATTTACCATCTGACCCATGAAATTATCCTGCAGGACATTTAGGAAATGGCGAGCCTTAGCTGAACGTGCAGTACCTTCCGCCCAGTCAATATCTGGGTAATTAAAATCCCCCATTATAATAACACTTCCCATCCTTGCCACTATTCCAACTTGTGATAGGAGGTCCGCCTCCCCCTCCTCCCTCTGATTAGGGGGTCTATAGCATATTCCCAGTAATACTTTCCCCTTGGTATCTTCCCTTTGTAACTCTACCCATAATGATTCAACCTCCCCCCCAGAACCACTATTAATGTCATCTCTCACATTAATTTGTATGTAATTTTTTATATACAGGCATACCCCGCCTCCTTTTTTGCCCTCCCTATCCCTGCGATATAGGGAATACCCCCGAATGGTAGCCAGCCAATCATGAGAGCTGTTGAACCAAGTCCCCGAAATTCCCACAAAATGTAATTCCTCCTCGTACAGCAGCAGCTCTAGTTCTCCCATCTTGTCCGCCAGACTCCTGGCATTAGTGAACAAGCCATGTAGTTTTGTCCGGATAACTACTGCATATAGGACTTGTTGCACCACTTGCCATGTGTTTAGATTCCTTAATTGGCCTATCACTCCTCCCCCCAATACTACCCCTAGACTCTGTTCCCCTCTGGCTAGTGGTAAGTCTGGACCCTCCCCCCGTTGCCTAGTTTAAAAGCCCCTCTAACTTTTTGGCCATCCTCATTCCCAGGCAGTCTGCACCTTCCCCATTTAGGTGCAGCCCATCCTTCCTATAGAGCTCGTAGCCGATTGAGAAAACGGCCCAGTTCTCCAGGAACCCAAAACCCTCCTTTCTACACCAGCTCCTCAGCCACTTGTTTACTTCCCTAATCTCCCACTGCCTCTCTGGTGTGGCTCGAGGTACCAGTAGTATTTCTGAGAATACCACCTTGGAGGTCCTAATCTTCAACTTTGCTCCTAGGTCCCTGAAATCTTTCTTTAAGACACTCCACCTACCTCTAACTTTGTCATTGGTGCCAACATGCACCATGACAGCTGGGTCTTCCCCAGCCCCTCCCAATCTGCCTTACCTTTCGCCTGACTTCATCCCCACCCTCGCTGGAGGAGTTACTCCCCTGGCAGCTAGGGGCACCACTCTGCTCCAGCGATGCTGATTCCTGGCTGGTTACCGCAATATCACACAACGGGGTGTATCTATTGGGATGCTCCAGCCCAGGATCAGCCTCCCTTACTCTTTCCCTTCTACCCTTCCTAACTGTCACCCATCTACTCTGTTCTGATGCCTGCGCCTCTGTGTCTCCACCCGCCTCTGTGCTGGCCCCTGCCGGCACCTGCCGAGTACGATCCCAACTCTCCTTAAGTATGGAGAGTCGTCTCAGTATTGACAATTGCTTCCTTAGATTCAGGACCTGGGCTTCCAGGGAAACAACACTCTTACATTTTGTACAGCAGTATTCGCCCTCGATCTCATGATCAAGGAACGCATACATGCGACAAGATGTACACCGAATCGCTTCTCCACACCCACCGGGCATCGTACCTATTGATTTAGTGGGGACTGGGAATTTTGCCCTATCCAATTACCTAACCGCTGGCTGCCTTCCACTAATACTCCCCGTACACAGGTACTCACAGCACTCAGGTATTCACGCCACTCTCGGGTACTCACACTGCAGTACTCAGGTACCCGCCTAATACACAGGCACTCACCTGATACTCACTATGCACTAGTATTCACTGTACTCCCAACACTGAGGTACTCTGAATACACAGGTACTCCCAATACTCAGGTACTCCTTATGCACAGGTACTCCCGACTCTCAGGTACTCCTTATACACAGGTACTCCTTATACACAGGTGCTCCCAATACTCAGGTACACGCTATACACAGGTACTCCCAGTACTCAGCCACTCCTTATACACTGGTACACCCAATACTCAGGTACTCGCTATACACAGGTACTCCCAATACTCAGGTATTCACTATACACAGGTACTCCCAACACTCAGGTACACGCTATACACAGGTACTCCCAATACTCAGGTACTCACTATACACAGGTACTCCCAATACTCAGGTACTCATTATACACAGGTACTCACAATACTCAGGTACTCACTATACACAGGTACTCACTATACACAGGTACTCCCAATACTCAGGTACTCCCAATACTCAGATGACCCTTCTCCCTAGAATTCTGTACTTCTTTCGGTCCCTCCCAGTCCCTATAAGGAAGCAATAACTGCAAAAGCTGCAAAAGCAAATGTTGCAATATGGGGTCGGAAAGTCTATAGATGTCCTGTTAGTGTTCTGTATAGGAGAGGTAATCAGGGGGGACTAGGGCTCCCACACCTCTTTAAATATTTTCAAGCCACCCAATTAGCCCAATTCTCAGCCATTTATTCCAAGGGGGTAAAACCAGACTGGCCAAAGATGGAGAGGCAGGCAACCCCCTCAAACACCATCGATTTCTTGGTGGGGGCTCCCCACAGATTGAGGCCCCCAATTCTAGCACCCACCGTATCCCATTCAATAGCTCTTTGTGATACCATTCTTAAACCCCCCTATTTGATTTCAAATTTACGCCCCCTCAATCACCTATTTAATAATCCCCGATTTGTACCAGGCCAGGAAATCCGGGCATTCCAATGGTGGACTAATAAAGGCCTATTCCGTATAGGACACTTTCTTACTTACACAAGCCCTATTTCTTTATCACATTGCATTAACAAATTAGAAATGCCTCCCTCCGAAAAGATTAGCTTCCATTAAATACATAATTTCATGTCCACTCTGTGGAACTATAGAAACAACTTCACAGGCATTACTCCCTATGAAAAGTTTTGCTCCGAATTGCAGGACCAAAGGGGAGGAATCTCTCTGATCTATGCATCACTGACGGAGAGCCCACACAAACCTCCTTACGCAAGTAAATGGGAGAAGGATATAGACGTTAGCTGGGAGGCGGATAAGTGGAACTCCCTGTTCCAGAGGTCTTTCAAAGGGATGATCAACATAGCCTTGCGAGAGGCCAGCATGAAAGTCTTTACGTGTTGGTATTTAGTCCCAACCCTGTTGGCTGCTATGTACCTGACCTCGTTGGGCCTCTGTTTCAGGGGGCACAGACTCCTTGACTCCTTTATCCATACCTGGTGGGAATGCCCTCGTGTCCGAGGATTCTGGAATAGAATATTTCACATGATCAGAAGGATCTCGAGACAGGCAGTACCCCAAAACCCAGAAATTGCACTTCTTAACGTCAGGCCTGAGGACCTCTCCAGACCCCTCTGCAGACTCATCCACTTTATCTTACTGGGGGCTAAAATTACAATTGCCAAGGCTTGGAAAAGACCCTCAGTGTCATTTTCTGCTGCAAAACATAAGGTCTCCTGGATCATGACCCAGGAGAAGCTAGCCAATATAATTTTGGACTTTTCTCCTAAATTTGATCTAATTTGGGATCCCTGGAAGACTTACCTGAATTTACCCCCCGTGAACCACAGGCTTCCGTTACCTATTCTATCTCCCTGGTGTTCCCCACTACTCCTTTTCTTCCTCCCTAAGGCTATGAATGCTCTTCATTCTTTCACCTTCATTCCTTCCTCTTATTTTCTGCTTTTCTTTTTTTTTTCTGATTCACATTGGTTGGTGTGATGGCGTCGGATGTAAATCAAGATAGTCCTTCCCCATATTAGGGGAGGGGGGATTTGTATGGCACCTCCACAAGTCCTTTACTTTATAATACTAGTTTACTTCTTTTATGAGATCATAGTATTGTTGAAAATGGACCTCCGAGATGTACTAGGCCCACATGAAGTTTCTAAGGAATATCAGTGGACCCTCCTGCCTCAGGGTATTGGGAGATACCTTTTCGGTGCGGGAGTGGTCGGGGCCCCCAGTCCACAGTATAATCCCATTCGGGGTGGATCTGGGGGTTTGTGACTGCTTCCTACAGAATGTGCCTATTTTCAGGACTATTGTGTATGTTATGACCACCATGATTACTTATACATTTTTGGCCCTGCATGGCCAAAGTGCACTTACTTATACCGCCCAATGTGTTTCTGGTTTTTGTTGAAATGTCTGTACTTCTTGTAAAATCCAATAAAAACTTTGAACGAGAAAGTTCCAGAAGGTCACATGACCAACTGGAACATTCTAAAAAAAAACAAGAACTGGGCTAGGAGTGAAATACAGTCAGCTTGTACTCATACAAACAAGTGTGAGCTCACATAATGGTTCCTTGATCCGGTCACTGGAAAGAGGGTACCCCTGCTCCTGGAGCTCTGTGCCAGGGATGGTGGTTGGTGAGGGCTGAAGAAGAGGGGGAGCGAGGACACCACAGTGTGCATAGCTGCGGCCCTACTTCTAGCTCTCTGATGGGTGACCCCTCCAGACTGAGCTGCCTGCGGGAGCTGGGATGCTGTGGCGAGATACGCCGGCCACCGCTTTGCTTCCAGATTCACGGATGTCACGTCATGTGACTGAAAGTGTCAAGTGGCTCCTGGACTGAGCTACAGGGATAGCAGCCCAGAGCTGGAGCCAGGAAATGAGAGGGATTAAACAGAGGGTGAACTGGAATCAGCTGGAGGATGCAGTTCGGAGTCTGGTCAGTGTGTGACTACATGTTTTGGGAAATCCCCTTCTTCAGGTCATGCGACCAGGCTTCGGACAGGCTCACAATTTAAAGGGAACACTCAAGGAGGAGGGGCACCAACCGTGAGAGCAAAAATGCTCATGGTTAGGTTAAAATGAAAAAATAATAAAAACAGTTGCACAAAGACTCTAATTTGCATGGGTAACATCATAAAAAATGATAGTAGAAGCATATGTGCACATATCTATATGTATAAATATGGAAAAACAATAAATATGACCCATGAATGCAAAGATATGGACACATAATACACATATAAACAAATAAAACACAAGAACCATTATACAATCAATTCAAGTATCAATTAGAGTATGGGTGTCGAGTTCTTTATTCAACCCGTGCAGTGAGAGAGAATGGAACGTATAATTCCACATTGTTTCTCTCTTGCACAAAAGTGCAAATCTTTCATTATCTGTTAAGGTGCCTTTGGCTATGTGTTCAACTGCAAAAGCTGTAAGTAACTTAAAGTCCTTATTGTGATGATGGGCAAAGTGAGGAGGTACACTATGTTCTACTAGGCCTTTGGTAATGGCTCTACGATGATCACTTACTCTAGCCCATAGAGAGCTAGAGATAGGGCTGCTGCTGTGCACACTGCTCCCCCTCCCCTTCAGCCTTCACCAACCACCATCCCTGGCACAGAGCTCCAGGAGCAGGGGCACCCTCTCTCCAGTGACCGGATCAAGGAGACGGTGAGTGAACTCACATTTGTTTGTGTGAGTAAAAGCTGACTGTATTTCACTCCTAGCCCAGTTCTTGTTTTTTAACACATTACCAATAAAGTGACTATTTTTATTGATGGCTAGAGTTGAGCGAACCCGAACTGTAAAGTTTGGGTCCGTACCGAACTTTGGGGTGTCCGTGACCCAGACCCGAACCCGGACATTTGAAAAAAAAGTTTGGGTTCGAGTTCTGGGTTCGGGTATTTGATCACGCATATTGAATAGCTGCAGGGCAGCCAATCAACAAGCGTTTCACTGGTTTTCCCTAGAAGCCATCACAGCTATGCCTACAAATGACATGGCTGTGATTGGCCAGTGCATCATGTGACCCAGCCTCTATATGAGACTGGAGTCACAGTGCTGCATGTCACATGCTCTTTGGGTAGTATAGGGAGAGGATGCTGCCAGTGCTGTGAGGGACAGATTGCAGATAGATAGATGGGTAGAGATTACTACTACTACTGCTTTTAGGGACAGATTGCAGATAGATAGGTAGAGATTACTACTACTACTGCTTTTAGGGACAGATTGCAGATCTCATCCTGCATTACAGAAAGATCTGACTGGACTAGGTAGAGTCTACTGCTTAGAGGGACAGATTATTGTTCTAAAATCATCTCCTAGTTCTATAGGGTCACGTTCCTGCTGTTGCTGTAAGGGACAGATTATTGTTCTAAAATTATTTTGCAGCCCTCTAGCACTTTCCAGGACTCTTTTACAGTAATTTTTGTGCCAAAAAGTTTGGGTCCCCATTGAATTCAATGGGGTTCGGGGTAAAGTTTGGGTCAAGTTCGGTACCGAACCCGGACTTTTTTCCAAAGTTCGGCCGAACCCACCGAACCCGAACATCCACGGGTTCGCTCAACTCTATTGATGGCTACATGTGCTTCTGTGGACCAGCGCACTCTCATATGACGTTTTTTTCTGCTGCTCACCTGTCCTCTGGGTTTGGGTGCTGCGGCCCTTTAGCCTTCAATCAGATCAACATTTTTCACCAGTGCCTGCAGTTGTTCAGGAGTGCCTGGAATCCCCTTGATGTTTTTTTTTTTGTTTTTGTTTTTTTTAGTAAATTAACATCAATGAGTCTAAACTGTTACACTGAAATGGTTTGAAACCAGTAACATCAGTTTATTAAAATTGTACAGTCAAATAAAAATTCTCTAATGAGAAAAATTGTGCAGTCAAAGTCCAGACTACAATGTGATCGATAATATTGGCATGAAATTAAAGTAGAATTTCAGGCTAAACCTAACTAGTTTTAAAAATGCTCACTCTCAGTCACTAACTCACTAACACCCTTGCTGACTAACCCATGTAAATGATGTATATACATACCTATTTTCAGACTCTTCTAGTCCAGACAGGTAATCCTTTTTTTCAGGCAGCAGTGGCTACGGGGGAAGAGAAGGAGAGATTGCTGACAATGGATGGGCCATAGGAGCCTATGGGTGATGTTGTTGCTCTTAGCTGTTGTCAAGCACTCTCTCCTTTCCCCTGCAGCCACCAATGGCTGACACAAGGGATCACTCGAACCAGACCGGAGCAGGATGAAAATAGGTAAGCATATACAGGTACATCTTTCTTACACAGGGTGGTCAGCATAGATGTTAGGAGGGAGCATTTTGTGGGCTAGTTAGGTTAACCTGGAATTCTGCTTTAAAATATCAAAAGTGTCAAATATTTGACTAGTTAGTAACTAAGAGTTAAAGCTAGTAATTAAATTAGTTTGCTTTGATGATAACACTGTATTGTAATAGATCTAAGTTGTTGTTTAACTATCTGACCATACAAAACATACAGAGGCTGAGCAAACAAAAGTGAAGACAAACAGCCCTACATAGCATAGATGTAACGTGCTGGGCTGCAGAAATGGGATTTACAAGAGAAGTAATGTATGTGACTACGGAAGGTGTACATTTAACAATGCAATCACTGTAGGGCAGAACACACGCTGCAAGTTCTTATAATAAGAATGATACAGTTTACTGGGACCTAATGGAGGAGTTCTTTTATCATTGCATGATTTTAGCCAATGTTTTTTTAAGTCCTGTTCATGGGTCATCAATATTCTTCCCTACAGAGAATATTTTCTGGATACCTTCAAAGACAACAAATGTATCTTTTGAGGCTGAGCCATTTTAATAGATCCTCCTGTGGTGGTAATTTTTTTATAGTGAAACTCCATCCACACAACCAAATACACAATTAAATATACTGTATATGAAGTTGTTTTACCTTAAATAATATTAGTTCAAATATTTGTGTAATTTATAATGGTGTGGATCCATTTAAGTGTATTATGTTTACATTAGGGTCCATTCAGATCTATATGTTGCATTGCAGTACATAATTATGCATTTACATGTACAGTATTTATTTGGATGGGCTACCCACTAAAATGCCAAAATCAGACATGCACAATTTTTTCTGAGACTGTTCACAACAACACATTGTGTTTTGTGATGCACTGCAGTCCAGTTGTATTGCAGGGACGCTGTATTGGAGTGCCATTCAAAACAAGGCTCAAAAACACCACAAACCTGTGCTGTGATTAGAAGGTCAGGGCTAATGACTTAAATTTGAATTATGTTCTGTTCTTTTTTTCAAATGCTTTATTAAGCTTAACAAGTTAAATCGTACATACAGTTTGAATAATAGTCATGTAGTACAAAGAGGAAAGAAAAACAGTACCCATATACAGCATGAAGTATGCAGTAACTGAACATATACCTCAGGAAAAATAAGCATATTTCAGTGCCTAGAGTTAAGAAGCTGTGACATTTTGGGGTGGTGAGAGGGTTGGTTAAGCCAAATAGAGTATGGTTTTCATATTGGTGATTAGAGACAGGAAAGGCTCTGTGTGGAGAATTCCGGATGATAATTGTTTTGTGGTTCAGAGAGTGGGCCTATTGCTAAAAGGAAGGGTTTTTGGGTTATATCCCCTTTATGCTACTAGGAGGGCGGTGAAGATGGTGTATGTAGGGTAGGTTTCCAAATTGGTTACATTGTGGGTTTTAATGAGAGGGCGAGAAGGAAAGAAAGGGAAGAGGAAGAGAGAGAGAAAAAAAAGGAAAAAACAATGGACCGGGGGGGTAAGTCAGCCACCTCTTCCTTCTCTCCCAAGAGCAGGATCTGTTGTGGGGAGTTCCCCGGGGATTCCCTTGTTTCGTGGAGGGGGGCAGCCCTTAATAGGTAGGGTTGGAGGTTTAGGTCTACTACGGCAGAAGTGGTGGGGGGAGTAAAGTTTATGGTTTAGAAGGCAGCTTGCCTTGTGGGGTGATTTGAGAAGGCGCCTCTAAATGCAGTAGGTTTATTACATCAATGGAATACAGGATGATCACACTCACAGAGTATAGAAGTAAAAAAGCATGTCCGCACGCTTGTCTGCAGATGGACGTGTTGTCAAGCAGCAGTGCAGTCCATTAGTGCGGGGTCTCTGTGTGGCTGTGTGGCCCCCGCCATTCCATCTGCTAAGAGCGGGCGCTTTTGACTGACTGCAGGCGGTCGCCCTGCTCTACAGGACCATCCAGGATTACAGCCACACAGAGACCCCGCACTAATGGACTGCACTGCTGCTTGACAACATGTCCATCCGCAGACAAGCGTGCGGACATGCTTTTTTACTTCTATACTCTGTGAGTGTGATCATCCTGTATTCCATTGATGTAATAAACCTACTGCATTTAGAGGCGCCTTCTCCCTTCTTGTATTCTAGTGTCTTTTTGGATATGGCTAATCCTTAGAAGAGCCGCCGATCTGCAGCATACATCTTTGATGCCTCTACCCAAATAGACCTCTCACCTGGCCTTGCGCCTATTCACCTCTCTCTGTGGGGTGATTTGGGCTGTTAAGTGTTTAGAGAGTTTAGCTGGTGAATCACGTGAAATATGGATTAGTTCTTCCATTTCAGAGGTTCTTTTAATTCTGTCAAACCATTCCTTCACCGAGGGGGGATAAGGAGATCCCCAGTGTATCGGAATAAACTGTTTTGCTGTAGGTGCATGGCTATGGACATGTGATAGGATTTGTGTAGAAGTGTTGAATGGTGTAAGAGAAACTGAGCAGGGGTGAAATCCAAGTCATAGGATGTCACTCGGATTGTAATGAGGTGTGCTTTTTCCCAGAATGTTTTGTTCTGGGGACAGGTCCACCATATATGAAGTAGAGGGCCTCTATCGTTGTGGCATCTCCAGCATGTATCTGGTATTGCGTGTTTGAATTTGTGCAGAAGAGCCAGTGTACGGTACCAGCGTGACTGGATTTTAAATCCGTTCTCTTGTGTGGAGATGTTCACTGAGCCTCTGTGAATATTAAGGTGGATGTGTTCCCGTCTTCAGACATGAGAGATAGTGATAGGTCCCTCTCCCAAGCCTTGCATGCCACTGAGTTGTTAGGGTGGGCTCTGCGAAAAGAAGAGAGTGAGTGACTGCCATTAGATGTGTTTGAGGAGAGTTGTGTGTACAGAGTATTTCAAAGGGTGTAAGTTGCCTTGAGAAAGAGGAGTTTGTGTTACTGAGGGATCTTAAGTAGTGTGTTATGAGCAGATAGGTCCATGGGGGAATTGACGGTTTCTTCATTTTGTTTGAAAGGTGTGTAGCAGAGATGAGCTTCCCTTGGTCGAATAATTGGTGGGCTAGGACCAAATCTGCCGACCAGATGTTGTTGAGAAAGTAGTGGTACATACCTGGTGGAAAATCTGGGTTAATTTTAATCAGAATTAAGGGACTAGAATCTGGAGAAATGACTCTTGGACATACTTTGTTCAAGAATGTGTTTATCTGTGCGGCTCTAACGGATGGGGAGAGAGGGGAACTTTCCCCTGCGTTGATATCTTATAAGGTAGAGTAAAATCTCTCTAACTCATGTGCTATGTTGCTATTTTTATGACTGATTCTCCTGTAGGGGAGAATAGTTTGTGAACTGTGGCTTTGGCCCTTTTTTGTGTAAAAATTGTGTTCTATGTCTATGTGATACTGCTACTCAAAGTCCTGAATGGACTCTTTTTAACTAATGTTTCATATCTGTTTAATTATAAATACACAACCTCTTACTGTACATATAAACATTTAAAATGTGATTAAAGAGTCCCAGAGCACTGTGGGTTTTCAACAGTAGTAGTTTTATTTCAAACACTAAAACTTCAGAGGAAGGAGGGGAGATGGAGATGTGTCTCTACTCTACACCACTATGTACCAGTATATGCATTTCAGATTGAGTTATTCAGTTCTGTAAACAGCAAGTTTTTTTTACTACAGGGGAAGCAGAAACATATGTAAAGTAGTCTAAAGCTCCCCTGCTGACTGAATAGAAGACTAAATAATATGCATGTACAATATTTAATATTTACCTGACTATTAATATTAATTTTGTAAATCCTGAGCATAATAATATAGAATATTTGAACAAAAGCATCACACATTACCTTTAACATACATAACATTCTATTGACTAAAAGTAGACAATGTATTGTTCCCTAGAGTGTACAAAGTAGGCAATTTGTATATATAATTTACATAGTTTTATTCTTCAAGACTGCAATAAAAGCCTTTGTACTTGAAAACTTATTTTTTATTGCAATATTTGTTTTTATGTGTTTGCACTCAGCAATAAAATATTATAAATAGTGTTGAGCGAACCCGGACTGTAACGTTCGGGTCCGTACCGAACTTTAGGGTGTCCGTGGCACGGACCCGGACCCGGACATTTCAAAAATCGTTCGGGTTTTTTATTCAAAAGTTCATGTTTCCGAAAATAACGTCAGAACTTCTTATTTTGATACATTTAATATATATGTTTAACGGATGAAACATGTGAGATCCCTTGTTATGTAACAGATGAAAATCAGTTATCTTACAATACATACAATTTCCATTACACACTACGAAAACAAGTTTATAAGATATAATAATACGAGTCCTAAATGTTTTAATTATAATTATCAGTCCATTTATAATTTATAACATGTACGTATAATAAATCAGAAGATAAGTCAGTCGTCCCCTCGAAATCTGATGAAATGTAT
>BLSH010523822.1:80567-95375 GCA_018402905.1 Glandirana rugosa | reverse complement strand
TTGTTTTCAACCTAAGTTTTACCGGTTGTAGTTTTACCGGCGGTACGTGGTGACCATGGCGGCCATTTTGATGTTGGCCATTTTGAATCCAACTTTTGTTTCTTCAATAGGAAGAGGGTCATGTGACACATCAAACTTATTGGGAATTTCACAAGAAAAACAATGGTGTGCTTGGTTTTAACGTAACTTTATTTTTTCATGAGTTATTTACAAGTTTCTGACCACTTATAAAATGTGTTCAATGTGCTGCCCATTGTGTTGGATTGTCAATGCAACCCTCTTCTCCCACTCTTCACACACTGATAGCAACACCGCAGGAGAAATGCTAGCACAGGCTTCCAGTATCAGTAGTTTCAGGTGCTGCACATCTCGTATCTTCACAGCATAGACAATTGCCTTCAGATGACCCCAAAGATAAAAGTCTAAGGGGTCAGATCGGGAGACCTTGGGGGCCATTCAACTGGCCCACGACGACCAATCCACTTTCCAGGAAACTGTTCATCTAGGAATGCTCGGACCTGACACCCATAATGTGTTGGTGCACCATCTTGCTGGAAAAACTCAGGGAACGTGCCAGCTTCAGTGCATAAAGAGGGACACACATCATCATGTAGCAATTTTGCATATCCAATGGCCTTGAGATTTCCATTGATGAAGAATGGCCCCACTATCTTTGTACCCCATATACCACACCATACCATCAATTTTTTGGTTCCAACAGTCTTGGAGGGATCTATCCAATGTGGGTTAGTGTCAGACCAATAGCGGTGGTTTTGTTTGTTAACTTCACCATTCATATAAAAGTTTGCCTTATCACTGAACAAAATCTTCTGCGTAAACAGAGGGTCCTGTTCCAATTTTTGTTTTGCCCATTCTGCAAATTCAGTGCGCCGATCTGGGTCATCCTCGTTGAGATGCTGCAGTAGCTGGAGTTTGTAAGGGTGCCATTTGTGAGTAGCTAATATCCGCCGAAGGGATGTTCGACTAATGCCACTCTCCAGTGACATGCGGCGAGTGCTACTGCGACAGCCACTGATGTTTCTTCATTAGTGACAGATTTCATGCGTCCACATTTTGGCAAATCCAACACTGAACCAGTTTCACGAAACTTAGCAAGCAGTTTGCTAACTGTAGCATGGGACATGGGTGGTCTTCTAGGCTGTCTTGCACTGAAATCTGCTGCAATGACCCGGTTACTGCGTTCACCAGACATCAACACAATTTCTATCCGCTCCGCACGTGTTAACCTCAGCGACATGTCAATGGCTGTAAACAAAGAGAAACTTGTAAATAACTCATGAAAGAATAAAGTTATGTTAAAACCAAGCACACCATTGTTTTTCTTGTGAAACTCCCAATAAGTTTAATGTGTCACATGTACCTCTTCGTATTGAAAAAACAAAAGTTGGATTCAAAATGTCCGACTTCAAAATGGCCGCCATGGTCACCACCCATCTTGAAAAGTTTCCCCCCTTACATATACTAATGTGCCACAAACAGGAAGTTAATATCACCAACCATTCCCATTTTATTAAGGTGTATCCATATAAATGGCCCACCCTGTACATTGTCTGCAGCTGGCAACAGGTGGGTTTAGTGAGTCCAAGGCAGTGCATCAGGCTGAGAGAACATTGTGAGAACTCTAGAGCTCCCCTGTGGCACAACAGGTAAGGCTGCAGCTGTGAGACCTGGAAGATCCCGGTTAAATGACACCCAGGTACCTGGCAGTGGACCTCCCTAGGGGTCTAGTGGGGCTTAGCTAGAAAAAAGCATAGAAGCCTTGAATAATAGTGGGGGCATGCAAATCTTTAGCTGGAACCCAGGAACGGTCTGTGACTGGGTATCCCTTCAAATGGACCAGATACTGTAGGCCACAGCCCTGCTTTTTAGAGTTCAGAATTTTAGAGATTTCAAACTCATGCTGTCCATCAACAAGAACAGCCAGAGGAGTTGAGTTCTGGAGTAATGATTTAAAATTGTCTTTTTGAGGAGAGAAACGTGGACCACGGGATGTATTCGGAGAGAGGAGGGCAATTTCAACTGATAGGAGGCCCAGCTCAAGCAATTATTCTGTAGGGCCCGATGAATCGAGGACCCAATTTGGTAGAGGGTTGTTTCAGTCTCACATATTTGGTAGACAGCCAAACTCTATCCCCCATCACAGTGTGTCAGAATATTTTTCACCCGCTGATCCGCTGCAGGTACACTGGAAGAAAGTTGAAGTAGGGGAAAACTCTGAGGGTGATAGCCTAGGGATGTGTAGTATGGCGTGGTATGAAGAGCACTGTGCCAACGGGAGTTAATGGCAAATTCAGCCAAAGGAAAATACTCAGACCAATTGGAGTGTAATGAGTTGATGTAATGTTGAAGATAGGTTTCTAGGGTCTGGTTCATGTGCTCGGTTTGACCGTCTGTTTGCGGGTGATGTGAGGTAGAGAGTGAGAGCGTTAGTCCTAGTTTCTTGCAAAATGCTCTCCAGAATCGGGAAACAAACTGGGATCCATGATCTGAGATGATATTGGTAGGTGTGCCATAGTGTCTTACAATTTGGTAAAGGAAGAGGGTAGACAGGGCTTCTGCTGTAGGTAATCCAGGGAGCGGTACAAAGTGAGACATTTTGGAGAAGCAATCCACTATGACCCATATAGCAGTCATGCCATCGGATTTGGGTAAGTCTGTAATGAAATCCATAGTCAAATGGGTCCAAAGCTGGCGGGGTGCAGGAAGTGGTTGTAACAGCCCAGTGGGCAATGTGCGAGGTACTTTATTTGCAGCACAATCTAGGCAGGCAGCCACATAGTCTGTAACATCCATCTTCATGTGAGGCCACCAGACTTGTCGTTGCAAGGTCTTAAGAGTGATTGTGACACCAGGGTGACCAGATAACACACCATTATGGGTCCAGAGCAGTACAGTTTTTCTGGGGCTAGGGCTACAAACAGGCAACCTGGTGGTACCTTTAAGCCTTGCAGAGCACGATTCTGGGTTTCTTGTAACTGTTGGGCAAGAGCCATAGAGATCTGTGCAACAATTTTGTGAGGTGGGATTATATACTGCTCTGTAGGTCGATCTTCTTCAGAAGTAGCAAATTGTCGAGAAAAGGCATCGGCCTTCTTGTTCTTATGCTCAGGGATATAAGAAATAACAAAGTTAAAATGGGAGAAAAACAGAGCCCATCAGGCTTGACGTAAATTCAACCGTTTAGCAGTCTGAAGATACAGCAGGTTTTTATGGTCAGTCAGGATAGAGAAGGGTTTAGGAGCCCCCTCCAAAAGTTGACACCATTCAGACAATGCCAATTTGATGGCCAGTAGTTCACGATTCCCAACGTCATAATTCATTTCTGTTGGTGAAAACTTTCTAGAGAAAAAATGCCACTGGATGGATTCTACCAGACTTAGGTTGTCTTTGGGACAGCACGGCACCTGCTCCTACTTCAGAGGCATCAACCTCAACAATGTACTGGAGATCAGGGTTCCAATGCAGAAGAATTGGAGCCTTGCTGAACATGTCTTTTAACTGCTGGAAAGCTATGTTTGCTTCGAGGGACCACACTTTGCAATTTGTACCTTTCCTGGTCATAGCAGTAAGGGGGGCAGCAGTGGAGGCAAAACCTTTGATGAAGCGCCTGTAGTAGTTTGCTAACCCTAGAAAGCTTTGGAGCCCTCTTAGGGTGGTCGGCTGAGGCCATGGCAAGACAGCAGAAACTTTTTGTGGGTCCATTTGGAAACCAACAGCACTGATGATGTATCCAAGGAAAGGTATGCGGTCTTGATGAAGGTTGCATTTCTCAATCTTAGCATAAAAGGGGTTTTCCCTCAGTCACTGTAATACCTGCTTTGCATGTGTGACGTGCTCTAGAAGAGTTTTGGAAAAGATTAATATGTCGTCTAAGTAGACAATCACAAAACTGTTGTTGAAATCATGAAAAATGTAATTTATTAAACGTTGGAAGACTGCAGGGGCGTTACAAAGTCCAAAGGGCATAACCAGATATTCAAAATGTCCATTGCAGGTGTTGAATGCAATCTTCCACTTGTCTCCCTCTTTAATTTGAATCAGATTATAAGCCCCTCAAAGGTCCAGTTTGGTGAAGATAAGGGCTCCTTTGAGCACATCAAATAATTCTAGATGAGGCAAAGGACAGGAGTCTTTTGCGGTGATCTGATTTAAGCCTTGATAATCTATGCATGGTGGAAGACCCCCATGTTTCTTTTCCACAAAGAAAAAAACCTGCCCCTACTGGAGAAGAAGAGGGTCGGATAAAGTTATCCTTAATGTATTCTTCCATGGACTTTTGTTCAGGCCGTGACAGGGGATAGGTCCTTCCTTTGGGAAGAGGTGCTTCAGGAATTAGATTAATTGCTCAGTCAAAGGAACGATGTGGAGGTAGCACCTCTGCCTTTTGTTTGCAAAACACATCTGCAAATTCATGGTATTCATGAGGTAAAGTAGGAGGGATGGTCA
The DNA here is from genome assembly GCA_018402905.1 of Glandirana rugosa. NCBI lineage: Eukaryota > Metazoa > Chordata > Amphibia > Anura > Ranidae > Glandirana > Glandirana rugosa. The sequence continues at coordinate 90,908 of BLSH010523822.1, read as the reverse complement.
CGGAAACCAACAAACAACCAGTAAGTCTTTTGGGTTGAGACAAACAGTTCAGGTGACAGAAAGGTCCCCAAGAGGTTAATTCTCGATTTGACCAATCAAAAGAGGGGTTGTGTTGTAAACATGGATAACCATGGATAACAGACAGTAGTGGAGATTCAATAAGAAACAGGACAACTTCCTCTTTGTGGAGGGTGCCTACCTGAAAGGTGAATGTTGTGGATTTAAACTTTACAAGGCCATCTCCCAATGGCTGTCCATTCAGGGTGGTGATGCTCAGGGGTCTCGACTCTTTAGCGAAATTGTAATCCAGGAATATGCCACAAAAGCCTCACAGGAGACAATTTTTGGAGGCTAAATGGAAGACTGTGGGTACAGTAATCTTGGTCCTGGAGGAAATACTTTTTAGGTCTAACCCAGCTCCTCCAACACGGGTTAGATCCTGCCTTTTACTGGATGGGAAGGGCAAATATCCTTTAAGTCCACAGTACAAGCATATGCCTTCTTTGTTTCTCTGACTCTGTTAGGCGGAGACGACTGACTTCCATGGGTTCCACAGGTGTTTCAGACTCAACTGAAGTTTCAGGTTCTGGCTGAGGTGGTGCTTGGAAGTTAGGGGCCAGATGGTAAACTGGCCTAGGCCGCTTGTGAGTTCTAAGTGCCTCCTGGCACCTTTCATGATACCGGACATCCAGAAGGACACACAGCTCTATGAATTTTTCAAGGTCTTCTGGGAAATCCTTATAGACCAATTCGTCCTTAATGCGATCTGTAAGACCTTTACGGAAAAGTGCATGTAATGCCCCTGAGTCCCACTTAGTCTCAGAAGCCAGGGTACGGAACTCAATAGCATACTGTGCCACAGTCCTGGTACCTTGCAGTGTGTCCAAAAGTGCGCACTCAGCTGCAGAAGCTCTATCTGGTTTGCCAAATACAGCCTGTACAAAAGCCAGAAATTTATCAGCGTCTTGCAGCACAGGATCATCACATTCCAGGGCTTTCCTCTTTAATAAAGAAATCACAAAAGTCACTTTGGCCGAAGAAATGCTAAGTCCCAGGGTTGTTGCAGGAATGCAAACGGCAAACATTTTAAAAAAACCTCTGCATTCCTCTATATCACCACCAAATTTTTCAGGTAAGGGAAGTTTGGGTGGCACAGAAGAGGCGGGCTGGATTGGAGCAAGCGTGGGAGCTGGAGCCTGGACAGGTACAGGGGAACCAGGCAAACAAGACTTAAGCATAGCACAAAGTTAATCTAGCTTAGCGTCCAGAGAGACAAGATGCTGCTCATGAGCTCCAATCAACTATCCTTGACGTGAAATCGCCTGAACAATCTCAGCTAGGTTCACTGTCATTATGGCCCGTTTTTAATGTAAGGTACCTGTGGTAGGTAGTGTCCGAAGTGGAACTTGTGCACTGAGGATTCAGGTGAAAATATAGTCGATCAGATCAGGTCTGCAACAGATCAGGCAAAGCAGTACAAAATCGATATCCAGAGAGTGGTCAAGCAGGTAGAGGTCATACATGAGCTGGCGATGAAGTACCCAATCAGCAGGCTGGAGAGTAGCCAAGCATTCAGGCAGAAGTTCAATACACAGGAGTCAGCAATACAGAGCTATCAAACACCCAGGAGGGCACCAGAGAACAGCTAGGATGAGTCATCCATCCCTGAACTCTATTAAACCCAAAGGCTTTAAGCATGAGCCAGAGTAAATTTTCCTACACTACCACTACTAGTAGCACACACTAGAAGGTGCTATATATATAACCCAGGGAGCAAGTCCAACAAACGGGAATTGAGTAACAGGAAGTGCTGCTTTTTATGGGTTATTGATTGTACATTGTCTGCAGCTGGCAGGAGGTGGGGCTAGTGAGTCCAAGGCAGTGCATCAGGCTGGGAGAACATTGTGAGAACTCTAGAGCTCTCCTGTGGCACAACAGGTAAGGCTGCAGCTGTGGAACCTGGAAGATCCCAGTTCAATGACACCCAGGTACCTGACTGTCACGTACCTGGTGGTTGAATCTGGCTTATGCAGAGGCATCCTCTCTTGCAGCCCTGGTTCTAGAACCCCTGGTAGTGCAGACAGGGAGCACAGGAGCACAGGGGGGCACAAGGGCTGGACAAGTCTCTGATGGCTGGTATAGGTCCACTGAAACTCGTGCAGGCTGAAGGTTAGTGGTGCAGTCCGGGTCGGCAACTGGCGGGCAGACAGGTACAGAGGGATTGGGCAAACGAGTAGTCAGGTACAGGCTGGGTCAGTAATGTGCAGGCGGCTGAAGTACAAAGGGCACAGGCAGAAGAGTAGTCATAAACAATCTGAGGTCAGGGCAAGCAGATAGCAACAAAGTCCAAAGGATAGCCGGGGTCACAGGAACAGGAAATCTCTCAGAACAAACGCTGGGGGGATGATGGGTGCAGGGATGCTGTAGAAGGGACAACACTGAGTGCAGGGTGTTAGCTGCTTAAATGGCCGACTTTGGCGCCATTTGGCGCATACATGCGTGTACGCGCACAGGCACGTGCACATGCTACATGCGCCCGCACATAGGTCTGTCAATGGTTCCTTACACTGACAGACCCATCTGGTTTGGGAACCAAGACTATAGGACTACAACATTCACTTTTGGAATTCTCTATCACCCCAAGGTTGAACATCCTCTGAACTGCTTAGGCTACTGCCTGTCTGTGGGCCTCTGGAAAACGATACAGCTTTAGCAGCACTCGAACCTTGGTGTCAGTGACAATGTCATGTTTAATTACATTTGTGCAGCTGGTCAAGTCTGAGAAGAAGTCTTTATTGCAATGTAGAAACTCCCTCACTGACTGCTGTTGGTACACTGACATAGACTCAGGTATCTCATCCTCACTTATGCCTTCCTCTTTTTTTAAGTGGCTGATCACCCAGGGCTAGGAGAGCTTTCCTGTCTTTCCATGCTTTAATTAAATTTACATGATAGATCTGCTCTTTCTTCCACCTGTCTGGTTGGTATGCCTTATAGTTTACCTCCCCAACCTTTCCAGTATTTCATAGGGTCCTTGCCAATTAGCTAGGAACTTACTTTCCACTGTGGGGACTAAAACAAGTACGCAATCTTCCGGATGGAAAGTTCGAACCTTCGCCGACCTATTGTACACTCGACTGTGCTTTCTGGGCTTGCTGCATGTGTTCTCAAACAAGGGGCATTACTGAAGCAATTCTATTCTGTATGACTGAGATATGCTCTAGGACATTCCGGTAGGGATTAGTTTCAGTCTTCCAGGTTTCTTTGCCTCCCATACAAAAGTTCAAAGGGTGAAAACCCAGTGGAAGACTGGGGGACCTCTCTAATTGCAAACAATACATATGGCAGTAGACCATCCCAGTCTCTTCCATCTTTAGCCACCAACTTCTTTAGCATGCTCTTGAGGGTTTTGTTAAACCTTTCTACTAAACCATCTGTCTGAGGGTGGTAGACCAAAGTATGCAAATGCTTAATACTGAACGATATGCACAACTCTTTTATTACCTTTGAAATGAAGAGAGTTCCTTGGTTGGCTAGAACCACCTCTGGCATGCCTGTATGGGTAAACATGTGGAACCACTCTTTGTCGATAGTCTTGGAGGAAGTGTTTCTTAAGGGAACAGCCTTAGGATACCGGGTGCCATAGTCCATGACCACTAGAATGTACTGATAGCCTCTGGCAGACTTAATTACCGACCCTATTAGATCCATGGCAATTCGGTCAAGGAATCTCAATCACAGGTAATGGCACCAGTGGGCTACGGTAATGGGGCATAGGGGCTGTGTTTTGACACTCAGGGCATGACTCACAATAGTTTTTCACGTCAGCATGTATCCCAGGCCAAAAGAAACACTGTACAACACTTTCTTTGGTCTTTTCATAGGCCAGGTGACCACCCAGGGGATGTGTATGGGCCAGGTTCAGCACTGTCCTCCTATAGGTGCCAGGCACCATGAGTTGTTCCACATCCTCACCCCGAATTTTGTCAACCCGATACAACATGTTATGGTTACCCACCATATGAGGAAACATATTCTCCAGCCCCAGGGCTACTGGTGTCCCATTTTTTATCTTAAACATTTTCCAGGCTTGTATAAGAGTAGGATCTTATAACTGGGCAGTCCCAAAGTCGTCCTGAAAAACCTCTAGCTCCGGCACACCGGGCAACTCTAGGGTCTCAGGGTCACCTCCGGTTCACCCACACAGGCTGCTAGGGGAAAATACACATTTTCATAAACCTTTGGTTTACAGGGATTGGGGTTACCCCCTGCAGTCCCACTAGGAAGTCCAGGCCCAGTACTGTTCTTCCAACTGCAAAGTTCTTGGAACAGTGGAAAGTCTCTCCCCAATATTACACTGTGCAACAGGAGAGGGGACACAGCCACTTCATGGCAAACAGATCCTGAGCTGGTTTCAAAGGTCACCAGCACTGTGGGGTACTCATACAGTCAACATGCACACATACCACTCCTACCTGATGCTGGGTCAACTGTTCAGGGTTCACCAGCTGGGTATAGACCAGGGTGACCAGGCTTCAAGAGTCCAGGAGGGCATGCACAATTTTAGCTCTTATCCTTACAACAGAGCTTGGCATGTCCAGATCAGCGACTAGGCCCAGGCGAGCAAATACGAACATGCGTCAAACTTTGTCACATTCCATAGGCTCAGGGTTCAAGGGACCCCACTCACTGCACTGCCAACACTGGGGATGCCCACGGGTTCCTTGGGGTCTTTCGACAGGGGGTGATGCTTCGACCATTTTCGCCGGCTTTTCAGGACTTCCTCTTTTCGGCTTTACCAACTGGGGTTGACCCGGCGGCCACAGGAAGGGGTCTTTTGACCATGAGGGATCTTGAAACTGCAGACCCAGCAACCAAGTCCTCTGCCACAAAGTAGCGTTCCACCAGCTCAATCAGAACATCCTTTGAATTTGGATCAGATTGCCTCACCCACCTCTGCAATTCAGAAGATAAAGCTCTCAGGAACTGGTCTATTGCAACTCTTTCCACTATTTGGGGCCCTGTGAGTATCTCAGGCTGCAGCCACCATTTGACCAGGTTGATTAGGTCATACATTTTGGAGCAGGGGGATCCATCTGCCTTGAAACTCCAACTGTGTACTCGCTGCACTCTCACTGCAGTGGTGACACCCAGACGCCTCAAGATCTCAGCTTTTAGTTTGTCATAATCTCGGGCATCCTCAGTGGACAAGTCAAAGTATGCCTTTTGGGAGTCCCCTGCTAACAGTGGTGCCACAAGCCAGGCCTGTTCCTCAGCAGTTCTCTCAAAAGTACATAGGAAGGCCTCCACATCAGCCTGGGATGTCATCTTTTGTAGAAGGTGACTTTTGGTGCCTGGCAGGATGTCACCATTGGACCCTGAGGAGACATTTGCAATCTGGTCTGGCATCCACTGGAGTACTTCTGCTAAGGCCTGTCAGTCTTGCTCAGCTGTCTGAGACCAAGGCAGCCACTTGTGCCTCTGTTGCCTGAGCCAGGGCAGCCACTTGAGCCCCAACTGCTGAGCAGCCAACATTTTATTGGTTTGCTGCTGCTGAGTGGCCAGCATTTTATTGGTTTCTTGTTGCTGTGCAGCCACTTGCTGCTGCTGAGCAGCCAACATTCCATTAGTTTCTTGTTGTGCAGCATTACTTTGGATCAAGGCCTTTATCAATTCCTCCATGCTGCAGATTCACAGTTACACTGCAGTACACTGTGCCTTTAAGTGGCATCTACACACACTGTTGTCCTTTTAACCCTGCTGTCACAAGTTTACACAGCTTATTTCAATGCAATCCTTTAACAACAGGTACACAGTGTAGCCAGCAAACTTGCCTTTCAGAGTGGATCAGTAGAGGGATTGCACGCATCCTTTTCCACCAATTGTGGGCGATTAGCTTCAAGTGAAGAGTTTTCAGAAAGGTAATCCAGCTGTATGCAAGGTTAAGGGCTCCCTGCCCATGTTTATTTGGTCAGAAAATAATGCAAACAGAAAGGCTTCCTGCACAGGGATAGGAAACAGTTTCAAAAGCAAAAGTTCCTCAAACGAATATATGCCTACTGGCTAATAGATAGACCTCACTGCTTCAGTCCTGCAGGCATATTCCCTCACAGCCTGCCTTCTCCTCTCTCGGCACCACCATTGATTAGACCCAGGTAAGGCAAAATTATACCGCAGGTGGGGAGCAAGGTGTGGCCAGTGCTTAACCCCTTGCTTCCTAGAAACCTCTCATTACCACCCATTTACCTTAAGAATCTTAAGATTCAATGTGGCAGATATACTCCATCGATAACTGACAGGAGCTGCTTGTCACAATATTCTGTGTGTTTGCATTTAAGCTAGTGTTGTCTAGTATCTTGGGTGCTCAGCTTCAATACCTGGTTCCTGGATCCAGACTGGAGGAAGCTATATCTTGACAGAGGCACCCAAGCTGGGTGCTGGATGGTTCCGTCCCACTTCCCTCTCCCCAGTCACAATAATCTTGCCGTCTGCCTCTCAATCATGCTCAGACAAACTTTACCTATTCTTCTATTGGACCATAATCAGATCATGTGCAACCTCCTTTATTACCTGTCCACGATCGTCAAATCAATGCCTGCACTCTTTCACTTGCCCCTTTCTTTGATCACCTCATGGTATGCATCCTCTTTCTTTTTCTTCATGTATGATCGTATACTTTTTTCCTTCTCTCACTTTCTTCTATTTGATTAGCTCATACTCTGCTTCTTATTTTCTTCTCTGATCAGGTCCTAATTTACCTTCTCAATCTCTCATAACCATTCCATAATAAGCTGACACAGTGTGGTGTGTACAAATTTGTCAGGAACTCTGATCAAGAGAAGTGTACTATGCCTGCCCTTTCTTTCTTTCCTACCCAATCCTCCACTCATTGAAACCATACTACAACTTCTATGAATAAGGAAGGATCTCTGAATGGGGGCGGGAGGGGCGTGATGGTTGATAGTTCCACCCCCTCCAGTCACAACTCCTGTGTTATTCATAGTAGCTGTAGTACGGCTTCTATGAAAGGTGGATCTAGCAAAAAAGGGTGGGCATAGTCAAGCTCTCTTGATGAGAGCTCCTGACAGCCTTTAGCTATATTAACACCCCCTGCACCAGGAGAGTCTTCTGGACAAATAAAGGCTGTTTAGTGTCATAATTTTAAACATAGATACAACAACATCATATGATTTTACATGGGTCTATTAAAAATAAATAAATTGGGGGGGCGTGGCTGGCGCGCAAGGCGGATGGTGGTGTGAGAGGCTTGCTCCGGTGCCCGTGAGACCCACAGCGACGATTCCCAGCGACAAGGCATACATTTCTTCAAGCCCTGATTTCACCCGACACCCAGAAGATATCTACTACAGCCCCGCCATGTCAAGAAAACGACAGGGGGACAGCAAACCCAAGAAACTGACAGCTTACTTTCTCCGGCCGGAAAGCAATCAAAATGGCGCTGACGAACGCAGCCGCGCGGCACAGAGGAATCACTATTCGGATCTTCCTGACGAAGAGGAAGCTGGAATCGGCACTGATCCACAGCACTCATCTCTCCCTCCAAGCCCTCCATGCTCCAGCCCGGCCAAGGCTCGGATGAGGCTGGATGCTGAAGACCCATCTCAGGGGGTAAGTGGCTTGCATTCAGCACTACATCAGAGCAAAGCCCACACTTCCCCCATCGCGGCCTTCCCCACCTCAGACCAGCCAGTGTTAGACACCCAAATAAAGGAGATGTTAATGACCCTTCACCGCTCCCTTCATGAGGAGATAAACTACATGTCCCACAAATTTACAAAAGAATTGAATTCTTTAGGCGATAGAGTGGATCAGGTGGAACGGGCAGTCACAGATATTTCATCTACTGTAAACACCATGATAGACCAGCAGGAAGAGGGGGAGGAAGACAGGCTATGGATGAGATCAAAACTGGCTGACCTAGAGGATCGCTCCCGCAGACAGAATATAAAGCTAAGAGGGGTCCCAGAATCAGTAACACAGCAGGACCTCACTAAGTTCACAGAAGATCTTTTTTTGACATTGGTCCCTGACCTAACGCCCATACAATTAACCATAGATCGCATCCACAGGCTGCCGAAGCCCTCCTTCTTGTCAGCAGACATACCCAGGAACATCCTGATGCGGGTGCATTTCTACACTACAAAAGAGCAGGTGCTAAGAAAAGCCCGCACGAGATGGTATGGGAGCCATGGGCCAATTTTGTAGGTATCTCACTACCTCCTGGCCTATAAGGCATCTAATTCGCTATTTCACAGTGCGGTGTAGCAGCCTCTCTTCCTTCCTTCCTTCCTTCTCATTCTTTCTCTAATCTCTTTCTTTCTCTCCCTCTCTCCTCTCAAATTGTCTCAGTGTCTGTTCTTGCTTCTCGCCTTAAGATTTAATTGATATATACTTGACGCTTCAATAGACCTCAGAGGGTCCTTATCCCAACAGATCTGTCTTAGTATGGTTAGCTGTCTATTTACTTTATGTAATGTAAGAGTCAACCCACAACCGGGCATTGAGATTGCCCCGGCCCGGAGTTGATCCGGGGGTTGAGGCTCTTTTCTCCCGACACAGCGAGTCCCCAAGTGGGTGTCGGTGGGGAGGGGCCCACTCTCTAGATCTCTCTGATCAGGGCTCACTTCAGGGGTAGCCAGTAGGGCCTACCCTCACTCAGGGCTCTGGTTGTGGGTCGGCCACCAGGTTTAAAAATATCCCTTCCAGTGTGAAGCTATCCTAAATCCTGATGTGATGTTCACTATTAGTGATTGTTATTCAAGCTACTATGAGGTGAAGGATCCCATCAGTCGGGCGAAAGTTATCTATGTTGTTTTCTTTTTTTGGGTTGCCCAAAGCTAAATCCTGACTTCCTTAGTTTTCAAAACGGAATCCACCTCATAATTATATCCTTCTTTGGTTAAAGTGTAATCGTATACAAGCGATCTGTTTGTCTTGTATTATTGTTTAATTGCAATGTGGTTTCTCTTGTTCAACCATTCTGTTATATTAAAATTAATAAAAATCTATTGAAATAAAAAAAAAAAAAAGAAAAGCCCGCACACTAGGGAAACTCCCTGATCCATACAGCAACATACAACTGTTCGCAGACCTGTCCAAATATACACTTGATCAAAGGAAGCAACTCAATAACATTACTAAAACCCTACGGAATAACAATATTCCATATAAATGGAAGCACCCTTCTAAAATCCTCATAGAGCATAACGGAACCTCACACCTTGTCTCTTCACTAGAGGAAGGCCTCTCCCTTTTGAAAAGATGGAGCATTATCCCTGTGATTCCCCCGCAGCAAGAACCCGGTCCCAAACCCCAACGCATGCACCAACAGTGGGGCACCACCCAAACAGGAAACAGAGGCAGAAGTCTTAACTGGAGTGATTAACAGCTGAGAGCTATGATGGTCTCGGGGTGCAGCTCTCACCCCTCCCTCCCTCCTCAGTGAGAGAACTGTTTCCCCCCGTCACTTTAGTCGCAGCATATTGTTTCCGAGCTGTGATGTTATGGTTACTGTTCAAGAGTTATACTTTCAGATTTGTTTGTTTCTATCTCTTACCCCTTTCACCCCCTTCATGTTTCCTCCAAATTCATGGGAAGAATCGTTCTGCAGATGGTGACCATACAAACCAAGCAATACTTCAACCTCGAGCCAAGATGGACAAGAAAATCTACCTGACCAACATAGGCCCTCTCTCTCTGGTACACGTGAGTAAAACTAGCTTGCACATCAACACAAACTATAGCGATTAACTTTCTCTCTATAAACGTAAAAGGACTCAACCACCCCTCCAAGCGAGGTTCCTTATGGAGACTGGCCAAACAGAACAAGAGCGACATAGTATGCGCCCAAGAGTGAGGAGCAAAAAACCTCCAAACCAGACTCCTGGTTATATACACTCCCTTTAAATACAAAGCCGTATCCAATCACAGAAAACGCTACTCCACACAGAGAACCCGCGTATGATACAGCGAGAACAAGACAAACCGGTCAGAGGTATTCCTTGGAGCGAACCTCCCCACCAACTCAGGAAAATGCAAATATCTCTCTTTCAATTAGCGATATCAAACACAACTACACGTTCGATCAAAATGAGTGCACATGGTCTCTCTCTCCCGGATACAACCAGTCCATCTAAAAGAACAGGTAGAACCGAGCTCCAACTTCATAACGAACCAAACATACCAGTGGTAGACGTCTTGCTAAGAAGGGTACTTAAACCTCCTTTGTACTTCCCCCACTTTCCCCATTCTCTATCTTTGTTTGTTTAGACTTTCATATTGAGAACTTGTCATTGGTATTGTAGTGTCGAGCCTTTGTTA